>JALIZF010001437.1:0-311116 GCA_029948255.1 Telmatactis stephensoni | reverse complement strand
TATATACCTGTTTGCACAAACATTAACCATTCAAAACAGAAGCTGAGATCAAAGTGAGCATTGGGAAATATGCTGATTAGATGATTTTAAAGGAATGTGCACACGTGGACTTTTCAAGCAGCAACTGAAACAAATTCTTGGTATTCTAAACACGATTATTTTATTTGTGCAGACTTTATTCCTGTTACGTTGATGAGACTTTTCGTCACTGCAAGTCTTATAATAGACAACTTTCAAAAACGGTGGCCTAGTACACGAGAACAAGGCCACAAAGGCCTGGTTACCAGAAAATAAGTGTTACTTGTAACACTTCTATGCTATCAAAAACAATGTGTTCATCTTCCTTTTGAAATAGCCTACTTTCTGTGCATTTTTCAGGATATACTTAGATTCATATTTGTTGCCATAATGGTTTTGGAGGCCTTTCTGGCCTTGTTCTCATGAACAGTGAGCCTGCCTTTTGAAAGTCGTCTATGTGACTTTACAATACAAACAATGCAATATCTTTCTGCTTTCTGACAGGACTACCCCTGTATAGTTGCTGTTGGTTTGGGTAAAGAGGAAACATTATCAGACTCAGAGACAGCAGAGGAGAATGAAGATTCTGCTAATGTTAGGCAAGCTGCTGCAGGTACATGTACTTGTCTCATATTTGTTCTTTCCACCCTCCCTTCTCATCTCCCTCTCCTTCCTTCTCCCATTCCTTCCTTCCCTCCTTGCAACTCTCTGCCCCCTCCAATCTCCAAACCACTCTATTCTTTCCTTCTTTCTTGCCTTCCCTTTTCACCTTCCTTCCTTTGAATTCCCTCCCTCCTTCCTCCCTGTGTGTCCACTCACCCTTCCCTTCCTCCCTCCCATCCAGCTCTCTTTTCCTTCCATCCTTTCTTCCTTCCTTTCTTCCTTCCTTTCTTCCTCCCTCCCATCCTCTCTCTTTTCCTTCCTTCCTTTCTTCCTTCCTTTCTTCCTTCCTTCCTTTTTCCCTCCCATCCTCTCTCCCTGTCCTTCCTTCCTTCCCCCTCCCTCCTATAATTCCTTCCTAACCATTCCATCCCTCCTTCATTCCTTTCCATCTTTTTTTCAATTACAATTATTTGGGTTTTTTTAAATTATGGACTTGGTGTTATTTCATAGCTGGTACCAATGCTCTCAGAGTTGCTGGAGTCAAGTTGGGTGAAATAGAACCATTTACAGATCCACAAGGTTTATTAAGCTTAGTCATCATTTCAATATTGCCACTTTTAGATGTGCTTACTGTTAAGCTTTAGTTGTATGGTTAATGAGGATTTAGCCTAATAATTTCTATCTAATCATAGCTGCTGCAGAAGGTTCTACTTTAGCTTTGTTCAACTTTGATAAGCTCAAGTCACCCAATAAACACAAGTTACCTGTAGAATTAAAACTTTATGGACAAGGAAAAAACATTGACAGGTACTGTAAGGTACAGCTGTATTATAGCAAACTACAATATTTATTCTTCAAACAATTTTGTTACAATTTTAGCTTTCCTTTTTATGATGCTTGGAAGAAAGGGATTGTAATGGCAAATAGTCAAAACTTTGCCAGAGATTTAATGGAGACACCATCTAATTGATGACACCTACAATATTTACCCATACTGTGAAAGAGAGAATTGGTCAGTTGGATAACATTAATATTAAAGTGAGGTAGGTAAAGTCAGATAAACAAACATACAAACAAACAAACAGACAGACAAACAAATGCATGAGTAAACAAGCAAGAAATGCAAAAGTAATATTAATAAGAAGAAAGTGATTGTAGGGTATTCTTAAAAATGGCCTAAGTTGCTTTTGGTTGATGCCTAGAGATGTATCTTACCATGAGGAACTCCAATGATACCATTTTGGACCACTTGAGAAAACTTTAAGAAATCTTCTAAAAAGTCACTTAAGCAACTTTCATGGGAAACTCGACTTCAATATTTTTGACATTTTTTTTTAGAGGTGAAGAGTGGGCCAGGAATATGAAAATGGATGCATTTCTTAGTGTTGGTAAGGCCTCATCAGAAGAATCTTTGTTCATGGAGATCACTTACATGGGATCAAAAGATACATCAGAAAAACCTGTTGTGTTTGTTGGAAAAGGTAAGATTATTAAAATTTAACTTTTTGCCATTTTACCTAAAAATAAATAAAGGATGTATATCATTCCTGCTAACATTAGGGGCTATTCTTAGTGCTTTACAAATCAAAATACAATTCCACATCAATCCAATTTCACATAACAGCTGACCGTCATTAACTTTATATTAAAGCAGATTTTGTATGAATCTGAAAATGGTCATAGTACAGTACTGTAGACTTTATGGTACGGTCATAGTACAGTACTGTAGACTTTATGGTATGGTCATAGCACAGTACTGTAGACTTTATGGTATGGTCATAGTACAGTAATGTAGACTTATGGTATGGTCATAGTACAGTACTGTAGACTTTATGGTATGGTCATAGTACAGTAATGTAGACTTTATGTATGGTCATAGTACAGTAATGTAGACTTTATGGTATGGTCATAGTACAGTAATGTAGACTTTATGGTATGGTCATAGTACAGTAATGTAGACTTTATGGTATGGTCATAGTACAGTACTGTAGACTTTATGGTATGGTCATAGTACAGTACTGTAGACTTTATGGTACGGTCATAGTACAGTACTGTAGACTTTATGGTATGGTCATAGTACAGTAATGTAGACTTTATGGTATGGTCATAGTACAGTACTGTAGACTTTATGGTATGGTCATAGTACAGTACTGTAGACTTTATGGTACGGTCATAGTACAGTACTGTAGACTTTATGGTATGGTCATAGTACAGTACTGTAGAGTTTGTGGTACGGTCATAGTACAGTACTGTAGACTTTATGGTACGGTCATAGTACAGTACTGTAGACTTTATGGTATGGTCATAGTACAGTAATGTAGACTTTATGGTATGGTCATAGTACAGTAATGTAGACTTTATGGTATGGTCATAGTACAGTACTGTAGACTTTATGGTATGGTCATAGTACAGTACTGTAGACTTTATGGTATGGTCATAGTACAGTACTGTAGACTTTATGGTATGGTCATAGTACAGTACTGTAGACGTACTTTATGGTATGGTCATAGTACAGTAATGTAGACTTTATGGTATGGTCATAGTACAGTACTGTAGACTTTATGGTATGGTCATAGTACAGTACTGTAGACTTTATGGTATGGTCATAGTACAGTAATGTAGACTTTATGGTATGGTCATAGTACAGTACTGTAGAGTTTGTGGTACGGTCATAGTACAGTACTGTAGACTTTATGGTACGGTCATAGTACAGTACTGTAGACTTTATGGTATGGTCATAGTACAGTAATGTAGACTTTATGGTAGGAAATTCAAATAAAATAATGTTTTACAAAAGCAACATAGCTGATGGTGCAGTCTTTTTCACAATCATACACTGTACAAAAAATGCTTTATTAAACCATGCGGTTTGTGTCATATTACTGTATCAGTCATTCCAAATCTACTGTTGTGGTATTGCTTATTCAGTTATTATTTTTTCTTCTCAAAGGTGTGACATTTGACAGGTAAGACATTTGTGACATAGATGGAATATTAGTATGAAATTTAACCCTTTGACAATCACTTTTGGGTTGAAGGCAAAGAGTGGATGGGGAGGGGAATTGGGTTTCTAACCACGCCTCATTTTACAGCAAAACTAATAGTAATAAATTATGTAAACCTTTCCTCTAAAACAGTGGAATATTGCAACATTTTTGAGAGATGTATCTCAGTACTAGCACCTTTGCTTCAGTATCATTCTTTACCTTATATAATTTACTTACAAAAGTCTTGTTTTTTTTATTGTATTTAGTGGTGGCATCAGCATCAAACCTGCAACAAGAATGGGTGATATGAAAGCTGACATGGGTGGGGCAGCAATTGTATGCGCTGCTCTAGAAGCAATTGCACTTTTAAAACTACCAATTAATGTCACTGTATTGACACCTTTGTGTGAAAATATGGTCTCTGGGAATTCTTTGAAACCAGGAGATGTGATTAAAGCAAGTAATGGCAAAACCATAGAGGTAAGCATCCTCTGTAACTGTATTATTCTATTGATTATTTCCTAGAAAAACTACCCCTGTAGCAAGTGTAGCTCAGTTGGTTAGTGCAACTTAGGCTTTAATTCTGATGAGATAGGTCTTGAGTTCAATTCTCTGTCGGATCACCTCACACTTGTTTTGACTTCTTTCCATTCCGTGTAGCTTTAATGAGCTTTAAATACCCTTAAAACGGAGCACTGATGGAAAGAGGGGGTAAAGAGCGCACCGTCGGCTTCCTGGAAGACCAGCGTTCAGCTGAAGGAACTACCGATGCAAAATATTAGACAAGTGCTTTACCTTTACCTTTACCCCTGGGAACTTTGTGTGTTAGAACTTGTTCTGGAAGTAAAGTTTTCTGATCTGATTGATCAACCTGGTCATGTCAATAATTCAGCATCTACATTGTAGTAGTATACACCCTTTCCGAGAAACTTTGTCACCCGTGAAGGGTAAAGCGTATGAACTAGTGGCGGCGGATCATGGGACAGTGTACATTTGGCCACGTGCACTTTGATAAACGGGTCATAGCAATCATGCCGCGAGCATTAAGTGACGAATTACGGATGAGAAGCGTACTTCTGTATGGCTTAAACCATAGCAAAAGTGACATTGCAGTTCGCCTTGGAATGTCTTCAAAGTCTGTGTTACGATTCTCCCGACGATATAATTACGAGAAAGGAAGTGTTTGTGCTGACAAACCAGGAAGACCAGCTGGTTCGTATTCACTTTCGCAACAAGAACAAGCCGTTTTGATGCAAGAATTGTTAGAACACCCAGAAAGAACTCTATCCGAGCTCTGTACACATGTTGAAGGAGTATTTGGTGCCAGGGTTGCTGTGTCTACTTTGTATGACTATTTCAAAAGAAATGGCATCACACGTAAAATGGTAAGTGAATTAAGTGTTAAATGCGTGTTTCTGTGATCATACATATTGTATTCTAAGGCTACGTTTACACGCGGTACCGGTTGAAATTTTAATCGGTTGAAGCCAGACTAACCGTACAAAAAATCAAACGGCTAGCGGTGCAAATTTTCGTGTAAACGGAAGATAGTGTTGTCCAAAAAAGAGACGGTTCCATGTAAACAGCATGTACCGGTTTTATTTTCGACCGGTTAAAATTTCAACCGGTACCGTGTAAAGGCAGTCTAAAATTCAATGAACTAAAAATAACAAATTAAATTGTTGCAATTTTTCCCTTTTGGTGTTTATAGCTCAAAAGAATTCCTTATCAAAGATGCGAAGAAGATCGAATAAACTATTGGTCTGTGGTCTCACTATGCAATCCTGCGATGTTTGTGTTCCTTGACGAGTGTGGATTACCCTGGGTGCCAGGGGTTTATCGTCTCGTTCCGACGTTTATTACATGATAGGAGAGTCACACATGCATTTCGAGACGATTTGGATACAGTTTTCGAGGCTATCGAGCTCAAACACAAAGATGGTATGGCAATTGGGGTCCCAGGATTACTGCTATCCCTGTCATCTGCACGGAAGGAATAATAGACTTGAGTATCCGCCGCGGGAATACTAATGAAGAGAAATTTCTTGAATTTGTGAATGAAAAACTTATTCCTTATCTACAGCCGTTTGATGGGATTAATCCTCGTTCTGTGGTTGTAATGGGTAATTATAAAATAAAAGAAATAAAAGAAATAACTGTTTATTTAAGTGTCCTAGTCTTCTAGCGCTCGCACACTAATTGGGGGACACTATACTCTCACACTCACTACCTCTACCTTGAATATTTTGCAAATAATCACTCGACTCACCAGTTCGTCTTTGATGGAGGGAGGAAAACCAGAGGACCCGGAGAAAAATCCTCGAAGCAAGGGAGAGAACGAACTAACAAACTCAACTCACATGAAGCGCCCCATCCGGGTATCGAACCAGGGACCACAGCAGTGAGAGGCAAGCGGTCTAACCACTCGGCCACCCTTGCTCCCCTTAATTATAAGCACTCAAGCCGTTTTCATCAGAAATTTTGTTTTATTGCAATGCATAAAACTTTACGATATTTTCATTGCGTTTTTTTTACAGATAATGCTACAATTCACCGCTGTCGTCGTGTAGTTCAAGCTATAAATACTAGCGGCGCGCTTGTGGTATTCTTGCCATCTTATAGCCCTGACGTCAATCCATGTGAGAACGTTTTCGCTCAAGCAAAAAGTTGGATTAGAGCAAATGATGTCGTGTGGCAAGTATGCCGCGATAATCCAGAGGAAATGGTGTTTGAAGCCTTCATGCAAATCTCTGATGCCGACATTAGAAACTATTTACGATTTACTAATTACTTGTAAAGTCCTCCCATACTCTTTCAATTTTTAACAATACCATGTGTCAAAAAACTGTCCTTCTATTCTAACATTTTAAAAAGAGGACTACAAACCTTTGCTTCATTTGGTCCCGTGGAGGAATCCACTTGTTTTACGGCAAAGGGTAAACATTAAATTCACGATACCCAACTGACATTATTCTATTATAGATATTCTAAACTGTAAATATAGCAATGGAGCATTTTTAAACCCATAATATAGGTCACAACATTGCGAACTCGGAAGGAAAGAAGCAGCATTTTATAATGTATTCTAGGGTTCCCTTTAAATTTTCACGTGCGCCATGCATGAATGATTCTAAAATCTAAAACCTTATTATTAAAACAGAATTATTCAGTAAACAGTTCGATTTATCAACAAAAGAGAAAAGTTACAAACAGACAGCTAGGATAACGGTTGTTCTCCTCTTTGAATTGTGTCAAGCTTAAGTACTCAGTATACCTACTTTTCTTCTTGTTGTTTGACGCCTTGAAATCAAGGCACATGACTTCGTCGTCACCGTCCTTGTCGTCGTCCACAGTCACTCGTTTCTTTGGCAAACTCAGTGTATGTGGCTTCAACCAAAATGTGACAGTTTTGCATTGGCTCTCAGTTAAATAGGCCTCTCTTAGGTGTTCATCTGTAGAAATCATTAGTTTTCTCCCTCTCGTGCCAAAATAACCAATATCAAAACTGCTGGCGTCCTTTGCTGGGCTTATCACTTCAGCATGTTTCTTCACTAAATAGCTTTTAAACTCTTGGACATTTTTGAATACTGGTACTTCTCTCAAAGAAAACATGGAAAATTGATTTTTGTTCTCATGCTTATAAACTTTTAGCATTACATTCATGGATAGTCTGTCGGCCATGGCTCTTTTAAAAATCCCGCGTCACCTCAGACAAGCGTGCTACGCGTCATGCATGGTTAATTTAATTGAATATACATATTTCCCATGATCACCCGCGCCACTAATTTATGCGCTTTTCGCTTCACGGGTGACAAAGTTTCTCGGAAAGGGTGTATGTAGACAAATTACTCTTACAAATGCTAGCATAGTGACTTCATATAACAGGTAGTGGCTGATAAGGTGGGGTTGAACTGTACATGGATTTGCATACTTTTCATCTCAGATAATTGTCTGGGCTGACCAACACTACTCATTTATTTTCAACTCTTTCAAGCTTGCCCTATTAAAATAATTCTGTTGAAGTTTAGTTTTGCACTGTGTACAGGTTGACAATACCGATGCAGAAGGAAGGCTTATTTTGGCAGATGCTTTGTGTTATGCAGACTCCCTTTCTCCATGTGTGGTTGTAGATGTTGCAACCCTTACAGGTAGTCAGCATTTAAGGTGATTCCATTGAAAAAGAAAAAAAAAATCCAAGAATGTCTTGAAACTTTGCACAAGCTGGGTACACATTGGGACACGTTGGAAAAAAGATTGAATCTTTATGTGTAACCCAACAAAGTTTTATTATAATAATAATAATAATTATTATTATAATAATAATTATTATTATTATTGAAATTTTGATATATATATATATATATTTTAAAATCATTTTGTCGTTTACATTTATAAATGCATGTATCACTTGAGTAGTCAATTGCAAATTGCCTTTAAGTAGAGAGATTTGTAATTGTTGTATAAATATAGAATAAAGTTTCCATTATTATTATTATCATTATTATAATTATTATTATCTTTTATTTCACAGCAAACTGGTATATAATGATTTACGTACAAATATAGTATTGCTGGTAACTAATTACTTCTAGCTCGAGAACTATCCTGCTCCTGAGAGCTGAAGCACTCTTCTCAGTATATGTGCAGTACCAAGAAGTACGGTTTTCTGCATGTCTATAAGACTGATCTTATCGATGTCTAGCCTATGTAAATGATCTTTGAATTGTTTTGAAATTGCTCCTAAAGATCCTATTACAATTGGTACAGTCATTGTTTTCATTCCCCATAGTCTTTCTAGTTCTATTCTGAGATCTTGATACTTGTCAATCTTCTCCTTTTCTTTTTCATCTATCCTGCAATCTGCTGGTACAGACACATCGATTAGTTTAACCTTCTTTGTTCTTTTGTCGATGATCACAATATCTGGACGTCTCGCAGTTATCTTTCTATCTGTGTATACATTAAAGTCCCAGAGGATTTTAACATCTTGATTTTCTGCTACTGCTTCTGGTTCATGGCTCCACCAAGTTTCATTACTTTCTATTCCGTATTTTTCACATAAATGCCAATGTATGTTTTTAGCAACATTATCATGTCTTTCTTTGTACTCCTTACCAGCCAAAGTTGTACAGCCCGATATAAGGTGCTCTACAGTTTCAGTTCTTTCTTTGCAGAGGCGACAGAGTGGTGATTCTTTGTTGCTGTAGATGCTTTTCAGAGAGTTGGTTTGTAGTGCTTGGTCTTGCGCAGCGGTAAGCAGCCCTTCTGTTTCAATTTTCATGTCTCCTTTCTTCAGCCAAAGGTAGGTGCTGTCTTTGTCAATTTTTTCTTCGCACATCCTGAAGTAGTGACCATGAAGGGTCTTGCTTTTGTAACTACTAAATCTTTCGTCCTCTTGTCGCTTTTGGTATTCTCTGTTCGTTTCTGCAGTTTCTCGGACTGTGGCTGTATCTTTGATGGTATCTCGCAGAAATACATCTTTCTTGGCGTATGCATAAAGCGCAAGTTCTTCTTCGCGTACGGTGTCTTCCACTGCTTTCAATCCTCTACCTCCCATAGATCTTGGTAGGTAGAGGCGATCGACGTCAGCACGAGGGTGTAAGCCTCTGTAGATGGTCATTAATTTGCGTGTCTTCCTGTTTAGATTTTGAAGCTCTTCGACAGTCCAGTACACAATGCCAGCAGTGTACCGTACTACTGGGATGGCATAAATATTGATTGCCATGATCTTGTTCCTTCCAGTAAGTTTTGATTTCAGTATTAGTTTAAGTCTCCATTTGTACTCCTGGTGGACATTGTGTTTAACTTTGTCGTGGTTGATATCTTCTTTTTCAAGAACCCCAAGATATTATTATTATAAGCAGTTTATTAAAACATCTGTTTGCCTTAAACCTAATACAAAGATTGGGCGCCCGGAAGCGTGACCAATATCTGTTAATCCCTAAAAAAATTTAGATAAGAATTTTTAACTTGATCCTAAATATATATCAATATGTAAATCCTAATGTCTAAAAAATATATATTTCTTTGTATTCCTTATAATTTTCTGAATTCCTAACTATATATGACATCTAGGTAATTCATGAGAGAAAATAAACTAGATAAGAAGTTTAAAAATCCTAATATATGTATCGATATGTATATCTTAATGTCTAAATGTATCTTTGTTTTCCTTATAAATTGTTCTAAATTTCTAAATGTATATCTGATGCCTTCAGATTTCCTATGCCTAATGTAAAAGAAAAAGCCCTAGATAAGTGATCTAAAATCCTATATATCAATATATATATCTTAATATCTAATTATATCTCTTTATCTTGCTCATAAAATTGTTTAAAAAACCTCAATATATAATATCTATATATAAAAAAACCCCTAGCTAAGAAATTCAAAATCTTAAATAATCATATGTATAACTTTTATGTTCATCTTAAAGTTTATCTTTGCCTTTAATTCTTATAAAATTGTTCAGTGTTCATCAAGGATTTTGAAACTCCTTGCAATGTTCAGAGTGCTTGAAAGCATTGCCTTCTGCATCTGTTTCAGCACCAGGTCACTCCTGTCTCCTACCAAACACTTGATTGACTTCACCACGTCTTTTGAGTATCCACCCAGTACATCCATGATGATGTTATGCTGAGTAACTTTATATCCTGGATATTGTAGCTTTAGCTCCCATCTAAGTGGTCCATACTTGCGCGTTTTCTCCTCCGTCTTCATCTGGCGATTTTCCATCCATGGGCAGCTCATTTCGATTAGGATGACTTCCTTCTTCACTTTATCAATGACTTGCACGTCAATTCGATTCGCTCGAACTTCTACTTGCTCTGCAAACAAAGGTACATCCCACAAAGCTTTAACTTCTTCGTTTTCGTAGACTGGTTTTGGCTTGATTGGTTTATACCACGCGTACTCCTCTCTTGGTAGTAGATTGTAGTACTCCTCTCTTGGTAGTAGATTGTAGTTACTTAGAATCTCGAAGAAAAGGATTCTAAGGACGCTGTTGTGTCTCTCTAGGTATTTGGTTTGAGCCATAACACTACACCCCGCTAACACGTGCGCGACACTCTCTTGGCCCTTACCACACATGCGACAAGTGTAATCTTGATGATTAGTTGTTTTGATCTTCTTCCCAGTGTACAACTTCGTGGGTAGTAGCTGTTGATATAGGTCTTGAACACCAGTTACCATGTGGGTCGGCGCAGTTCTCCAGTTGCTCAGCCAATCAAAACACTTTTTGTCTAAGTCTTCATCCTCCCACCTGCTTGCTAGTAACTTTCCCTGCCATTTTTGGTCTTCTGCGTCTCTCATCAACTTCTTAACTAGTGATTTCTTCAAAGCTTCTTTAACCTGCTTCCTTGGGATTTCATCACCTCCCACATTAGAACAAGACGACTGGGGGTAAGATAGCTTCAATTCCAGGTCAAGTTCTCGAGCAAACGCCACAGCATCCTTAATAAAAGACTGATGACCTCGCTCAGCTGCCTTCTCGTCAAATGTGCGGACGATTCCTATTGTTGGATCGGGGTTCTCGTATATCTTCAGTGCTGCCTTGATCTTGATCAATTTGTACTCTTGTTCCACCGACCTCATACCTCTTCCTCCGATGCTCCTCGGCAAGTAAAGGGTTGCATTTGAACTTGTTGGGTGTCGCCCTCCATTCTCGACGATGATTTTCCTTACATCTCGGTCGATTTGTCTGAGCTCTGCCAGAGGCCATGTTTGGGTCCACATCAAATACATTAATGTAGACAGAGCAAATTCATTTGTGGACTTGACTTTGTTCCAATCCGAGAGGGGACTAGACCAGATTACAGATACTCGTTGGATGTATTTCTTGGCAGCAATATTCAATGCCATCGTGTCTTCCTGTTTTAGGCTCTCTAATACACCCAAGAACTTGTACTGCTCTCCTTCCTTTAGACTTGCAATTGCCGTTGAGCCCTCCAGGTTTACTTTAGCTCCATCGCAGACTTGCTTTCCACCTTTGACATTCACCACTGAACACTTCTTTGGGTTTAAATCAAGGCCAATGTCTTTCAGCGATTCTTGAGTTGACATCAGTACCTTGTTTAGCTTGGTCTCAGACTGTGCAAACACTTTAAGGTCGTCGATGTACAACAGGTCTGTTACTTTAGCAGTAATTGGCTTACTTAACTTGTATCCCTCTGTTGCTCGTAGCATCCACGCCACAGGGTTCAGACATAAGGTGAATAGTCTGGGACATAAGGAATCCCCCTGGGGGAGACCCCTCTTAAAGTGGATTGGTTCAGATGTCTCCATTCCATTCTTCGTTCTAGCGATAATCTTGGTGTTCCAGGACGAGCATAGGGTCTTGATAGTGTCTCTGATCCAGTAGGGGAACTTATGCAATCTCATAGCATTGCATAGCCATCCATGATCTACTGAATCGTAGGCTTTCTTCACGTCGATCCAGGCCATGCTGATGTTTCGTCTACCTCGCACACAGTCCTGTAAAACCATTCTATCTATTAAAAGGTTCTCCATGGTTCCACTGCAACCTGATTTTGCCCCCCTTTGCTGGCTTTCCATAAGGTTGTACTTTGTTAGATGGTCGTTCATTGGAGCCATTAAACACGCCGTATACCACTTATAAATAGTGTTTAAGCACGTGATTGGTCTTTGATTTTCGCTGTTGAACTCTCCTGGTTTGGGGATGATGTTACTGTGTTACTGTCGTCCAGATGTTACTGTGTTGAATCGGGCGGCTCGTAAATGGACCTTTGTTGATTTCTCGGTGCCTTGGGATCGTAATGTGGTGGTGAAGGAAGAGGAGAAAATTGCTAAATATTCTCCTCTTGCAAAGGGGATACGAAAGTTGCAACGGGTGTCAACAAAGGTGGTTCCGTTGGTTGTTGGTTGTCTAGGGGTCGTGTCAAGTAATCTTGAGGGGTACCTGAAAGATCTCGGTATTCCAGACGTGCTGGGTGGTATGCAGACGTCTGCTGTGCAGTCATAGGGACCACTCTCATTCTACAGAGTGTGCTTAGTCTCTAAGCCCCAGGTCTTGGGGTCGAGGCTAAGCAGTATCTTACACCTGTAGTGTGAATTAAATCTCCACTCAGGTTGTCTATTTATAGAAATTCCGTATTATTATTATTATTGGGTACTGATTGTACATGAAAGTTAATACTTTCAAAAAAATGCAGAAAAGAGGGGGAGGCCATTTGCGTTTTTGAGATATTTTGCAAAACACTCCACTTTAGCACATACATTTGGTGTTTTTCCACATTGAGACTGGCCAGGGGTGGTCAGTTTCTAAAAAAAAAGCCTTTGCTTCTGTGCTGTTCACAAAGCCCTTTATTGAAATTTTTCAGCTTCTTGAGATTCATTTTAGGTCATTGTAGTTGATTTTAGTTACTGATAATATTTCAAAAAGGTCATTTTTGGGCTTTTGTCCAAAGAGTTTGCCATCTTGAAAATCAAAATTTGATTTAATGTGCACTCTCTTATATGAGCTACATTAACATTCCAGATATTAATGTCCTTGTGTAAGCCAGCGTGCACACACGAACATTACTGTTTGTTTTGTTGCTACTTTTGAATTCCCCCTGCATAACAACTTTTACTGAAGAAGGCTAGAGATTTAGCCAAAACATCTAATTTTTGGTATAAAATTCAAGTCAGAGACAACAATATTTGTCAATAAATTATCTCAGCTAGCTCACTTGTTAATTTCCCGGGGGGGGGGGGGGGGAAGGGGGGGACTCCCATATATCGTTAGGCGGGGATGATCGTCGTATCTTTTAGGGGTCAAAATTAGGGATCTGGGAACTTTTAGGGTGTATTAAAGGTTTTGGGGCCTCCAAAGTCTAAGCTGGTATCTTTTAGGGTATCTTTTTAAGAGAATAACATATTACATAATAATAACCGCAACGACAGCTTTTAAATTGGTATCTTTTAGGGGTAAAAATCTTATGCTGCCACGCCCACCTTCGTAAGACTGGTATCTTTTAGGGGTATTTTTGAAAATTTCCGACGATCATCCCCGCCCATTTTCGATGGGAGTCCCCCCTCTCCTCCCCCCCCCCTTTTAAGAGAATAACATATTACATAATAATAACCGCAACGACAGCTTTTAAATTGGTATCTTTTAGGGGTAAAAATCTTATGCTGCCACGCCCACCTTCGTAAGACTGGTATCTTTTAGGGGTATTTTTGAAAATTTCCGACGATCATCCCCGCCCATTTTCGATGGGAGTCCCCCCCTCTCCTCCCCCCCCCCCCCCCCCCCCGGGGTTAATTTTACTCTCTGGTTAAATCATTTTGCCTTTTGATAGAATTTGATGTCTAGTATTAATAATAAATATGGATCTCCTGGTTTGAATTACAATGACCAAGGCACTCAGCACACCAGAGCCAACTGTAGTGAATAATATGGCCAGTTAGCTCGATTTTGAATTGAAAAAAGCACAAAAGGATGGTCTGGTATTTTAACTAGTAGGTCTTTATTGTTCACCACTTAGGTGCCATAGATGTTGCTCTTGGTCAAGGAGCTGCTGGTGTCTTTACAAATTCTCCTAGTTTGTGGCATCAAGTATTTCAGGTATTTTCACAATGTTTTAAGGTGAATGTTCCACTGCAGTCAATTCCATGGTAAAGATAGGAGGGCACAGTGGATTCTCTGCAAAAGAACATTGCTAGGTCTGTGATATACACATTATACAAACATATTCACATGACTTGTGTACATTTTCCTACAAACATCATTTTCTGAAGGCTAATGGACCAAATCTTACTGACTCATGAAAAACTCAAGCTTCTATTGTTTACATGCTGCAGTATATGTAACTTACAGTGTTTTACTGTCTTGATATATATATTACATTGAAAGCTGAAGAAAGTTTCCTGTTTATCATGAAAAGTTAATAGGACATTATGGTGCAACTAGACAGTTTTAAATTCCCTTATCTTAATTATGTCTCACAGGCTGGTTTCAGAACAGGTGAACGCATGTGGCGTATGCCACTATACAAGCACTACTCCAAGGAAATTGAGTCTGAAGTTGCTGATCTCAGGAATACAGGAAAAACAAGGTATAGCTCAGTACAACATTGTATACCAACAAAGTGGGCCATTAACACTGGATCACACTTTTGAAATAAGTATAACATATGATAAGGGAAGGGCTGAGAATGTGTGCTGAGCTCTAAATCTTTGAAACTGTTGTGAATGTGTTTTACACTGCCAGTGTGAAAGTGTTTTGTACCCTCTTTCAACCCATCCTCTGTTCTTAAACTTGCCTAATAAAAAGCTAAACATTTTTTGAGGCAATACATGTACAAGGCCACAAGGGGTTGAACTCTTGACCTCAAAAGGTCTTGTATAAATCTTTGTGTGCTTCTTATTCACAATTAAGTGTTGTGTGATTCTGTAGGAGTGCCGGTGCATGTACAGCAGCTGTCTTCTTGAAGGTACATGTATAAGCAATACCTAATTGTTCCTGAATCTATAAGCAATACCTAATTGTTCCTGAATCTATAAGCAATTATATTATATGCCAATTGTTCCTGAATCTATAAGCAATATTATATGCTAATTGTTCCTGTATCTATAAGCAATATTATTATTAATTAAAAGGGTTGCCATGAAAATGGCTTAAGTGACGTTTTGGATGATTATTTTAAATATTCTCAAAAGGTCCAAAATGGTAGTACTTGACTTTCCTATCAATAGTAAAAACATTGATACCCTCACAACAAGTCACTTTAAATATAATTTAATTTATTGGTGAAGAACCATAATGTGATTAAGTTTGGATGTATAAATGATCTTACAGAATATTGCACATACTTTTATTTATTAAAAGAATATTCAAATTTTATAAAATGAATCCATTAGCCATAATAGATGCACCGAACATGTAAAAATGTATGTGCAAAATTTTGAATATGTTTTCATGGCATACACCAATCCATGGTTTGTTTTTGATGTTCCTTTAGGAATTTGTTAGCTGTCAGCATTGGGCACATCTTGACATTGCTGGGATCATGAAACATTCTGGTGCTTTGCCTTATTTGGGTAAAGGCATGTCAGGTAATTGATATATGAGATGATTATGATTAAGTTATAAGAGATAGCAGTATGTATTATACTAAGAATGTACTAAAGAATGTATTAAGAATTATACTAAGAATTGCCTAAATTGCTCACATTTCCGCGATGATCATTTCATTATTTCATAGTTCCATACCGCGGATCAATCCATATACATATATACAACAATAGTATTAAGTTAGTGGCAACAAAAATAGCAATAGTATTGATGATGATGATGATGATGATGATGATGATAGCCCTTGTATCCATGTATAAATGCTGATCTTGATATTAGTAATATTGTTATTTCCAGGCCGACCAACTCGTGCGCTAGTAGAGCTTGCTAGTTTACTTGCTTACCATAAATTAGAATAAATGAGAAAGTATTGAGCAAGTGAAAATGTGAGTTATTATCAGCGAGTGTTCAAATTTTGTAATAATGAATATAATTTATAGATGTTTGGTTGTGAGAATTAAAAATGATAAATGCCTCCTGTACTGATTGGTATATAAATTGTACTTAAACATTAGAGAATTCTAATTTAATAATGTAAACACAATTGGAAGGTAAGCCGTCCGCGAGAAGAAAAAACTCTTTGTATCAACGTTTTTTAAAAATTCAGGAGCGGACCCAGGATTTTGCAAAGGGGGTGTCCCAAATAGGCCTCTTGAGAGATGACGTCATATCCAAGATGGTGGCCTCCTAACTATGGAATCTGATGACGTCATCTCGTACGGCGCTAGGGGGTGTCCGGTGCACCTATGGACACCCCCCCTGGATCCGACCCTGAAATTACATAAATGTAGTCACCAAACTTCAATGAGCAGTGCGACTACATGATGAAGACCTGGGTAAGACAAAGCCAATTTATTTTACTTCGAAGCGCGGGGAGTGGTCGCCCAGTTTTCATGTATAAAGCGTTCGAAGTGTACGCCCTTCACCCCCTCTCTCCATCACTGCTCCGCTTTGAAAGCTACAATTTAAAGCTACACGGGAAGGAAACAAGTCAAAACAAGGATGTGAAGCTCTGGGAATCGAACTCGGGACTTCTTGCACCGTCGATTCCATATGCTACAGGCTTTGCATTTTGTCGATTTTGGAACATTTTCCATGTGCTACAGGCTTTGCATTTTGGGTTATTTTTAAAGATTTCCTACGAACTACGGGCTGTGCATTTTGTTGATTTGGGGCAATTTTTGACTATTTTACATAATATAGCCTTTGCATTTTGTCGAGTTTGCAGGTGGCGCGTTTTTGTTAAAAATTACCCCTTCGAATTTTCCTTTTTTCTTCCTTTTTCTAAAACTGGAATCGAAATTCTGAAGAGAAAGGTTTAGAACTGTGATGACGAAGGTCTAATGTGAATAAAAAATATTTGAAGTTATTTTGTGTATTGCCATTAAATGTACATGTTTTTAGTACTATTTATAACAGCTAACAGCAGTTGCCACAGCGGGCGCATACATGCAAGTACAAGTTGATTTTCCTTTCATTTTTCCTAGTTTCTCGTGCAATAGATTTGTACAGTGAAGGTAGTCTAGATGTATAATATATAATTATAATACAGTTCCAAATGAACGTAAAAGCACTACAGACGCAATACACTTAATGTATACGAAAATACGTTTAATACTAGACATGTTTCGGCATAACCCATGCCATCTTCAGTAGATAAAGATTACAAAGACAAACTTCTCCCTTTCTTTTCCCTCCTCCCCAGTCCTCTCCCCTTCCCCTTTCCCTTCCCTCTCCCCCTCCCCCTCCCCTTTGAGAGCCTGTAGCTAGGCAGGCTACATAAATCGTGAAAAGCAAATATCATTGATCCGTGAATAGTACGGGACTCCCGGAATAAAAAAATCATATTTCCTTCTATCTCGTACCCACAGCCCACATCATTTTCGGCCTGCAGTCAATCACGTAGAGCATGCGCAGTAGCATAGTTAACGGATTTGCGAGTGAGTGACTCATTTGCATATTTTGGCCCCTTAAAAATGGTGCAGCTTTAATGTGGAATTGTTCAAATCGACAAATCGACAAATGTCAAGACGAGACGGTAAGTAAACTTGTTTTCTTAAATTCTAAGCTTAATTTCCACAATTTCAGAGGTAAATTGTATAGTTGAGGAGAAGCCATATTTATTACACATATCTCTTTACAAGTAATTAGCCTGGGTTGCCTGTGATTCTGGAGGTGGAGCCACGCCCAGAAATTAATTACTTACTTATCGATATTTTTGGAATTAAATATCAGAAACAAAGATAAAAAGCATCTAATGTTAATACAAAAAAGGTGTTATGAAGGATAGTGATCAGGTAGAGTATGCAGAGTAATTTTTGATTGACAGCTACGCCCCCTAAATAAATGCTACTTGGAGAACTATGTACATGAAAGTGATACAAAAGGGTTTTCCACTCGTGGTGTCAATGTGAAATCTTGCACAATGTTAAAGGCTTAGGCCTAAAGTAATAGATATGGAGCCACACCTAAAAACAAGTACTTCCAGTTAATTTTATATCAATCCGAATATATAATTAAAAAATTGAAAAAAATATACCTTTAATTTTAGTTTATAAGCGACATTTTCTTGGACTAATTTAGTTTTTTTTTTCTTTTTGCTTATGACACAAATTTACTTTGCGCTAATAAAAGCTCTAGAACTCTTGTATCAAATTAGCAATCTTTCCTGGAAAAATCACATAAAGTGGGCAAAGCAGTGGGAATTATATTAAAGTTGAGGCATTCCCTTCTCAAACTCTATAAATCTCATTTTCAACCATATCTTTATCTTAGATGAAGGTAAATATATGGATAACCCTTCAGTACTGGACAGGATTAAACCCACAATGTAATCTCCTTAAATGACTTCGAATGTGCCGATTTTTTTACTGATCTTATTTTGATTTGCTTTTTTCCTCTTTTTCTTCGGTCTTTTTCCCTTATACGAAAATCAAATTTGATAATTTTCCGTGTAATGAGTACCTTTGTTAGTTAACACGCGCGCTGATTGGCTGGCTATCATGTTTATATCAGAGGACAGAGACATGACTGGCACAAAAACATTATTAAAAATATTTTATAAAAGCAATGTAAAACGATCGCTTATGTCTCTGTACTGTGATATAAGCACGATAAAAGATGGAAAGCAATCGAAAAGCAAGATAAACTTGGCTACGTCTCTTGTTCCTAAGATTGCCTTTCTCTTGCTCTACATCTTCCATCGTGTTTATATCACAGCACAGAGACGCGCGCGCCTTTTATATTGCTTAATTATCTTACAAATTATTTCTCCTGTAAATCAAGATTTTACAAACTTTTATTGGATTAACGTCAGCATTCATACGACAATGGTAAAGCGAATCGCGAAAGTGTACAGAAATTTCTAAAGAATTGTTTTAAACGTAAATATATAATATTTTATTAATATATTAGGCATTAATTATACAAATCTGATCGTGCAATTTTTAAGAATATTATAGTAAAAAAACTAGCCATCCTTTATTTAAGTATTTGCCAAAGGTAAAACCATTATGTATAATTTTAGAAATAGCAGAAGCCACCTTTAAATTCTAAAGTAAATACTGAAAGATTTAAGATTATACTTCAAGTATAGATTGGCCATATAATTAATTAATTATAGTCATATCATGTTATTATTCATATTTATATATGACTATTTATTTTACTTAGTGTTTTATTCATCGATTTAGATAAAGACATCTTAAAATGCCTCATGATCTTTGTTGCCTCATGGAGTTCCTGTGTATACACCACTGAGAAACGTTTCGGCCTGTGATTCTGTGCATGCGCGGTAGCCTTCGTTATGGTATGCCGTGAACATGGAACGAGTAAACATTTGATTGGCTGTGTTGTGGAATGGAAATTGACCACAGATAGATCCAAATAAGAACCGGCATATTTTGGAATGACAGCATTCAAAACAACAACCAGCTAGTTGGTCTACGTCCGGTGCGTCCATCACAGGACCTTTGTACCAGGCCTCCTCGTCCACATCCTCTCCATAATCCTTCCAGTTATATCGTTCTTCAGAACTTTTGATTCCTGTGCTAGGATGTCTTGGAGATAGCAGCAAAACTTCACCATCGCCAACTTTCCTTTCTGCCAAGCCATACTTTTCGTAGTACTCTACAAGAAATCGATAATATCTTGGCAGCTCTCCGTCAGGCTTTTCAACGAACGCACTACGAATGTCCTCAACCACGTCACGACCGCTGACCCCAATAAATGAACAACGCAGTTTGTCACGTGCTTGTTGCAGTGCTGTAACAAGGGCAGTAGCATAAGTATTTCCTTCTTCGATATCACCGCCGTTGACAACAACGATGCGAGAGAGTCGTAGTTTGAACAAAGGCAGTATGCCCAGGTTCTCGATATGACCTCCGTCGCTCAGCTCCAATACGGGAGGAGGCGTGGGGCCGACGTTTGTGAGACCCAGAAACCTGCGCAGGAGTCTAACCTGGTAGATGTTGATGACACACCACCTTAAAAAATAGAAACATGTTATTTAGACTGTCATCCCCCGAATTTAGGCTTGTAGCCAACATAGTCACAACCCAAGTACATCACCTTGAAGCTCTGCCTCGATAAAAATCTTGCACTGGCTGTGGGCATGCCATCGCTTCATCATTTTATTTTTTACATTGCAAGTACAGGAACTACAGAATCTATACGCGTCAGTTATCATGATTATGTCTCAACGTTTTTGATAGGACAAAACAAAACTATTCACAGAAGAAGTCGTGCAAATGGAGGAATACCGCAGCTGCAGTCCTATTTTCATAACGGTTAGGAATTGTGTTTTCCTTCTTCAATTGAGCTACATCCATAAAGACCAATGTTTAATTTTGGTCACTGGTCAACTAAACTTGCCCTCAGACGTTTATGTGGTCCATTTGCGCTGCCTGTAAAAATTCTATTGAGAAATGTCCGAGTTTCAAATGAAATCCACTGTACCTGACAAATCTTCTCATACATCCGGGGTTTGGAGCTCCTGTAGGTACCATGGCAACCAATGTCAAAATGACAAGAATGCTTAGGACCATGACAATAGCTACTGTATCCAAATACTTGGGTGCTCCACAGAAACGTGCCACAGGGATACCAAGAAGAGGAATTGCTATTAGAAGCTGGATCGTCATTGGCATTGCCTGTCAAAGAAAAGAAAAAAACATTTTACATAGGACTGGTTCACGAACCAGTGTAGGTTCGGTTCACGCCCAACTTAGAAAACAATGAAAACGGAATGAGAAACTGAAGTAGCTCTGTTCGACATTGTCCTAAGTGTTCGATGCTGTAATAGGTCATGAACCCAAGCATATTATACTGTCACTAGTTTCTCGTCCAAATTCCCTAGGAACGCTGTGTGACTGCGAGCAGAGGTTATTCTCCTCTTACACTGGAAGCCAACAAGACAAAAGGGCCTCTGCTCGCAGGGTAACTTGTTTCGGAAGTCAATATTCATTGTGGTAGAATTTTCGCAGTAATAATTTTTACTCAGGCGGCGCTCCGTAGAAGCGAGTGTCTCTATTGCCACAGGAAACCCAAGAATTGCCTGGGCTGATGCTTACCCTAACTATGCACGGCATATTTCTTCCAAGCCCTGGCTGTGATACCAAACCTTTACCCATTCCCATTCCAAGAAAAATTTGTAGATCACGAATGGACTGAACCCCGTCACCATAGCCACCAAGATCGTATGACAGAACAGCTGCGGACGTTGCCATGGCAGAGTGTAATTTGATATCACGTGGTTGCACAAAGCCTTCTTGGTCAAACTGCTTTTCACCTGGTAGACGATCGATGCGTTCAATCATCGATGGAGACAGCACTAAAAGCTCGTAGTTCTTCTCTCCTCTTTCATTTGATTTCCGCCAGTTGTTCACCGTCACATTACACTTGTATTCTGGTTTAAGGTCGATAAGATCACCCATTGTTAATGGACTGTTGAGGTTTTCTTGTTTCGGCTTACAACAGTGCGTCGCCCAGGGAATGAAGTCAGTGCAAGAAATGAAAGATGCCCGGGAGCTCTCGGGAGAAAAGAACGTTTTTACCAGCATCCATCTGAAATGAGGATGCCATCATTTATTTACACTGCTTTTTAAAATACGCGTTGGCGACCGCTGGGTTAGGCGACAAGTTGTAATTCAGAGAATGGTCGCAGTGACTGTGCGCACTGGATTGCCTTGTTACGACCGACCCCAGCGACATACCAAAAAGTATCCTTGGGGATCCAGGGCGAAAGGGGGGGAGGGGAGGGGAAGAGAAAGGGAAAGCGCGAAAGGACGCCACGTACCTTCGCCCTGAATCCCTGAGGACAAGGTACAACAAACCTGTCACGAGGAGTGTCTACTTATTGTCACGTACTACCACATGCGCATTCTAATTGGTAATCATGTCACGTATTGTTACTGTAGGTATTGCTCGCGGTCTCAACAAAACATCTAATTGTCGTTACCCCACTCTAAATGGTAACCACTTATAAAGGTGACTTAAGGTATCAGGGTACCCCTAGCGACCGGTGTGCGTTCAACTCTATATTGCGCCAAAACTTTTAGTCTAAACCACATTAAAGTATACATTTTTAGAAAGCTGAATAAATGTAGAAACTATCTTTCTGAGATCATGAGATATCACTTGTCAAAAGTGTGTCTCAGATTTTTGATTAGTTGCCCCGTTGTTCTGTTATACGTTCCTAAAGTTACAACACCGCCAAAATAGCTGTATCTGATACAAAACAGACGATAACTTTGGAATGGAGCAAAAAATCGAAAATCAGAGACATACTTTTAAAGAACAACTATCGAAGATGACCTCTGCCAAATTTCAGTTGAATCCATTAAAATCCCTTTGACCGGGAACTCAAAATACACGGCTAAATGAACGTAAATTCACTTCCGAGAAAAACGTAGCCTGCGTAGCTGGCGGTTTAAGGTGATTGGGGAGAGGGGAGGGGGACTGGGGAGAAGGGAGAGGGGAGGGGAGGGGAGGGGAGGGGAGGGGAGGGGAGGAGGAGATGAGAAACAGGCGGTTTCTTCTCCCCCTTCTCCTTTCTTTCCCCCTTCCCTCCCCCTTAAACCGCCAGCTACGCAGGCTATCTTGATGACAGGTCAATTGACAAGTGATGTCAACAGATAATTGACAAGGATTAAGCCGGAAAAAAGTTTTTCGCTTATAACTCGCTATTAAAAATCGCTAGTGAAATAATTTTTTCACTAAATCATAGCTTATTGTGTATTCTATCAGAAAATGTAAAAAAGTAAAAATCGATCCTTTTGAGAAACTTTGGGGTACCCTGATACCTTAACGGTAAGCGAACCGCTGTAGTTAAATGTTCTACTAATCATAGTCTTATGCGAACATTCACCTTTAGTTGCCTCACTCTAAATGATGACAAACTTTTTGACCGCGAACAATATCCTACCTATTAATCACCTCCGTTATACAAAAGAGAACGTACAGTTTAGCGGGAAGGTTTTGGTCTTATAACAGATATAGATAGTCCGGTGTATTTATTACATACTGTGGGAGTTACATGGGGAGTGGTCCCTCTTCTTATAACAGATATAGATAGTCCGGTGTATTTATTACATACTGTGGGAGTTACATGGGGAGTGGTCCCTCTTCTTATAACAGATATAGATAGTCCGGTGTATTTATTACATACTGTGGGAGTTACATGGGGAGTGGTCCCTCTTCTTATAACAGGTATAGATAGTCCGGTGTATATATTACATACTGTGGGAGTTACATGGGGAGTGGTCCCTCTTCTTATAACAGATATAGATAGTCCGGTGTATATATTACATACTGTGGGAGTTACATGGGGAGTGGTCCCTCTTCTTATAACAGATATAGATAGTCCGGTGTATTTATTACATACTATGAGAGTTACATGGGGAGTGGTCCCTCTTCTTATAACAGATATAGATAGTCCGGTGTATATATTACATACTGTGGGAGTTACATGGGGAGTGGTCCCTCTTCTTATAACAGGTATAGATAGTCCGGTGTATTTATTACATACTGTGGGAGTTACATGGGGAGTGGTCCCTCCTCTTAATTATAGCAGATAGATAGTCCACTGTATTGAATACATACTATGAGAGTTACATGGGGAGTGGTCCCTCTTCTTATAACAGATATAGATAGTCCGGTGTATTTATTACATACTGTGGGAGTTACATGGGGAGTGGTCCCTCTTCTTATAACAGATATAGATAGTCCGGTGTATTTATTACATACTGTGGGAGTTACATGGGGAGTGGTCCCTCCTCTTATAGCAGATAGATAGTCCACTGTATTGAATACATACTATGAGAGTTACATGGGGAGTGGTCCCTCTTCTTATAGCACAAGTCCACTGTATTGAATACATACTTTGGGAGTTACATGGGGCCGGGCCGGGAGTGGTTCGGGGAGGACTTTTACTGATTCTCATCCTGAAGGGACTTGGGTAAGATGCTTGATTCTTCGATCCTTCCATTTTTTCTTGAATACCCGTTCCAAGGAGAATAAGCTAGAATAATATTTTAGAATGCATATTTCTTACGCGTTGTACATGTGCACTGCGTTTTTCTGTAAAGCTCCCAAAAATGGATGAAGCCACAACAAGAGACCAGAGATCGACAACATAACCAGGAAGCGATGCTGCGTGTAGTATACCCCAAGGATTGCTGTCTTGTAGACTCGCCATTTTACAGTATACGCGCAGAAATACACAATCAACGCGAGCGATGCCGCGCTGCGAAGTGGCGGGATTCCAAGCCATACGAAGATACTTAGAACAAGAATAAGAGCATTTGCCCACAGTGGAGTTACTACAATGTACTGTTCAATCAGCCACGGTAGAAATACCATCGCAAAAGTAAAACCACTCAACCACAAGCAGACACGAAAGAGATTGAAAAGCACACTTCGACCTTGCACTATTGATCTGAGAAAATAAAGAAGCAGAAATATCAGAAACAAGATTGCGAAGAGAGAAACGGTTTCGAGCATTAAAGGACCCACGAAAGGTACACATTCATGAGTGTTTGTCATGTTAAAAGATATAATTATTGCTGGATTTTGTTTGATTTGTGAAGCTGTGAAAGTGTGGTTTTCACCACGAGGGCAAGTGAAAGGTGCACGAAGTATGTCACCAAAAAAGAAGTCAATGACGTAGGCTGTAATAATGGCGAGCATAAACAGCAAAGCGGCAGGTAGGATGATGACCACAGTAATCACGAGGCAGACCAGTCGTAGTGCGTCTAAACAGCCTTTACATGGGTTGCTGCAGTAACACAATGGATTACTGTGTTGGCGCAGATGCTCAAAGTATTTCTTGTGCCATTCACGGTCATCTTTGAACTCATTACGGTACTTCCAATCAAGGTACGATGCCCCAGTGTACCCCCCACCGGACACACAACTCAGGTAGTCAAAGGTAACCGCTTTTTGAAGTAATCTTCGTAGAACACCAGAGCAGAAAGCTGCCGATCTTATGCCACCACCAGAGAATGCAATACCGACTTTACTGTCAGCAGTTTTTTGAGACATCCTGTAGTAAATTCAAGAAGCATGTCTTAGAACTGTATTTGAACTTGCATTCCTATACGACAATTTTTTTTAGATAGCGGGGGTTTGAGATAATAATAGCAGGAGAGCATATCTAGGAAAAAGAGAGTCCGTGCTTGTTCTAAACCTTCTGCAGACATGCAATTGTAATGTTGCTGCGTACTGGAACGACAATTTAGAACGACTTCACGTCACAACGTGGCGAGCGTGTCTCCAGGAAATAGTCCAGATGAAAACCCGTTTTAGTATATATAATAACAGCATAATATAATATACAGTCGAGCCTGTATATAACGGCCCTGTATTAAGCGACCACCCTCTATTAAGCAGCGTACATACAATAATATAAATAGTAAATAATTATGTAAATGTGTAAGAAAATAAAGTAAAATTACAAAGATCAAATATTTCAAATTTAACAGGACGAGCGCAAGCCTCTACACAGGCAAATCTATTGCCATAGAAAATTTGCTTGTGTGTAATAAAATTCAAATATTCTAATATTTATTTATATTAGCTGGAAGTCGATTGGTTACCATGGTAACGACATTCTCTTTAACTTATAGAACGTACAAAATCAATGACGTATTGTATTCTACCTATTTTCGGACTAAAAAGTAGGCTCTACGTACTACAGTTTTCCCACGAGGATCCCAATTCTCCACCTCCCACCACTCAACAAACCAACCAACCAACCAACAGACAGACACACAGACAGACAGACAAACAAAGAAACAGACAGACAAGCAAACACACAAACAACCCGAGACACAAATAAACACTGGCAACAAACAAACAAAAACAATAGCTAACTGATCTCTCTTAAAATGACTGGTTTTCATTCAATCTTTATGGTACCTCTCCCCCTGTCCCCACAAGGTCCCCTCTCCAAATGCAAATTTGCTAAGCAATGAAACGATGAAGTAGATAGGATGACAAAAGATTTTAATCTAAAAAAACAACACGACTATAGTGAAAACAGTGACAAGAGCAAAAAAGGGTTCTCGCTCTGTCCACTTTGTTGAATAAAATTTTTCTGTGAAGTTTATAATTTCTCTTAACGGCTTTAGAACTCAGCGCGTTCAGTCCAAAACTCATCATATTAATATAAATCTACTAGTATTCTAATGCAAAACTCGCATTTGGCTGCTCTACTCACCTAATAATGAAACAGAAAAGGTGGGTAGAGAAAATAGGGATTCAAGATTTGCAAATTATCAACAGCTTTATATGTATAAAACATGGTTTGTAGTTATATTTTGCCGTAAATTAGTACCACTACTGTAGTGGTATTTATACAAAAGAACACATCCAAATGTTAATCTAAGAATTTTTTGCAATTTTGGATTGCAGAGTCATGACTAATCACCTACATCTACGGACTACTTCGCTGAAAAGTTAAAAAATTGGCTTTCAAGCGCAAACCAAGATAATTAACTAAATTATATGTATTCAAGTAAAATATCAAGAAGAAATAATCCAAAGTGAAAAAAATTACTCGGTTTTCGGTCCTTTGATTTCGTTTTTAATTTGGTCGATTTTTGGCGTGAATGGCTCAGTTCAAAATACAACAAACTCTTCAGTACGTATGCGAGCAACGGTTTACGCTCATTTGTGACTGGACAAAAACGGTACGTACTGTTGAAAAAAGAACTTTCTGAATAAGACAAACAGGGAATAAATAAGTGTAGAATAACTTTTTATTACCCTTCAATAACTTTTCTGCAGGATTCTTTAGGATGAATCTGTATATTTTGAAAAGCTGCACTTTCACCGAGTTCACGAGTGTCATGAGGTTCTCCTAAACGTGAACGGCTGATTTATTTTGACGTGAAACGTGATTCAAGGTCTAAAATCTTTTTGCGTCCACGTGAAAGGAACTTTTGATATTTTTTTGAATGTGAAAGAGATTTTTTAATTTTGCGTGACGTGGAAAAGGATCACTGAATTTTTTAACGTGATTTCATTTTGTAAAGGGGGTATAGGAGACCCTGGAGTCTCGGTCAGCTCACTCGTTTTTCGTCTTTTCACAGGAACAACACAAAGAAATCTCCACAAGCATCAGATAATCCGTACTTCTTATGTTTTTTTTTGAGAGTTTGGACTTCTTCTATGATTAAATCACTTCTTCAGTTTATGCCGATTTTCCAAGCTTCCAAAAAGACACTACTGAAGTTGCCATGGAAACTATAATTGTGACTGTTTTCCGAGTTATGCACGAACACCAGCAGGAACACCTAGAAAAAATAGGCGCACAAAATGCGCATGTAGCTACAGCCTTACAACGATTTTCAGAATTACGCGAACTCATGCATTGAAAAAGTCCGTTAATTGGAATTTGGTTATTCACCTCTGTCAGTCAATTTTAAGAATTAAAAATACGAAGATTTAACTTATACGAAAATCATATTTAACTTTTACAGGTCATTTAAAGATCATTATTCGTCATTTGGTGTGCTTTTAGGGATCTTTATGAGTATTTTTTGGGTTGTTTGTTTGAAGTGGCCGAAAAAAACAAATTCCCGCAACGGACTGTTTGGAGGTCAGAGTTCACATTATTTAGAAAATCGCTGTTATCTAGAAAGGAATTGTTCGGAACAGTTATTACATTTTTTACAATAACAAATAATCATTGGGATTGAAATGGGATTCCTCAAGGAACGTGTTTGATTGCACGTGTAATAAAAGTACATACTGTATTGAAAACGGTTAATTTATTCAGAGTTAACTCTAATTTATTCAATCAATTCTGAAGTACCTATTATAAAGAAGCCCTGTCTCAATCGGTCCTAAAGTAAAATTTAAAAGAAACGTTGGGAATCAGCTACTAAAATAACTAAGGAGAAACTGTCAGATGAGAAGTCACGTCAGTCAACCAGTCATGCTCCTGATCACTATGTCCCTATGTCCTGGTCGACGCAATATACATTTCCGTAGAATCCACATCAAATAAGATATGAAATAGCTTAACACGATGATATTCGTGTACAAACAGACAGTATTTGAAGCGAAAATTCGTCTTTAGAAAATCGTAAGCAAGCTTCGCTTACAGTTGTCAGTTGTGACTGTGAAGTGTTCGTAAATTTCATGTGAGGACCCGTTTAACTGAAACTTACTATTATTTTCATTACTTGGCGTTTTTAAATTGGCAGATACGAGGATCACCGACTATGAATCTTTTTTTCTTGGCATCGTTTTTTCCTTCACACAACTTCACAGTGCAGTTCACCGCTTCATTCATGATCAGCAAGACAGTCGAAGCAACAGCCGACACAAAATCACATTTCGATAAAACTGCTGGTAAAATTTTCAATCCAGTGGCTTGAAGCTTAACCAAGGAGCAAATTATAATGTAGTTCATACAGGGTAAACATCCATTCACGGAAATTCTGATAGCTTTAATTTGAAGCCTCAGATTAGATTCTACTTTGCTTTGTATTTTATCGTTTGTCAGATCGTACACTCGTACTTGCTTCTGATTGGTCAGTTTAGGACTTATGGGTTTCCTGTGGTGTTACTTACGGACATGAACTCGATGAATAGTAGCTACGCCTCGAAACGAGGCTGTAGCTACAAAAATCTAATTAGCGAAATCGGTAGTGATCGCGGGAGTCGGAGACATTTCGATTGTCCGGAAAGTAGGCGTAGATGTGCCGATACTACTTCGTTCGTCTTCGTCTCATCACGTTTTTTCTTTTGTCAGTTCGCGAGGGTGCGAAGTCATTTTGTGTCCTTCCAAACGATCATTTGCAATCCTAAGCTCTAGGCCCTTCGGGCTTGAGCAATAGATTCCTCATTACAGCCAACATATTTTTCAGGGATTTCAGATTAGAGTTTTAGCTGATGAATTGATGATGAAAATTAAATCTAGCATCAGCTTAGCTTTTTAGTAACTCGTAGCAGGCGTGTAACGTAGGTAGAATAGAGTTTTCACACGCGTGTAAAAGGGACAGCGCTGTGCCGGCAGTGACTGCAGTGTCACTACCGTGATATAAAAACGTTCGAAATGTCTTGTCGACAATTGCTGGGCGTGTTAGCAACACCTACCTGTCAAATGTAGATAGTAGAGCAGATTATTACACGTTGAAACCAAGCAAATCTCACGAAACTATAGCGATTTTTTGTAGTTGCCGTTTGTCTTGTTGATTTTTACACTCACTGGCTTTTCAAGATGCAAGGTCAAGTTCTACCTGCATAGTTGTCTGTAATACGCATGTTAGGTTATAAAAGACTGGTAATTTTTTTAAAACACATACTGCATGATACTGCTTTACCATTTCTCATTGATGTTCACGATTACTTTTTCAAGATGCAATGTTAAGTTGTACTCTCTGCATTGCTACATTAAAGATGAAACGAGTTATACCGGTGATGATTTCAATTCGATGAAGTAAGACCACCTACATGTAGACTTGGTGTTTGCACTGTGCATTAGATAGGCCACCCACGTCGATCATTATTGTCTCCAGACAAATACGCTTGTTCAAGAAAATTGTTTGCCATCAGTGAAAAAAAAAAAAAAGCTGCAATAGTTGTTTTAGAGTTAATGTTATTATATCATTAAAATGGTTTTGAGTCTACAGAAAATAATTGACGACAGTCAACGATCTCAAAGTTTTTACTGACCATTGTGAAAGCTTATCATCGGATTTAACGGTAAACAATAACATCATCATCACCATCATCAACAACGACAACAATAACAACTTTAACAAGAATAACAACATCAATTAACAAAAACAATAACACCACGAACAAAAACAATAACAACTACAACAAGAATAACAACTACAATAAGAATAACAACAACAACATCAACAGCAATAACAACAACAGCAATAACTACAATAATAACAACGACAACAACGACAACATCAACAGCAATAACTACAACAACAATAACTACAACAACAATAACTACAATAATAACAACGACAACATCAACAGCAATAACAGCAACAGCAATAACTACAACAACAATAACTACAATAATAACAACGACAACATCAACAGCAATAACAGCAACAGCAATAACTACAACAACAATAACTACAATAATAACAACGACAACATCAACAGCAATAACAGCAACAGCAATAACTACAACAACAATAACTACAATAATAACAACGACAACATCAACAGCAATAACAGCAACAGCAATAACTACAACAACAATAACTACAATAATAACAACGACAACATCAACAGCAATAACAGCAACAGCAATAACTACAACAACAATAACTACAATAATAACAACGACAACATCAACAGCAATAACAACAACAGCAATAACTACAACAACAATAACAACTACAATAATAACAACGACAACATCAACAGCAATAACAGCAACAGCAATAACTACAACAACAATAACAACTACAATTAATAAGAATAACAACTTCAACAACGACAACATAAATGGTAAAAGGTAAAGGACTTTGTTTAACGTCGGAAGTTCCTTTAGCTGAGCTAATCTTCCAGGAAGCCAACGGTTCCCCTTCTCTCCCATCAGTGCTCCGTTTTAAGAGTATTTAGGGACCGGTCATTATTTATGTGGAGGAGGAGGGAAAAAAAGAAGGGGGGTCAAGCCTATTTTAGATTGGCTGGAGGGAAGGACTCAACTTTTTTAAAAATACCTTGAGGGGGGCCATCAGTTTCAAGAGCGATCCATTAGCAAAGGTGGGTAAAACAATTAAAATATTGGAGTGCAAACAATATGTGTAAAACAGCAATGCTAACTTGTACAAGTTTATACAACATCTTTTGTTTTTTTTGTTCAAAACACTACCATTTTGTACGCCTTAGTGATTTGTATTTTACAGAAATACTGTTCGCATGTACTCTGAACACTATTCAATATTATCTCAAATTTTAGTTAATCATTAAAAGAATGTAGACCTACCTGCATTACTATGTGCTTTGACTGAATTTTCCTTTAAAAAATGCTTGTCACCTCCATAACCCAAGAGGCAATTAAACATGATGAGAATTATGCCAATTTTGCAATTTGAAAAATTTATAAAAGTTAAGAGATATTTTCCATTTTTGTTATTTAGCAAAAATATCACATTTAGTATATTTAATACTAGCACTAGTACACTAGTATTAAATATATGTTTTGTAATTTAATAGGTTAGTCCAAAGTTATCAAGGAAATCATCTTATAATCTTTAGACATTCTTTCTAATCTTTACTACTGTTTAATTTACCCCTATCTCACTTATGGCATTGTCGCATGGGGTCACACATATCAATCCACAACAAATCCTCTTTTTATCCTACAAAAAAAAGCTATATGCCTAATCACCTTCAACAGTTTTCAAGCTCATACGAACCCAATTTTTCTTGAATTAAAAATTCTGAAATTCCCAGATCTCGTCTTTCTTTACACTTCATTATTCATGTATGATTTCCATTCTAACAATCTGCCTATCTCCTTCAAATCTTACTTCACCAATGTAAATGAAAAACATAATTACAATACTCGTTTAGCCTCAAAGTTCAGCTACTCTTTGCCAAAAATTAGAACTAGCTATGGCAAATACAATATTAAATTTTCTGGCGTCAAAGTATGGAATTCAATCAGTGATCCCACAAAGAAACTCTGCAAAGAAAAATTTAAAGAAAAATTATGTAATGATATTCTCGCCTCCTATAACTCCTAGTGTGATATTGTTTTTGACTTCAGTGTTTATGTTCATATTTCTCAAGAAACTATTTTATTGTATATATTACCTATCTACGTTTTCCATTTCCTTGTAAATATCTCATCATTATCGACCTCGATCCTCTGATTTAAGTACTTGTTCAATTTCAGTGTTATTTTTCTGTACGTCTTTTTTAGTATTATATTATTTGACCATATCTCGTAAATGTAAACATTAACTAGTCGGCTACCTATCTTTGTTTAACCCCGTGGTTATTATAGCGGGTAGCCTGTACCTAATATCCTGTTTTAATTTTAATTGTAACTAGACGCACACGTGCGTTCACTCGTGCCCCGGGAGCCCCTTTTAAGAGAGGCTCCAATGACCGGCCCCGTTCGTACTCTTCCCCGAGCCGTTTCACGCATTTTTCGCCATTCCGGGAAATAGTTAACCGTAATTGCTGCGAGCGAAGCGAGCAGCTTACTAGCCTATTCGTGCAAAGCTCGAGCTTTTCAGCGATTTTCTCGTGACGTCAAAAAACGTCATCATAATCAGTTAACGTTAATGCATGGTCAGTGGTCACTGGATATACAAGTTGTGGTTATAAAAGAGTGTTGGTAAGTATTTTGTAATGGATTTCTTTTGTATCTTTGACTGGTAAATAATTAGGGAAATTTTGCTTATTGTTCTTTTAATTTTAGTCAGTCTTTGAATCAATTTTGAGAGAATTATCAAGCTGCGTAATCGTGTTAGCGGATAGGTAAGTTGAAGCTTAAGTTTATGTGCTATCATGTTCGATATCATGTCGAATTCAACCCTCATTCGTCAGTGCAAATATTTATAAAGGTCACAGGCTAGTGACGTTTTACAGGCAGTTTAGTGATGGTTTTAGAGAAAGACAATGATCTTTTATGAGTTTGTCCGCACTTTTGTTGCTGCCTGTAAAACGTCACTACTAAAGAAACAGCCTTTGACCTTTATGAATATTTGTACTGACGAATGAGGGTTGAATTCGACAGATAGCACAAAAGCTTAGGTTTCAGCTTACCGATCTAACACGATCACGCAGCTTGATAATTCTCTCAAAACTGATCCAAAGACTGACTAAACTGAATTAAAAGAACAATAAGCAAAATTTGTATTAACAATATCGCTAATTATTTACCAGTCAAAGATACAAAAGAAATCCATTACAACTCACAACTTGTACGTTCACTTAGGGTTTCACGGGTTAAATGTACCCACTCTCAATTGTTGTTGTATACCTTGCATACTCGCAGCACTTCACTTTCTATTAGAAATAGCTAGTATATAGACCATTTTTGAATCGGTTAACTAAAACGAAAGAATATCTGATTAGTCAATTTGTCTGTCAGCAGCTATTAGTGTTTGCCTTTGTCTTTCTATTATCATGCATGCGTATTATATATCACCGACATGCAAACATATTACCTGCAAATATACCAGTTTATTCAACTTTTTATTTCACTATGTATCTCAATTGTTTGCTGTAAAGTACGGAAGCCCAGGAGGGTCACTGATCGTTTTTATTTTTAACTTTTTGCTTTTTGTTTTTAATGTTTCCGTTTTTATTTGTAAGCTTTCAGTTTTTATTTTTAACTTTTTGCTTTTTGTTTTTAACTTTTCGGTTTTTATTTTTTGCGTTTCCGTTTTTAACTTTTCGGTTTTTACTTGTATGTTTTCCGTTTTTATTTGTCGATTTTCCGTTTTTATTTTTCGCTTTTCCGTTTTTATTTTTCTCTTTTCCGTTTTTATTTGTTACATTCCGTTTTTATTTTTCGCATTTCCGTTTTTGTTTTTCGCATTTCAGTTTTTGTTTTTCGCTTTTCCGTTTTTATTTTTCGCTTTTCCGTTTTTATTTTTTGCTTTTCCGTTTTTATTTGTTACCTTTCCGTTTTTATTTGACGCTTTTCCGTTTTTATTTTTTGCCTTTCCGTATTTATTTCTTGCCTTTCCGTTTTTATTTTTGAATTTTCCGTTTTTGTTTTTCGCCTTTTGCGTTTTTATTTGTTACATTCCGTTTTTATTTTTCGCATTTCCGTTTTTGTTTTTCGCATTTCCGTTTTTGTTTTTCGCTTTTCCGTTTTTATTTTTCGCTTTTCCGTTTTTATTTGTTCTTTTTCCGTTTTTATTTTTCGCATTTTCGTTTTTATTTTTTGCTTTTCCGTTTTTATTTGTTACCTTTCCGTTTTTATTTGACGCTTTTCCGTTTTTATTTTTTGCCTTTCCGTATTTATTTCTTGCCTTTCCGTTTTTATTTTTGAATTTTCCGTTTTTGTTTTTCGCCTTTTGCGTTTTTATTTTTTGCTTTTTTTTTTATTTTTAAAAATGAAAAACAAAAATTTAGTGTTTTTCATAAAATGGAAAAACGAAAAATAAAAACGAAAAAGGAACAAATAAAAACGGAAAAGCAAGAAATAAAAACGGAAAAGCAAGAAATAAAAACGGAAACACAGCAAATAAAAACGCTCAGCATAGACCATAATGCACTGCGGGTCAATCGTCAACATGGCGGACGTGTGGTTGTGCTGGACTCTGATGTTATCTTATAAGACTTAGTTAAGGCTGGCGTTATAAGTATATTAAGCTTAACTTATAAGCTATAAAAGTTTACCGTATATGCCCGACTGTATTTCAACTCGATCTCCCGGGGGGGGGGGGGGGGGGGGGGAGGTACTCGCCTATATTTTCTATATACGGGTATATGTGCCGCGCTATAGGGTATGGTTTTTCGGCTTTTTGGTCTGGGGTAGGGTATCCTTTTTTGACATTTTGTCTGGGATAGGGTATGGTTTTTGTCTGGGTTAGGGTTACAATTTGGTCGTTTTAGTCTGGGATAGGGGTAGGTTTTGGTCGGTTTTAGTCTGAAATAAGCTACGCTTTCTGTCGATCGCGACACAGAAACGATGTAAATTCCATTGAAAGTTAGTAAATATTGATTTCAATCTATTGAATGACCATTTTTTGCATGTCAACAAATGTAGTATGACCACGATGTAGTTAACACTAACTGTTTAATCTAGGATAGTGTGTACAAGTCTTAGGTTAAGTCTGGGGTAGGGTATGAAAAATCGAAATTTTAGGTCTGCGATAGGGTCAGGGTTTTGAGGTCCTTACCCAAGTTGGGGTGGTAGTACCTCCCCGGGCTCGATCTGAAATTTTAAGTAAAACTTACCGTACCATTCCCTACAAATACGTGAAGATTTATTGATTATTTACGATACTCTGTTTGCTTGAGTACGTGTGGAAGGCTTTATTTTACATATTACAAACACCTGCAGTCAACTAGATCTAAAGGGTGGAGTAGACCGTTATCGAGCTATCGTAGCTCTAAAAGTAGCACCGCGGACCCCTTTTCCTTTATTGTTTTGGTGTCCCGAACTCAAAAACAACCTACATGCAAACTGGAATTTACAGAAAAAATCCTCGATAAAATCTCGCGCGAGCCCATTAGAGCCTTAACTACTGTACTGTACAGTACTATACAAAGGCAAGACAAGCTTCGGATTGGAATCACTTTTTACTCCAGGTTGTTTACATTTCTTTGCACGCCAGAATTCACCAAGTGACCATTTTTTGCAAAATGAAAATCTTTGAAATATCTACTAATTATTTTTTCCAAACATGGTCCATTCCGCCTAATAAAGTGAAAATATACAGCACAACCACACGTCCACCATGTTGATAACGATTGACCCGCAGAGCATTATGGTCTATGCTGAGCGTTTTTATTTTCTGTGTTTCCGTTTTTATTTCTTGCTTTTCCGTTTTTATTTGTTCCTTTTCCGTTTTAAACACTAAATTTTTGTTTTTCATTTGTTAAAAATAAATAATCGGAAAAATAAAACAAAAAAAAGCAAAAAATAAAAACGCGAAAGGCGAAAAACAAAAACGGAAAATCCAAAAATAAAAACGAAAAGGTAACAAATAAAAACGGAAAAGCGAAAAATAAAAACGGAAAACCAAAAAATAAAAACGGAAAAGCGAAAAATAAAAACGGAAAAGCGAAAAATAAAAACGGAAAAGCGAAAAATAAAAACGGAAAAGCGAAAAATAAAAACGGAAAAGCGAAAAATAAAAATGGAAAGGCGAAACATAAAAACGGAAATGCAAAAAATAAAAACGGAAAGACAAAAAATTAATACGGAAAAGCGAAAAATAACAACGGAAAATATTCAAGTGAAAACCGAAAAGTTAAAAACGGAAAAGCAAAAAATAAAAACGGAAACATTAAAAACAAAAAGCAAAAAGTTAAAAATAAAAACTGAAAGCTTACAAATAAAAACGGAAACATTAAAAACAAAAAGCAAAAAGTTAAAAATAAAAACGATCAGTAAAAAACGGAAAAGCAAAAAATAAAAACCAAAAAGTTAAAAGCAAAAAGCAAAAAGTTAAAAATAAAGACCGAAAGCTTGCAAATAAAAACGGAAACATTAAAAACAAAAAGCAAAAAGTTAAAAATAAAAACGATCAGTAAAAAACGGAAAAGCAAAAAATAAAAAACAAAAAGTTAAAAACAAAAAGCAAAAAGTTAAAAGTAGAAACGATCAGTGACCCTCCTGGGCTTCCGTAGTAAAGACTTCTACATCGGCGTTTTTGACACAATAACAACTTGTATTTTTTCGTTCATGTTTAGGATGTTTTATATACGAATAAAAGACATTACGTGACCAAACGCGAGGTCAAATAGAAACGTATAAATTGTCTGGTGATAATTTCGATATTAAAATTCAGTACAAAATCCTTTCAAGATCTCTTGAATGCTTGAATGAGGAATATAATTGACTTGCTTCTATGTATGCTCGTTTAGCAACATGTAGGATGAGAAATTCGTAGTTTTCCAGCTCATAGGAAATAGTCTTTATCGCGAGGGCCTCTCTTCAAGTACTCCATTTAGAGTTCGCTATTTGGTCAAAGTATTGGAGATCAAGCTCAAAATAACAGCCCATTCTGAAGCTCTTATAAGTATATAGATATATCTCGAGTTAAAAGCTCCAAATTACATTGTGCTACTGCAGGAAAAGCTTGTCTCTGAAAGCTATTTTCTTTGTAGTCGGCCATCTTGCATTCCTAAAGTTCCTCGCTGGCGTTCACTACGGAGGTGATGAATGAAGGGCATTGTTTTTTACGTTCTTAACCAATCAGGGGTGTAACACGTGACCGATTGCGCAAGAATGCTGCATTCTCGAGACGAACACAGGAAAAAAAGAAAAAACTAGACCCTGTTGGCAGGGTAACTGGGCTACCTGTGGCTATTGGCATTGGGTGGTACAGATATCAGTGTGCATCTAATTATAGGCTGTTCAGCAGAAGTATTATAAAGTGAACTGTGCAATTGTGTTCCATGTTCTACAAATGAGCTTAAATTCTCTGAATTCCAATACCAGGTAGATTTTATCAGAGAAAAACAAAGAGAATACAAAGATATAGCACATGGCAGCATTCTAATAAAGGACACAGGTTCCTTGAGGGTGAGGCATAGCATGTGAATCAAATAGTTTTTACCATCTGAGGTATAGTAGATGGCCACAGTACAACCAATTGGTATTATGAATGAGGTATAATTTTGTGTGATTAAAGATTGCATAATTGTATATTATTTCACCCAAAATGTACAGCAATCAAAAGTTTCTAGTGTACAATAGTGACCGTAGCTTGGACTGTAGTCAATTTTATCTAAAGATAGTATTGAATATACAGCTGGGTACCTGCATTCAACCCAAACATAAGTACATTGTCACTAAAGGTGCTTGGATATTGTATTAATGAGATCATAGGTACAGGAATTGTTTCTATATCACTTGACAGAATAAAATTAATATGATTCAAATTTTTATAAACAGATGACTTGTAGTTTTCCTTACATGCATAGGATCGAATCATGTACTATACCCTTTATTAAGCATACTGGATTGAGATTAATCCTTGCTAATTTCACTTTACATTTGACTTTTCATACCTCCTATTTCCAAATATCCATGTTAAGCTTATGTAATTTTTCTCAGTTAAGTTTACTCTTATGACAGTTATGATGTGCAGTCATAATCCTAGAATATTTATTATTTTCCTGGATTTATTTATGAAGCGTGTATAAATTCTCTCGACTGGTATTCTGCCGGGTTCTCGATCACGCATATAAAAATGTACTGTTCAAAACAAGACTTTCAGAAAAAAAAACAAAAGCTTTATTTCCATGTATATTTCTTAAATTTATTATTGACAATAAAAGTACTATGTCTAATGGAACTGTATGTGGTTCCCGATAGATTCTAGAATGCTTTGGTTAGGTTTATTTCCGTCGGTCCCGCGTCTCATATTTCAAGTACGATCGATAAAGCTTTAAAATCTTCTATGAATCAGCAAAATATTCAACAAGAAATCTCCTCTAGATTTGTAAACGGTAATTCTATCTGACATATGGAAAGAACAACAATAATCACGAAGAAAAAGGCTGAAAACTTACTTCGAAATCTCATGTCTAATGGCGGCCCTTCTATCTGGCTGAATGCTTGAAGCACCCAGTAATGCATTGCGCGTGTACAGTATTGCGCAAGGCCTTTTCTCGAGACGAAGACAGGAAAAAACGACAAAAAAAACAAAGGTAGATTATGACTGGGCCTGCCACAGGGCAGCCCAGTAAAAAATTGCAGTTTATAACTCGTTCCCGGCCTAAAGGCCTGGGCACGAGTAAATAGTATATATCTAAATTGTGGTACTAAATAAAGACATATTGTATTATTGTATTGTATTGTAATCATATGTGACAAACTTTTTAATAATTACTGGACATATATAAACCTAACCGGAAAAATATGAGGTGGCAGAAGAGGGGGGGGGGGGGGGGGGTCATCACTAAAATAATGAATAAATAAGGGGGGGTCACTTGCTATTTACATACCATGCTGGGGGGCCTTACAGAAAATTTGATCTTCCCAACATATTTTCCCTCCCCCCTCTACATAATGACCGGTTCCTTAAAGCTACTTAATGCTACACGGAAAGGAAAGAAGTCGAAACAAGGATGCGAAGTCAGGACTAGGGACCTCTCGGACCGAAGGCCGCGCACTAACCAACTGTGCCATCCTTGCTCCTTCAACATCAACATCAATTAACAACATCATTATCATCAACAACTACTACTATTATACACAGAAACTTTGCTTTGTGAGTTAGATTCATGAATGCTCTTCATACGAAAAGGTGATAGTAACTATTGGAGACACTCTGTTCATTTAGGTATGTATCTCCAGGTTGATTGTGCATGCCATTTGATCCGTACATTTCAATCGCAACTAAATATTCTTGTAGTTCATATATGTTTTTTTGTTTGCTCGAATAGTAGAAATTTTGATATTTCTAACAGTGTTCAACAATCATCAGATAGAGAGAGTCTTTAAAGCCATGACTATGTGTGACAAACTTTAGAAAACGAGACAATAACACCCTATTACCTAACATCACTAATTTTGTTCCATAGTTACCTCCAACGACCAACCGAAAAAAGGTGTGTTAGTATACTTTCAAATAAATGTCCAGCCTCAAAGGTCCAAGGGTTAGGTTAGAGTTAGGGTTAAAGGTTTAAGGGGTTCCTTTCACTGCGGGAAACGGATCTATCGCTAGGTTCTTAGATAAGCTCAGTGTACAACGTTTTCAAAAACTGACCGCGATCATTTTCGATAAAATTATCAACTAAACCAAGAAAGCATGAGTAGTAAACAAACCCTTATTCACATACCGGTCCAAATACTGTTGTAGGTCACAGACTTGATTCACGAAGGCAACCGTAAGTAGTACTTAATTAGTGGAGCCGACAGGCCAAAACCACTTCAACTCCTGTCTTACGTGCTAAAGATGAAATGAAATTTCTTTCATTCGATATGCAAATGAATTTCACGCCAAAAACACAGACATGCGCAGACAAATTGTATACATGCTGCACAGTTGTCAACACGTGTACACGTGATTGTAAAGAGATCATTGGAAGAAGATTTTAATCAAGCTAGTTACGTTAGGCTAGCTATCCATGCAGATTAGTCTACTGTCCTGATAATTCACGATAACGAGAAAAGGTAGCTTGCTGGCTGCTAGCTGCTAGTTGGTACTTGCTAGTTGATATTTAATGCATTGGTTAAAAAAAGACTGCGATTTGCGCTTTGGTATCGTTTTATTTCAGGCTGGAAATGCACAAAATTATTATTTTAAGATCGATATATTTCAACACAGTAGTAACTTTTTTATTCAATATTTTTTCGTATTTTTTTGCCCTCTAACAGCATGATCTTAAGTTACAATTTATACACGTCATCACAGGAGAAAAGGCGATTTAGAGCAATTTTAGAGCAAGACTGTGAAAACGGCACGGTCACGGCAAGGAACGCATCAAGGGACTTTAATACGATCATTGCATGGTGATCAAGGTCTCTTTTACATCATACAAATGCTGCTCTAAACAGAGTACAAAACTGATACCTTTGACTATTAGTTCTTTGTTCTTAGACCTAATTTGGTATTTTTTTTTTAAAGTTTCAGATCGAGTTTTTAGTTTTCGACCGAGTTTTTTGACATCGACCGAACTTTGTCTTGGACCAAGTTTTTGTCTTCGACCGAGTTTTTTCTGCCTTTTACCAAGCTTTTTTTTTCTTTTTGAGTCTTTGACTGAGTTTTTGGTCTTCAAACGATTTGTTTAGTCTTTGACCCAGTTTTTTTGTGTCGAGAAGAGAACAATATCATCTAACGCGATGTAACGCAGTCAACCAACAGTTATCTGTTCAAACTTAATGTCATAATTTTGGACCATTCCGCGCGCCGTATATACTCATATATTATTTAATGCTAGCTGTAATTACAATTAACACTTATTGACTGGGACCGAGGGAAACAGTATGTTTTGTGGTCCCGAGACCGCTGAATGTTTCCGAAGCGGAGCTGAGGGAAACATCAGCGGTCGAGGGACACAAAAACATACTGCTTTCCCGAGGTCCCAGTCAATAAGTGTTTTGTTATATACCAACTGTTGCCCGCTGAGAGTTGTTGCTGGGGAAACAGCAAAATTTGTTGACGTTCACGTGATGCGCTCTCGCCCAATCAGAGCACGGAAAAAATTGACTTTGACAGTTGGTATATAACAATGACATTTATGATCGATCCCCAAACCCCATGCAATCTTATCATTTTACTTTTTCGAGGATTCGTTGTTCAAGATGGAATTTCTTATGTGTGAGGTATCCCCTGATATGTATACAGGTCTGTACACACACACACCAATATGAAGTGACCGCAAGTACTAGTTAGTATGCTAAACAGTGAGACGGGACTGCCAAAGCTTATGTGAATTTATTGAAAGCAAAGGTATAAAGGGATTTCCTGGCAGCCATCTTTATGATCAAAATAATAGCGTTTTTCACTCAAGGGAAATCAAATCTTTTGTCATCAAACTTTTTTGCGATAACGAACTTTCTGGTCTCGCTCGTACTCATGTTGCTTAATATATATAAATATATTTATCCCGAAACTTAACAGCCAGGACTTGCTTGCCAACACACATACTGAACACTTCCTAACTTACTAGGTAAGTTCAGAAGTGTACAATCTGTTGCAGGCACCCCACTCTTATATATCATAGACCATTGCTATTACGGAAACTAAATGACAATCCAAAGGGTGTCCACTATAATAAAAGGTGACAAAGTCAACTAAATTGCCATCTTTCCCATTATTCTTATAGATTTGCAACCATTATACATGAGGGTTTCCTAGCAACTCAAACAAGCAAACAAGCCAGCTTGTACGTCTAGTTGAACTTATTCAGAGATGGTGTTTATTAGATGCTAAAGTGATATCAATAATATGTAAAAGGATCACACTCAACGTAGTTAAGGCCTGGGTTTGACCTTATTTGACCTTGGAAAGTTGTTCTGCTATGTAAGATATAGAGGATATTACATGGCCGCGCGGAGATACGGATTTTATCTTCGATGTTGATGATATCTCTCACGAGTGAGCGCAGCAAATGAGTCAGAGATCTTTTCAACAAGAGAAGAAATAACCGTATCTCCAAGCGAACATGTATTTATCATAAAATTATCAAATCAAGAGACAACAAACTATCTTTAGAGTAAATGCGCTCAATTAACCATGGTAACGATCTTTTCACTAGTGAAAAGAACATGTTATTTTCACTAGTGAAAAGAACAAGTTTTCGAAATTAAGAAATATAGGTATTTTATAAATAATTATATGATAAATAACAATACAAAACTTATTTCACTTGGCACAATGTTAAATAATAACTAGTCGAGTGACCTTAAGTTAGTGTTTTGGATGTAGGGCAGTTACGTGACCAATTACGAAATTTCGTTTTTCTTGAATCCGCAATTCAATTTCACTTAAAAAGCAGAAATAACACCTCTAATGCAGAAAGAAGGTTTAATCCTAAATAGTTTTGTGTAGACATCTGGACTTTTCACAATTGACTGGGAGATATTAAAGTGCCTATAAGCCCTAGCGAAAATGTATATTTTTAAAAAGTTGAGTATCTTGGGGAAATATAATTAAAGCGACATCAAAGATGTAAGTTTTTTTTCCAGTGTATCAGTCTGTTCAAAGCTGTCGCTCCAGGCAAAAATCCGCATTCTTTGGAAGGCTGGGACGAATTTGGTTAATAATAAACTCATTTGGTTGATAATAAACTTTGCCATTGTGATGTAATGTAAGGCACATTGTGACGTAATGTCCGGAATCACGGCATTTAGACTAAAAAAAAGAGCTTAAAATAGCTATATCAAAGTAGTAGAATTTGTAGCAGAAGTTAAATATAGTGTATACCAACAACAAATATATACAAAGATACTAAGACCTTGTAGCGTCTAAATTAAACTTTATTCCTGGGTCTCAGTCTCCCAGGGTTCTCACAAATTTTTCCACAGGATGCCCAAAATGTGCTTTTTCTCCAACTTTGCAGCACTTTTTCGCGGTCAACAGAAATTGAAAGACCCACTTTTCAAAATATTTTTGTTTCAGAGGCCAAGTTCTTTTGAGAAAAATTATTTCTCGCTAGACTTTATAGGCACTTTAAGCAAAGTATTATTTTGAGTTTTGGTCACATGACCTGTTTTGCTACAAATTGCTTGTTCTCTAATCAAAATGGAATAGACTCACTTAAAACAACTATGTTTCAAGCATTTGCATTTCTTTTCGCTAATACTTGAGTGCGGAAAAATTTTCAAACATTTTGTTACAATAAACACCCTATCTTGTCACGTGACCGCTGAAATCACAAACTTAGCACTTAAGGCTCATTGTTTTATGAATATCTAATGTTTTGACGAATATTATTTATTTCTGGTTTAAAATTCATACTAGTCAACACAAAAGACATATTTCACCCAAGTTAGCCACTGACCCAGGCCTTAAGTACCTTGAGCAGCCAAGCACAACATTTTTTGTTCTTGAACTATTTCAGTAGCATCTGTACACATTTGGGTGTGTATCATTTACATGTGTATGATTAGGGAGTCTCGTTTTGAAACAACAGTTCTGCGAGTTGCTTTCGCACTAGGGCGAAGCATATAAATAAATAAATTAACTAATTATTTAGTGGGTGTGCAAAGTTTGCAGGTATCAGGTTGGCTTAGTCTGTATTGATGTACTGATCTAGCAGCTGTTTGAAATTGCATTTGAAATATTAAAGTTTGTTGTATTTAGATGATAACCTGTTGAAAATACGAAATACTATTGCAATTTATGTAATACAAATTGCCCTATCGCATAATGACGTCACACCAAAACATTCTATTGTTTTGACGCTAAGGATTATTGTCACCAGAGGGGATCAGAGTGATTGCATCACTGCACGAAAAAATGGATTTGCATATGTTTGAGTGTTGTGTGAATATAGAGCGAATTTAGTGAACTATATTTGCACTTTATTTGATGCTTAAAGCAAACGTGAGGCAATTATCATATTTACAACTATTGCATAGCTGTTGTAAATATTTAGTGAATATCACCTTTGAATATGTTTGCACACATATTTGCAAATTAAGTGAATTTGCAAATTTGCTACACTTTTACTGCATATTTGCAACAAAGCAAATATAAATGGATTTTGCACTACTATGAAAACTTATGTAAACATCATATTTGCACCCAATCCATTGAAAGCTGTGAAACCGGTTGTTGAATGCAATTTTGTAAATCTCCGACTATATATTTGCATTGTATTTGATGTTTGTAGCAAACATATAGTAATTATCATATTTGCAACTATTGCAAAGCTGTTGCAAATATTAAGTGAATATGATCTTTTAATATGTTTGCAAAATGGATAAATTTAAAGATTTGCATTTGTTTTACCTGACTGATTCGCTACCAAAATCAGTGTAAATAGATTTTGCACCTCAATACAAATTTTACGTGAACATCATATTTGCACCAAACCATTGAAAGCTGTAAAACAGGTTTGTTGTTGTCTCTTAATAGTATTGCTTTTAAAACTTAGTCTATTCCTTTCCTCGCTTATACGAAATAAACTGCTTTAACCTCTTCAGATTCAGTAATTTACGTAAATAATTATATTTTTAATGTTTATTATTAATCATTCCTTTCAGTTGTATACACGCAAGTTACAAGCAATTTAATTTAGCTTCTCATCTGCAAAGTTTTATTCTTCATAAACATGCATATCTTTCTATCTATCTGTCAAATAAGGCAAACGCTTTTGTTAGAAATGACAGTTAGGAGGAACGACAAAAATCAAACTGTTGCGTCTGCCATTGGCCTTTTATACACAAAATTGTGAGGGTATTATATTTGCTGTGAAAGAAGATTTGCTCTTTTTTGCTTGGATTGATTTTTGCCAAAAACAGCTAATGTTTTAATTTCAGCAATTAAGAAATGCTCTACACAAAATTTCGATAAACTAAGCAAGGATATAGGGTATATATCAATCGGATCTTTTTCTATGAGTTTATCCGGTAAGCTTTACCTATTGAAACCTAGCGTAACACGAACTTTTTCGGGATAACACACGGTTGTTTAATATTTCATTGAATTGATGTGACATTTTGGCTGAGCTTCTATATCCTTTAATTTATTATTTAAACTTATTGTGAAAATTCCCCTAGACCACAGCACCAAGGTTTCAAATCTCTTTGCCTACAGGTGAAGTAACGAACTCCTCTGCAAAGCAAGAGCTTCCACCTTAGGCCTCCCTCGGATGTCGGGGCGCCTTTAAGGTCTTTTAAGCTCCGAGGAACTTGCGGTGCCTTCACTTAACTGCATGGGAGGAAACTACCAGGACCCAAAGCCTATATATTCTGTTCCGTCGAACATTGATAGTACCTGACTCTCGTTAAGTTTTGAAGTTTTTATCTGTATATATATAGTTTATAATGGCTAAAACCAAGAAAAAGGCCAGTGGAAGCTGTGGAAAGGCTATCTCAGCAGGAAAACAACCCAAATCAAGGCCAATGCCTTCCATGCCACACTCAGCCAGAGCTTCAAGTACGTCCGGGAGTACGTCGACATCTTCTTCAAGTTCTTCTCCAAGTTCTACAAGCAGTTCGAGGAGTTCTATAAACAGTCCAACAAGTAACATCCAAAGACTACCCACACCAGTAACACCCACTCCATCAACTTCGCAACTAGATGTATCAACGCCTCCACTTCCAATTCGTGCTGCAAGTCCAGTATCGCTTGAATTCTCACCAGACCGAGAGCCTTTGGTCGTCGATGATACGAGGTCATTGTTGAGGGATTTCATCCAAGAACAGCGTGTCTTCAATGACAAAGTTTTAGAGATGGTTGGAGGAAGTTCAGGAGATAGTGCCACTTGGAGGAAGAAAAGCAAAGAACGGCTTCCCACTGAACTAACGGTGAGTAAATCGAAGCGGATTTAGAACTAGAATACCCGCCACATTGAAATTCGTGAAGCGGCACTCTTTGAAAACGGCATAAGTTTAGCCTTGACGTTTTGACCCTATTCAAGAGTTCTTTTCAAGAAGCTTTTAAATTCATATTTTGAAATCATTCCAGAATATAAACAATTGTTTTGCAGTAAACTTAATGTATATTCCTTATGCAAGTACCCATATATAATACATGTAGCTTCAGCTACCTGTAATTATTGTAGAAGTAATATCACTAAGCAGTATCTTACATTGATCTGTAGTGTGAATATCAGCTCCACTCGGGTTGTCTAAATATAGAAATTTAGGATGATGATTATGATGATTATTATTATTATTATTATTGTAGGCAAATGTAAGAACTGTTTACAAGAACATGATGTCTGTACCTGGCTGTGTTGGTTGGGACCTAGAAAAAAGGCAAGCACACAATTTCTAGGAGAATGTTTATGTTCAACTCAAATGTTTTCAATCAACTGAATTGTTTTTAATCTTACTTTTTATTCATTTTTTAGATTTAACTCCCAAGAAAATGAAGTGGTAAACATCCAAATAACAGAGGGCGTGAAAAACACTGCAAAAGTGTCCCAAAGTGTTATAAGAGGTACACTAAGTCGAGATTACTCCATGGTTGTGAGTGAATTACAGCTTTAACACAATGTGAACAAAGGGAGAAAAAACAGATTCACTAACAACCATGAAGTTTGTTGTTTATCTGAGTATATTTAAGTAAACGTCCTGCTTCCTGCATGTTTTAAACTTTGAATATCCCAAAAGTGAAAAAATAAACAGGCCAAGTAAATCTCTACTTTGAAATCAAGATTCATGAAACTTGATATTGTTTTTCATTGCCTGAGCAATTTTGTTTCTATTTTTAAATGCAGGTGCTATCAGGGCACACTTCAAGACACAAAAACGAAATCACGAAATGACAAAAAAAGACACGAAGGAAGATTACTTACACCGACAAAGAAAAAGGAGCAGAATGAACACTGTGAGTATGATTTCTGTGTTTGTGCTTTTGTTTTGATCCATCCATTTGAAATCTGGCATGAATCTATGGTACCAGAAACACGTTCTTAGATTTAAAAAATGCTTTAACCTCTAATTTGAAACTTTATCAATTTGTTACTATCAGTAGATGTCACCTTTTATATGTGAATCACAAAAACTGCCCAAAATAGTAAGAACATGTCAAACTTAGTAATTGCTGATTTTTTTCTTTTTTTGATTATCAACAAAAAATTGAAGCAATGGTGAATTTTGAAAGTATTGCCTATTTTACAAAGAATGTATGGTGTTTTTCAAATGAGGGGTAAAATCTGCCCTCCAGTGAAATTTACCCATACATTCTTTGTAAAAAAACCCTAAATGCTTGTTAGAGTCACTAGTTTTTCAATTTTTAAGATAATTATTTGTTTGATATGTTGTTCTTTTTGGATTTTTTCTCCTGGTTCTTTGCCTTTTCCTCCTTCAGCAAAAATCACCATGCATGTTGAGTGATGCAAAATATTTAATGTACATGTAGTGAGTGCAGTAATTCAGCAGAAGAATATCTTCTTCATGGATCTGCTGTAGAATATTTAATATTAATTATTATTATTTAATATTTAAGGGGAGGGTTGGATAGCGTTATTTCAAAATACACTGTCAACAAGCGTTAAGCCAAGGCCGAATTGATTGCTGGTTTTAGTCCAGTAATAAATCATACTTTTTTAGAACTAATTCCAAATTGTGAGCCTTTTCACAGTCTTGTTAAAAAATTACACTCAATACTGTTAAATGAACTACAAGCACAAGACCAGCATTCATTTTGGTCTTGGCTAGACACTTATTGCTTTGAACTGTGACAACCTTTTTTAAAAAAAGTGTAAATGGAAAAATTGTACTGTTAAGAGGGCTTAGAAACTGACTATCTTCTTATTTGCTGAGGGAAATCTGTATGTAAATACTTTATGAGCTGTCTTGATGGAAATTTCCTTTTCTTACTTTTTTTTAGAAAAGACTGCAACGGACTAAGTCATTGGAAAGGTCAACCACCATACAAGAGGAGGATAAAGAAAGATTTAAGGGGATATTGATGAATGAATACATGTCTTCAGAAGAATCACAGACTGATTCTGATGATAATAATTCAGGTGATTCTGATTCTGAATCGGAACCCGCAAAGAAAGTGCTGGTCACAAAATCCTTGACATGGAGAAGTGACGAACTAAATTGCTTGTTTGTCAAACTTGACAAAAGGACAACGAGGACAAGAACACCAAAGGGTGCCTCGATGGTCATGAAAAGGAGGAGAGGGGGGGTGTCTAAAAGAAATGCCCCAATTGATGCTCCAGCATGGTCTGTTGCATAAAATTAGTTTTTTTTAAATAGATTATTTCAAATGGTTTTCATAACCCTGTGAAATGGCTATTATCCATTTCTAAGGTCTAGACATTCTGGAGCATTGTCTTATGTTGTGTTTTTCTAATTGATTTCACAGGATTATGAAAACTGCTTTTTAGAGAAATAAAATAAAGTTATATTTATCATAGAAAAATAATATTTAATTTGAATTTCATTGTTCCAGTTCTATTTTCATATTTGATGAATTTAATTTGAACATGAGAAAAAGACTACTTGTCTTGAACTATTATATTAATTGAAAATATTTAATAAACTTTTATTGATACCATATATTTAATTAATAGGGAATTTTTATTGTTTTAAGAGTTTGTTACAGTTCTATTTGACACCATTTATAATGAATATTCAAAATGAATAAATTGTTCTAATAAAATGGTTTGCTTGAAGTTCTGTCTTTTGTATTTTTGCTTAAGGTTATAATCAAAAGTTGGAATGAAGTTGCAATGTAATTGATAGTAATGCAAATTTGGAATTTTGTTCCCCACTGTTGTAGTAACAAATGTGAATATTGTATTGAGTTTCAGTTTGACTAGCAGTAAAAGCATTACAAATGTTACATTTGCTTTATCTTCACACTAATAATTTACAAAACAGAATTTGATAATTGCACACATTTGCAGTATATAAGCAAATGTGGTATAAATATTAGATTTCATTTCAGTGACATTAAATTGAAAGCATTGCAAATATGACATTTGCTCCATTTTTACAATGTAAATGTTTAGGCGGTGAATTTCATTATTTGCACATATTTGCAATAGCAGCAAATGTGCTTTGAATATTGGATTTCATTTGAGTGACATCAAGTAAAAACATTGCAAATATGATATTTGCTTCACTTTTCAATATAATCAACACAATGGTGAATGTCATGATTCACACATATTTGCAATAGCAGCAAATGTGTTTTGAATATTTGGTTTGGTTTCGGTGATACTGAAGTGAAAGCATTGCAAATATGATATTTGCTTCATATTTACACTGTATTTGACGCACTGGTAAATGCAAACTTTTTAACATGTTTACTATAGCAGTGAATTTATCTCTTTCATGAAATTTGATCAAAGTTTGCACCGTCATAAATATGATGTGAAGTAATAAATTCAAACAACATTTGCTTGATCCAGCAAACATATAGTGAAAAAGGTCTTCACTCGGTCTTTGGGAGCATGGCAAATGAAGTGCTAAAATGATATTTGCAAAGTTGCAAATTTAGTCAAATGTAATCAAATATGGTATTTGCGCTATATTCACATCAGTTTCCACCATGTCGCAAATCCATTTTTTCATGCAGTGCATATAATGCAGATGAGCATGCAATCACTGATACATGATATATATCAAAACTCAATACATTGAAGTTCTACTTCGAAAAGGAATATTAATAGGTCCCAATTTCCACTGTTTCTGAGCATGTCCCCAAACTGTGACGTCATTATGCAATAGGGCAATTGATTTTAATTTGTACGTGTAGACCTTCTGAAGCTTTTTTAATTGATAAAAGCATTAAAACAGTCATCATTTGAAGCTCCTTTTCTGTGTTTGTGTTTAATGTGGCATAAAATTTTGTTTAGATTTTCCTGTCGGTAGATAAACTGACTTTTGTCAGTTTCAGTGTAATTGGTGTTACCATGGCAACGATATAAAAATATGGCTGAAATCAGTTATTCTGAAATATCTCTTGATTTCAAAGAATTCCAGGCACCCAAATACTATGTAACAAGTACATACCAAGGTAAACTAGATAACATAGAATTAAAATTCTTTGATTGAAGTGATTTGGAATAAAGGACCGGAAATTGGTTTCGCGAATTATTCGAAAACGGCTTGATGAAATTTTTTGAATTGTACGTTAGTTTCTTTGCCTTAAGTGTGTAGTTTGTTGCCCATATTGTACCTTGTCTAGAGCTGCTCGAGTTCGAAAGATATCTTAGAAAAATTGATTTCAGCCATCTTTGTTTACTGTCGCTCTGGCAACATAAATCGAAGTGGAATAGACAAAAATATAAGATTTGATTTAAACCAATAACTAGTGTAAAAACCGTTTTGTTTGGTCAAGAGTAAGGCCCAGGGCAAACGTCGAATCTTAGTCTAATTTAATTCGTCGAACCTATTTATTTTGAAATAGGCGCATGAATGGTGCGACGTTTGCTGCAATTAAATTCGACTCAAATTAATTGATTCGACTCTAGCATGGGTTCGACTTGCCAAGTCGGATAATGCGACAGCGGTTCGGCACAGGTGCGACGTTTGCTACCACGCTGGAATGAAGTCGACTCTTTGTCGCAGCTATTTTAAATGTATTCGACGCGACTTAGATTCGACGTTTGCCCTAGGCCTAAGTTGCTCAATTCGTGGAATGCTCCAGCGATCGTATGAATTCCGTTCAGCGGATCGCGCATACTCGCAACGTTATCACTTGCTGCTTGTCCTTCGGTTTTAAAGCAAAGCGACCATATTTTACATCGCCGATAAATCATTACAATAATTTGACTGACTGATAAACTCGAGGTCGACGGGTGCGCTTATTGTACTCCCCTCTCTCCACGGATCAGTGCTCCGTTTTAAGGGTATTTAAACGATGCGAGATTCGAGGATCGAAATATGGACCTCTTCAACCGAAGGCCGCGCACTAACAACTGTCTGTCCTTGCTCCTTTAGTCAGATTTTTCATTTCCGTATTTGTGACAGATTTAGCGAATGTGTTTTAAAAAACACAAACGAGCCCCATCGCTACGACAAAGCACTGTCACCATGATGGGGGAATTTTTTTTTTTTTTTTTTTTTTTTTGCCTTTAGGTTCGAAATTGCGAAAAAATAGCAACAAAAATCGTCAAAATTCTAAAACCGCAAACCGCTTAAGTAAAAAACCGCAAACCGCCTAAGTAAAAAACCGCAATACTGCAGTTAATAATAAGAAATAGCCGCAAAATCGCATCATAAATAACGCAAAAACGCATGACCACAAACCCTTACGTCCCAAACTCACTAAGATATTCTTGGTCAGACATATTGGTAAAGACAGTGTGTTGAAATGCTTTCATATGTGTACTTTATATTGAAGGAATCCACGCAATGATACAATGATATTATTGGTAAAGGCAGTGAAAGGCAGTGTGTTTTAATATTTTCACACACAGCCGCAGAACATCGAATTACTTCAACATCTCATATCTCCTGATACAATCATACATAGCTTAATATGTCAAAATCTAATCAACTTTACAAAAAAATAGAAACTAAGCAGCATGCCGGACACGAAAAACCCAAAAACCCACTTTGTAGGAAAAAATGGGAAACGTGTACCCCCACCTTGCAATGCTGCAACCTTCGGGGTAAAAGGTTCCTAAAACAAATAATCAGCCGCATGAACAATAAAAACAAAAACAAAAAGCAAAGAAAGCTCGAAACGCAAGAACAAACATTATGTGAATTTCGTGCCTCAGTTTATATTCATTTCATAACGCAATGATACAAATACGTTCTTAATAAAGAAAATGTGTTAAAATGCTTTCATATGTGTACTTTACATAGGACTCAAAGCAAAGAAACTGCAAAGAAAAAGAACAAAAAACGCAACAACAGTTGTCTAAATAACCCAAAACCGCAAAACTGCAGTTTAAAATAAGAAATAACCGCAAAACCGCATCATAAATAACGGAAAACCGCATCACCGCAAACCCTTACATTCCACACTCAAAAGATATTCAGGCATATTGGTAAAGACAGTTTGTTGAAATGCTTTCATATGTGTACTTTATCTCGAAGGAATCGAATCCACGCAATGATACAATGATATTCTTGGTAAAGGCAGTTCGTTTCAATATTTTCATACGTCTTACATTATATAAAAGGAATCATTTTGCCCATAATACTCATTAGCACTCGCAACAACATCTATCCCTGGGCATGTTGGTCAGTCGAACGCAAAATACATTTCATTTCGAACGTTTATCACACACAGCCGCAGAACATCGAATTACTTCAACATCTCATATCTCCTGATACAATCATACATAGCTTAATATGTCAAAATCTAATCAACTTTACAAAAAAATAGAAACTAAGCAGCATGCCGGACACGAAAAACCCAAAAACCCACTTTGTAGGAAAAAATGGGAAACGTGTACCCCCACCTTGCAATGCTGCAACCTTCGGGGTAAAAGGTTCCTAAAACAAATAATCAGCCGCATGAATAATAAAAACAAAAACAAAAAGCAAGGAAAGCTCGAAACGCAAGAACAAACATTATGTGAATCTCGTGCCTCAGTTTATATTCATTTCATAAGAAAATGTGTTAAAGTGCTTTCGTATGTGTACTTTACTTAGGACTCAAAGCAAAGAAACTGCAAAGAAAAAGAACAAAAAAACACAGAAACAGTTGTCTAAATCACCCAAAACCGCAAAACTGCAGTTTAAAATAAGAAATAACCGCAAAACCGCATCATAAATAACGCAAAACCGCATCACCGCAAACCCTTACATCCCACACTCAAAAGATATTCAGGCATATTGGTAAAGACAGTTTGTTGAAATGCTTTCATATGTGTACTTTACATAGGACTCAAAGCAAAGAAACTGCAAAGAAAAAGAACAAAAAACGCAACAAAAAACAAAAGCAAGGAAAACTCAAAACGCAAGAACAAACATGTGAATGTCGTGCCTCAGTTAAATTCATTTCATAACGCAATGATACAAATACGTTCTTAATAAAGAAAATGTGTTGAAATGCAAATGCAAAGAAACGGCAAAGGAAAAGAACACACAAAAAAAAACGCAGAAACAGTTGACAAAATCACCAAAACGGCAAAAGAGCAGTTTAAAATAAGAAATAACCGCAAAACCGCATCATAAATAACGCAAAACCGCATCAACGCAAACCCTTACATCCCACACTCAAAAGATATTCAGGCATATTGGTAAAGACAGTTTGTTGAAATGCTTTCATATGTGTACTTTACATAGGACTCAAAGCAAAGAAACTGCAAAGAAAAAGAACAAAAAAACACAGAAACAGTTGTCTAAATCACCCAAAACCGCAAAACTGCAGTTTAAAATAAGAAATAACCGCAAAACCGCATCATAAATAACGCAAAACCGCATCAACGCAAACCCTTACATCCCACACTCAAAAGATATTCAGACATATTGGCAAAGACAGTTTGTTGAAATGCTTTCATATGTGTACTTTACATAGGACTCAAAGCAAAGAAACTGCAAAGAAAAAGAACAAAAAACGCAACAAAAAACAAAAGCAAGGAAAACTCGAAACGCAAGAACAAACATGTGAATGTCGTGCCTCAGTTTATATTCATTTCATAACGCAATGATACAAATACGTTCTTAATAAAGAAAATGTGTTGAAATGCAAATGCAAAGAAACAGCAAAGGAAAAGAACAAAAAACGCAGAAACAGTTGACAAAATCACCAAAAACCGCAAAAGAGCAGTTTAAAATAAGAAATAACCGCAAAACCGCATCATAAATAACGCAAAACCGCATCACCGCAAACCCTTACATCCCACACTCAAAAGATATTCAGACATATTGGTAAAGACAGTTTGTTGAAATGCTTTCATATGTGCACTTTATATCGAAGGACTCGATCGAAGCAAAGAAACTGCCAAAAAAAAAAGAACAAAGAATGCAACAAAAGTTGTCAAAATCACCAAAACCGCCTAAGTCAAAACCCGAAAACGTAACCGCAGCTTAAAATAAGAAATAACCGCAAAACCGCATCATAAATAACGCAAAAACGCATGACCACAAACCCTTACGTCCCACTCTCACTAAGATATTCTTGGTCAGACATGCTGGTAAATACAGTTTGTTGAAAATGCTTTCATGTTTACTTTATATCGAAGGAATCGAATTCACGCAATGATACAATGTTATTCTTGGTAAAGGCGCGCAGTGTGTTTTAACATTTTCATATATGTCAAAGCATAAAACGTAAAAACAAAAATTATGTGAATCTCATATACCTCAATTGTTCAATGGAATCAACACAATGATACAAGGATAATGTTGGAGAAAACAGCGCGTTAAAATGTTTTCATAACTGTACATTATATATAAGGAATCAACACAGTGCTACAAATATATTCTTGGTAAAGCCAGTGTGTTAAAATGTTTTCATATTGGCACATTATATATAATTAAGGAAATAAAAGAAATCAACGCAATGGCGCAGGCAGATGATATAAAAGGAATTGAACAATGATTAAATTATTCATCGGTATTGATAACGGCTTATATACTAAACTCGTAAAGACAAAATGATTAATTTAAGCAAGTATTCTGAAGTTCTTAAGCAGAAACGATGAGCGGCCGTTTGGTGGCCGAACAACAAAGAATTAAACATAGTGGATTATTGGCTTTAGGAGGGCCATTAACCACAAAAAAGCAAATACCAAGATATGCCAAATGACTTCAAATGTATAGGCTGCAAAAGACTAATGTTTTGGTAAAATCAATCACGTTGGACGGTACCTTTTCCAACGTGATTGGTCACATCTTTAACCACACAAAAATGCCAATTATACTAATTATGTTCAGCCAGAGTAAGTTAAAAACTTATGTTTGCTTACTTATGAAACTCAGTTGTGCGAGATCACGAGCCATTACGACTTCACCACGTACGGTTTAAATTGGTTATTTTTTTAATTAAAAAAAATTCGCGAAAAATTACTCGGACTCCGAAATCGATTCGAAAAGTCATATTCATTGATCCCTGCATTCTAGTTCTAATTTCCAATTCTAATTCGAAATCACTTGGCTGCATGTAGTCGAAAAAAGTTATTACGTGTTCTTGGCGAATAGTTAACTTGCAATTAAAAATCTCGACCGACTCAAAGTAAAATTTTCAATCCTTATCAATAAGTGATCAAAATGTTTTCTATGTATAGCACCAAAATTCTCGGCATGTTAATTCGGAAACATCGGAAGGACTCTATAGGTTTAACCATCTAGCCACGCAAATTCCGCGAATTATGCGAATTTCTCCCATAAGAAATTAAGCTTACCTAAAGTAGCAATTGTACTCTCACCTCTAGCATACTGTTTTATAGACATCCAGATTGCACATTGGAAGAGCAGCAAATTAAGTCCAGTATCTGTCAAAGTTACGGTGTTGGGCGTTAGTATATGAAGAGTCTCGCTTTAGCTTTGTACGCATATCGAGTGAACTTTCAACAGAGGGAGATTTTCATTAACCCGTGAAACGCACTTTAGTGTTGTTATTCGTTTATCGCAGTCTAACAACTACACTGTTTCACGGGTTAATGAAAACCATTCTATATGTATATTATCAGTTATTATAAGCGATACAATGACGTACCTACGGAGTAGCAAACGATAAAATCACCACCTTCACTCTCTCATCATGCAGGTTGTCAAAAGAAGAACTGCGATCAAGGTCGTCAATCTATCAAAATTTGAACGGGTTTTATTAATAAACCACACATTATGTATGTACAATATATCATATATGCACCTACCAATAAGAGTAGCAACAGTTGTATATATTGTATATATTCAATTATCTATTATGATTTATATAATAATTGGCATATTACGCGCGCTTTGATTGGTCGAACAACCATATGTGATTAGAGTACACACACATAGATGGCGTCATCGAATCTTACGCGCGCTCTGATTGGTTGGAATGTTTCGATAAATATTATATAAAACAGATAGATTCCATTTTTCCGTGCGTCTGTACTCTAATCGATGCAGAAGAAGACGACGTCAAAATGTGGTGAGAACAACAGTCACGCCACTCCACTTCGTCTCGTGGCGTACTTTTTTGTTCTCACCACATTTTGACGTCATCTGTGCATCGATTAGAGTACAGACGCACGGAAAAATGGAATCTATTTGTTAAATCTTAACCTTTTTCTATTGTAACTTACTGCAGTCAGCTATCTACCTCGTTTAGCCCGGAGGTTATTGTAGATAGCTTGTCACCTTAAATCATGTTGAATATTGTATATGTATTATACAAAATGTAATTAATGGTGCTAAATAAACGCATGTTGCATTGCATTGCATCGCATTGTAGCATATGCGAGTATATATGCGGGTAAAATATATTCAAAGACATTCACCTACCTAAAATATCAGGAAAATCTTGTTTTTCCTCACTCTTCTTTACAGGCATTGTCTCTACAAGATACTAAAACTTCATAACAAACATGAAATTAGTAGTTTGCCTAAGTCAGCACGCACGCACCACTAACTCAATACTAGTCATCGGTTACTTAACTTCTCTTATATCTCCATGAATCCACGATATCCATTATCCAGGTTTCCTCGCATCATCCTTTATACGCGTTGTCTCTATAAGGTACTAAAACTCCATAAAAAAACATGACATTAGTAGTTTGCCTAAGTCAGCACGCACGCACCACTACTCAATACTAGTCATCTTTTACTTAACTTCTCTTATATCTCCATGAATCCACGATATCCATTATCCAGGTTTTCTCGCATCATCCTTTATACGCGTTGTCTCTATAAGGTACTAAAACTCCATAAAAAAACATGACATTAGTAGTTTGCCTAAGTCAGCACGCACGCACCACTACTCAATACTAGTCATCGGTTACTTAACTTCTCTTATATCTCCATGAATCCACGATATCCATTATCCAGGTTTCCTCGCATCATCCTTTATACGCGATGTCTCTATAAGGTACTAAAACTCCATAAAAAAAACATGACGTTAGTAGTTTGCCTAAGTCAGCACGCACGCACCACTACTCAATACTAGTCATCGGTTACTTAACTTCTCTTATATCTCCATGAATCCACGATATCCATTATCCAGGTTTCCTCGCATCATCCTTCATACGCGATATCTCTATAAGGTACTAAATCTCCATAAAAAAACATGACATTAGTAGTTTGCCTAAGTCAGCACGCACACACCACTACTCAATACTAGTCATCGGTTACTTAACTTCTCTTATATCTCCATGAATCCACGATATCCATTATCCAGGTTTCCTCGCATCACCCTTTATACGCGATGTCTCTATAAGGTACTAAAACTCCATAAAAAAACATGACATTAGTAGTTTGCCTAAGTCAGCACGCACGCACCACTACTCAATACTAGTCATCAGTTACTTAACTTCTCTTATATCTCCATGAATCCACGATATCCATTATCCAGGTTTCCTCGCATCATCCTTTATACACGTTGTCTCTATAAGGTACTAAAACTCCATAAAAAAACATAACATTAGTAGTTTCCCTAAGTCAGCACGCACGCACCACTAACTCAATACTAGTCATCGGTTACTTAACTTCTCTTATATCTCCATGAATCCACGATATCCATTATCCAGGTTTCCTCGCATCATCCTTTATACGCGATGTCTCTATAAGGTACTAAAACTCCATAAAAAACATGACATTAGTAGTTTGCCTAAGTCAGCACGCACGCACCACTACTCAATACTAGTCATCAGTTACTTAACTTCTCTTATATCTCCATGAATCCACGATATCCATTATCCAGGTTTCCTCGCATCATCCTTTATACACGTTGTCTCTATAAGGTACTAAAACTCCATAAAAAAACATGACATTAGTAGTTTGCCTAAGTCAGCACGCACGCACCACTAACTCAATACTAGTCATCGGTTACTTAACTTCATTATATCTCCATGAATCCACGATATCCATTATCCAGGTTTTCTCGCATCATCCTTTATACGCGATGTCTCTATAAGGTACTAAAACTCCATAAAAAAACATGACATTAGTAGTTTGCCTAAGTCAGCACGCACGCACCACTACTCAATACTAGTCATCAGTTACTTAACTTCTCTTATATCTCCATGAATCCACGATATCCATTATCCAGGTTTCCTCGCATCATCCTTTATATACGTTGTCTCTATAAGGTACTAAAACTCCATAAAAAAACATGACATTAGTAGTTTGCCTAAGTCAGCACGCACGCACCACTAACTCAATACTAGTCATCGGTTACTTAACTTCTCTTATATCTCCATGAATCCACGATATCCATTATCCAGGTTTCCTCGCATCATCCTTTATACACGTTGTCTCTATAAGGTACTAAAACTCCATAAAAAAACATAACATTAGTAGTTTCCCTAAGTCAGCACGCACGCACCACTAACTCAATACTAGTCATCGGTTACTTAACTTCTCTTATATCTCCATGAATCCACGATATCCATTATCCAGGTTTCCTCGCATCATCCTTTATACGCGATGTCTCTATAAGGTACTAAAACTCCATAAAAAACATGACATTAGTAGTTTGCCTAAGTCAGCACGCACGCACCACTACTCAATACTAGTCATCAGTTACTTAACTTCTCTTATATCTCCATGAATCCACGATATCCATTATCCAGGTTTCCTCGCATCATCCTTTATACACGTTGTCTCTATAAGGTACTAAAACTCCATAAAAAAACATGACATTAGTAGTTTGCCTAAGTCAGCACGCACGCACCACTAACTCAATACTAGTCATCGGTTACTTAACTTCATTATATCTCCATGAATCCACGATATCCATTATCCAGGTTTTCTCGCATCATCCTTTATACGCGATGTCTCTATAAGGTACTAAAACTCCATAAAAAAACATGACATTAGTAGTTTGCCTAAGTCAGCACGCACGCACCACTACTCAATACTAGTCATCAGTTACTTAACTTCTCTTATATCTCCATGAATCCACGATATCCATTATCCAGGTTTCCTCGCATCATCCTTTATATACGTTGTCTCTATAAGGTACTAAAACTCCATAAAAAAACATGACATTAGTAGTTTGCCTAAGTCAGCACGCACGCACCACTAACTCAATACTAGTCATCGGTTACTTAACTTCTCTTATATCTCCATGAATCCACGATATCCATTATCCAGGTTTCCTCGCATCACCCTTTATACGCGATGTCTCTATAAGGTACTAAAACTCCATAAAAAAACATGACATTAGTAGTTTGCCTAAGTCAGCACGCACGCACCACTAACTCAATACTAGTCATCAGTTACTTAACTTCTCTTATATCTCCATGAATCCACGATATCCATTATCCAGGTTTCCTCGCATCATCCTTTATACACGTTGTCTCTATAAGGTACTAAAACTCCATAAAAAAACATGACATTAGTAGTTTGCCTAAGTCAGCACGCACGCACCACTAACTCAATACTAGTCATCGGTTACTTAACTTCATTATATCTCCATGAATCCACGATATCCATTATCCAGGTTTCCTCGCATCATCCTTTATATGCGCTGTCTCTATAAGGTACTAAAACTCCATAGCAAATATGATATTAATAGTTTGTCTAAGTCAGCAGGCATGCACGCACGACTAACTCAGAACTTAAGTCATCGGTTACTTAACTTCTCTATATCTCTATGAATCTACGATATCCGTTAACTATATATGACTATTTTAACTACATTATTATCTTAAACCAACATTTAAAACAATTAAGCATAGTGCGTAATCAATACTAGTATTATGAAGACTACTGTGTCTATGAATCTACGGTGATATTCCATATTAATTATTTATGTATGACTATTTCAAGCAGCATTTGAAGGTCGTAAGCATAGTTCGAACTCAATGAAATTAGTTTACTACTATGGCTATGAATCCACAATATTCCAAACCTAAGTTTGAATATTTTAACTAAATTATTACCTTAAAGCTTAGTTCAAATATAGTTAAGCATAGTTCGGAATAAATACTAGTATCTACAAGATTGCTATACCCATGATATATACGGGCATATTTGACTATTTTATCGAAATACACTTATGAGCACTGACATTTAAATTTGATTACGCATAGTTCGGAGTCAATACTAGTATTTAGAAAAGTACTATGTCTATTAATCTACGAGATTCCATAATTATGATGGACTATTTGAACTAAATTATGTCTTAAACCAGTATTTAATTAGGGTAGTTAAGCGCATAGTTCGGAATCAATCTCAGTATTAAGAAGACTACTATATGTCTATTAATCTACGATATTCCATAATTATGATGGACTATTTGAACTAAATTATGTCTTAAACCAGTATTTAATTAGGGTAGTTAAGCGCATAGTGCGGAATCAATCTCAGTATTAAGAAGACTACTATATGTCTATTTATCTACGAGATTCTATAATTATGTTGGACTATTTGAACTAAATTATTGTATCTTAAACCAGTATTTAAAGGGTAGTTAAGCGCATAGTTCGGAATCAATCTCAGTATTAAGAAGACTACTATATGTCTATTAATCTACGAGATTCCATAATTATGATGGACTATTTGAACTAAATTATGTCTTAAACCAGTATTTAATTAGGGTAGTTAAGCGCATAGTTCGGAATCAATCTCAGTATTAAGAAGACTACTTTATCTATTAATCTACGAGATTCCATAATTATGATGGACTATTTGAACTAAATTATGTCTTAAACCAGTATTTAATTAGGGTAGTTAAGCGCATAGTTCGGAATCAATCTCAGTATTAAGAAGACTACTTTATCTATTAATCTACGATATTCCATAATTATGATGGACTATTTGAACTAAATTATGTCTTAAACCAGTATTTAATTAGGGAAGTTAAGCGCATAGTTCGGAATCAATCTCAGTATTAAGAAGACTACTTTATCTATTAATCTACGATATTCCATAATTATGATGGACTATTTGAACTAAATTATGTCTTAAACCAGTATTTAATTAGGGTAGTTAAGCGCATAGTTCGGAATCAATCTCAGTATTAAGAAGACTACTTTATCTATTAATCTACGATATTCCATAATTATGATGGACTATTTGAACTAAATTATGTCTTAAACCAGTATTTAATTAGGGAAGTTAAGCGCATAGTTCGGAATCAATCTCAGTATTAAGAAGACTACTTTATCTATTAATCTACGATATTCCATAATTATGATGGACTATTTGAACTAAATTATGTCTTAAACCAGTATTTAATTAGGGTAGTTAAGCGCATAGTTCGGAATCAATCTCAGTATTAAGAAGACTACTGTATCTATTAATCTACGATATTCCATAATTATGATGGACTATTTGAACTAAATTATGTCTTAAACCAGTATTTAATTAGGGTAGTTAAGCGCATAGTTCGGAATCAATCTCAGTATTAAGAAGACTACTATATGTCTATTGAACTACGAGATTCCATAATTATGATGGACTATTTGAACTAAATTATGTCTTAAACCAGTATTTAATTAGGGTAGTTAAGCGCATAGTTCGGAATCAATCTCAGTATTAAGAAGACTACTATATGTCTATTAATCTACGAGATTCCATAATTATGATGGACTACTTGAACTAAATTATGTCTTAAACCAGTATTTAATTAGGGTAGTTAAGCGCATAGTTCGGAATCAATCTCAGTATTAAGAAGACTACTTTATCTATTAATCTACGATATTCCATAATTATGATGGACTATTTGAACTAAATTATGTCTTAAACCAGTATTTAATTAGGGAAGTTAAGCGCATAGTTCGGAATCAATCTCAGTATTAAGAAGACTACTTTATCTATTAATCTACGATATTCCATAATTATGATGGACTATTTGAACTAAATTATGTCTTAAACCAGTATTTAATTAGGGTAGTTAAGCGCATAGTTCGGAATCAATCTCAGTATTAAGAAGACTACTTTATCTATTAATCTACGATATTCCATAATTATGATGGACTATTTGAACTAAATTATGTCTTAAACCAGTATTTAATTAGGGAAGTTAAGCGCATAGTTCGGAATCAATCTCAGTATTAAGAAGACTACTTTATCTATTAATCTACGATATTCCATAATTATGATGGACTATTTGAACTAAATTATGTCTTAAACCAGTATTTAATTAGGGTAGTTAAGCGCATAGTTCGGAATCAATCTCAGTATTAAGAAGACTACTTTATCTATTAATCTACGATATTCCATAATTATGATGGACTATTTGAACTAAATTATGTCTTAAACCAGTATTTAATTAGGGTAGTTAAGCGCATAGTTCGGAATCAATCTCAGTATTAAGAAGACTACTATATGTCTATTGATCTACGAGATTCTATAATTATGATGGACTATTTGAACTAAATTATGTCTTAAACCAGTATTTAATTAGGGTAGTTAAGCGCATAGTTCGGAAGCAATCTCAGTATTAAGAAGACTACTATATGTCTATTGATCTACGAGATTCTATAATTGTGTTGGACTATTTGAACTAAATTATTGTATCTTAAACCAATATTTAATTAGGGTAGTTAAGCTACTCAATACTAGTCATCGGTTACTTAACTTCTCTTATATCTCCATGAATCCACGATATCCATTATCCATGTATCCTCGCATCACCCTTTATACGCGATGTCTCTATAAGGTACTAAAACTCCATAAAAAAACATGACATTAGTAGTTTGCCTAAGTCAGCACGCACGCACCACTACTCAATACTAGTCATCGGTTACTTAACTTCTCATATCTCCATGAATCCACGATTATCCATTATCCAGGTTTCCTCGCATCATCCTTTATACGCGTTGTCTCTATAAGGTACTAAAACTCCATAAAAAAACATGACATTAGTAGTTTGCCTAAGTCAGCACGCACGCACCACTGCTCAATACTAGTCATCGGTTACTTAACTTCTCTTATATCTCCATGAATCCACGATATCCATTATCCAGGTTTCCTCGCATCATCCTTTATACGCGATGTCTCTATAAGGTACTAAAACTCCATAAAAAAAACATGACGTTAGTAGTTTGCCTAAGTCAGCACGCACGCACCACTACTCAATACTAGTCATCGGTTACTTAACTTCTCTTATATCTCCATGAATCCACGATATCCATTATCCAGGTTTCCTCGCATCATCCTTTATACGCGATATCTCTATAAGGTACTAAAACTCCATAAAAAAACATGACATTAGTAGTTTGCCTAAGTCAGCACGCACGCACCACTACTCAATACTAGTCATCGGTTACTTAACTTCTCTTATATCTCCATGAATCCACGATATCCATTATCCAGGTTTCCTCGCATCACCCTTTATACGCGATGTCTCTATAAGGTACTAAAACTCCATAAAAAAACATGACATTAGTAGTTTGCCTAAGTCAGCACGCACGCACCACTACTCAATACTAGTCATCGGTTACTTAACTTCTCTTATATCTCCATGAATCCACGATATCCATTATCCAGGTTTCCTCGCATCATCCTTTATACGCGATGTCTCTATAAGGTACTAAAACTCCATAAAAAAACATGACATTAGTAGTTTGCCTAAGTCAGCACACACGCACCACTACTCAATACTAGTCATCAGTTACTTAACTTCTCTTATATCTCCATGAATCCACGATATCCATTATCCAGGTTTCCTCGCATCATCCTTTATACACGTTGTCTCTATAAGATACTAAAACTCCATAAAAAAACATGACATTAGTAGTTTGCCTAAGTCAGCACGCACGCACCACTAACTCAATACTAGTCATCAGTTACTTAACTTCTCTTATATATCCATGAATCCACGATATCCATTATCCAGGTTTCCTCGCATCATCCTTTATACGCGTTGTCTCTATAAGGTACTAAAACTCCATAAAAAAACATGACATTAGTAGTTTGCCTAAGTCAGCACGCACGCACCACTAACTCAATACTAGTCATCGGTTACTTAACTTCTCTTATATCTCCATGAATCCACGATATCCATTATCCAGGTTTCCTCGCATCATCCTTTATATGCGCTGTCTCTATAAGGTACTAAAACTCCATAGCAAATATGATATTAGTAGTTTGTCTAAGTCAGCAGGCATGCACGCACGACTAACTCAGAACTTAAGTCATCGGTTACTTAACTTCTCTATATCTCTATGAATCTACGATATCCGTTAACTATATATGACTATTTTAACTACATTATTATCTTAAACCAACATTTAAAACAATTAAGCATAGTGCGTAATCAATACTAGTATTATGAAGACTACTGTGTCTATGAATCTACGGTGATATTCCATATTAATTATTTATGTATGACTATTTCAAGCAGCATTTGAAGGTCGTAAGCATAGTTCGAACTCAATGAAATTAGTTTACTACTATGGCTATGAATCCACAATATTCCAAACCTAAGTTTGAATATTTTAACTAAATTATTACCTTAAAGCTTAGTTCAAATATAGTTAAGCATAGTTCGGAATAAATACTAGTATCTACAAGATTGCTATACCCATGATATATACGGGCATATTTGACTATTTTATCGAAATACACTTATGAGCACTGACATTTAAATTTGATTACGCATAGTTCGGAGTCAATACTAGTATTTAGAAAAGTACTATGTCTATTAATCTACGATATTCCATAATTACGTTGGACTATTTGAACTAAATTATTGTATCTTAAACCAGTATTTAAAGGGTAGTTAAGCGCATAGTTCGGAATCAATCTCAGTATTAAGAAGACTACTTTATCTATTAATCTACGATATTCCATAATTATGATGGACTATTTGAACTAAATTATGTCTTAAACCAGTATTTAATTAGGGTAGTTAAGCGCATAGTTCGGAATCAATCTCAGTATTAAGAAGACTACTTTATCTATTAATCTACGAGATTCCATAATTATGATGGACTATTTGAACTAAATTATGTCTTAAACCAGTATTTAAAGGGTAGTTAAGCGCATAGTTCGGAATCAATCTCAGTATTAAGAAGACTACTATATGTATATTGATCTACGAGATTCCATAATTATGATGGACTATTTGAACTAAATTATGTCTTAAACCAGTATTTAATTAGGGTAGTTAAGCGCATAGTTCGGAATCAATCTCAGTATTAAGAAGACCACTATATGTCTATTGATCTACGAGATTCTATAATTATGTTGGACTATTTGAACTAAATTATTGTATCTTAAACCAATATTTAATTAGGGTAGTTAAGCGCATAGTTCGGAATCACTACTAGTATTTAGACGACTACTATATCTATTAATCTACGATGTTCCATAATTATGTTCAACTACTTGAACTAAATTATTGTATCTTAAACCGGTATTTAAATTGTAGTTAAGCGCATAGTTCGGAATCAATCTCAGTATTAAGAAGACTACTTTATCTATTAATCTACGATATTCCATAATTATGATGGACTATTTGAACTAAATTATGTCTTAAACCAGTATTTAATTAGGGTAGTTAAGCGCATAGTTCGGAATCAATCTCAGTATTAAGAAGACTACTATATGTATATTGATCTACGAGATTCTATAATTATGTTGGACTATTTGAACTAAATTATTGTATCTTAAACCAGTATTTAAAGGGTAGTTAAGCGCATAGTTTGGAATCACTACTAGTATTTAGACGACTACTATATCTATTAATCTACGATGTTCCATAATTAGTTGGGCTATGTCTATAAATCTACGATATTCCATAATTATGTTTAACTATTTGAACTAAATTATTGTATTTTAAACCAGTATTTAAAGGGTAGTAACGTATATTCCGGAATCTCTACTAGTATTAAGAAAACTGCTATGTTTATTAAACTATGATATTCCATGATCATATGATATGATATTCCATGATCATGTTGGACTATTTTAACTACTATCTTTTTCGAATCAACAGTTGGAAAATTGTGTGAAATTTAATATTTCTAAATTCGATCAGATTTTAAGTGAAATTCTCAGATTTTCGATATTCTGTCGATATATCTCCTTGCTCTTCTACTTATTATATACCCTAATTCCTAGACCTAATAAAAGTTGAATTATACTTACCGTATTGTAGCAGCGACGTCTTCAGATTGCTCCCAGTTTAACATGCATATCTGTTGACAAATTAGAGTTTTATCAGACTTTTTAAAATAAATTTGAAATAAACTTTCGGCAGGTTTGCCCATTCAGCCACATGGCTTTCATCCAGCTAGAGGGGCCCTTTGACTTCAATACGTGTGTCTCACGTATATTTATAACTAATTATAATCAAGTTCACAGTACCCCTCCACACTTTGACACATTGAGCGTCGACCTAGTTTGGTGTTTGTGATATTGAAATATACGTTTTTAGCTTCGAGTTAGAATACACCGCATTACTTGCTTGGTAGGTTAAGCGACGGCAAAATAACCAAGAATACTATGCCAAATACTCTTCAGAACGCTAGCAAATAAAGATGAGAACAATATATATCGTTTCCGAACTAGCGAAGAATTTAGCTTAAGACAGGTCTTATTCGTTCAACTTTTACAATATGTCGTTAGTTCTCTAGTAGTTCCTGTACAATTTTACTTACTTTGGTTTTCCTTCCTTTCTCCATGTCTCTCCTAGTCAGTCTTGGGCGGGCCGTCCAACTCTGTCCACGTCGTTTGCCAACTGCGCTTTGAAAGGTTCTTGGCACGTGGCCTTATTTATGTGACTTCTGAAATTCCAGTGAGAAATATTTCACAACACCTTTTTGCTTTAGCGCTATTTCCGAAATTTGTGCGTGGAATCGAATGTGAATTTCTTTGTTTAAATTATCACGTACGTGTATCATGTTAATTTGTTTCATTGTCTTCCAATCAAGAATACATCGATACGGATTTGAGTTTTGCAGTTTCAACAAAAGAAAGTCACATTCTGCACAAACCTTGTTGTCAACTATTGTTTTATGGCGCATGAAATTCGAAAATATAGTTGTAAAGCAAAAAGGTCTAAATAATAAAGATGAGATGTTTGGTGCACATGATTGGATATTTCTCATTCCCTGAATGCCAATATGAAGTTTTGCTCGGTTGCTATTTTCGGAAAGCGTGCACAATAGAGTGCAAACAATGTCTGATCCGTGAAATACAAATTTGCTAAATAGTACAAAATAGTGCTAATTAAACAATAGAAAACAATAGAATTTGCAAAAATTTACACAATTTAGAAATATTTCAGTGATAGAGTGATCGCACTTAACCCGTGAAAAATTGCAAAATCTAAATAGTACTAAATAGCAAAAAATCCCTTGTTTTCCATTGCAATAGTGCTATTTAACATTATTTAGCTAGAACAATTTCACGGATTAAGTGCAATCACTCTACTTTTTTCAAATAAGCAAATAATGGAAATTCTTTCTAGCCCAAGATTAAAGCTTCTCTCAAAGTGTGTAAAACGTGTGCTTTGGATTTCTAAAGTGCTTTTCAAATTAGCGAAAAATGCCAAAAACTGAAGACGAGTCTATCTCCTGTGGGCTACCTGTGTAGTGCTGAATATTTCAGATAGGGGAAAAGGAGTTTCAAATCAACGAAAATGCTGCAGCAACTACAACGATTTCTTACTCACCATGCAACTCTTTTTATCGTGAAAGCGTTTTCCATTTGCTGACACTTTTCTATGCCACATGGCCGGTCTGCAAGTGCTTGGACGAAAAAAATCCTAAAAATTCCAAAAACTTACAACGTTGCTTACAGCATAAAACCAATGTGATGGTGAGCATTGTTGCACGAAGGAAGGAAATAAAAGATGTTTTTTATTAAAGAATACTGAAAAGGAGACTGAAATTGGTACTAAATCCAAACTGAATGGACGCTTTAAGATATGTTATGGCAATAAATACATGGGCAGTGGTAGTATATATTAAGATATGGGGCACTGGAATTTAGCAGTCAAATGGCTAGCAGAAGAACTGAGATACTTGGACAGAACAACACGAAAGGTGGTCCTATGAATGGAGCTTTGCATCCTTAACCTAGTGATGCATGTACACAGACTTTATGTACCAAGGAATAAATAAATAAATAAATAAATAAATAAATAAATAAATAAATAAATAAATAAATAAATAAATAAATAAATAAATAAATAAATAAATAAATAAATAAATAAATAAATAAATAAATAAATAAATAAATAAATAAATAAATAAATAAATAAATAAATAAATAAATAAATAAATAAATAAATAAATAAATAAATAAATAAATAAATAAATAAATAAATAAATAAATAAATAAATAAATAAATAAATAAATAAATAAATAAATAAATAAATAAATAAATAAATAAATAAATAAATAAATAAATCGATCTATCAATCTATCAATGAAGGAATGAGTGAACTGAGATGTTTTCTATTGAACGAATTTACGTTGTGGACTTCCTGTGTTTTTAGACGATCGCTTTTGCGCATGCGCTCATCTAACGAGGAAAAAAATGTCTTCTTTGCTGCTAAACTCCAGTAATCCTGGTATTAATTTTGACGAAAAATGGCACGAAATAAGACCCACTGTAAATAAGCTACTACAGCAACAGCCAGTCTTGAACCCTGAGTGGCATAATTTGTTCTGGTAAGGAAAGATATCACAATGTCGTTGATGACAGTGTCCAAGGATTTTAGGTTTATTCATTCATAAAAATTACCAGAAATCAATTTAATTTAATCTTATGATATTGATTCTTTGAAAGTGAAAAGTTGACGATCAATTGCTCTTGCGGATGTGTTGTTTATATGCAAATTGTTGGTACAAAATAACTGTTGGAAATTGCTCATTTATTTGTTTATTGTTATCATCGATTATCATCGGTTTTCATCGATTATCATCGATTATTATCGATTCTTACATTCACCACGGGTTTGAAACTTGATCTAAAGATTATTGTGAAACACATTCATCAAACTGCTAATACTCTGCTTCATATTCACATATCAACTATTCACCATGAATGTGAGCGGCGCTGAGGTTGATGCTCATGAAGTCCTCGATGTCGTAATTAAAAGTGTTGTGAAGGGATATCACGAGTGCCCTTTTCAAGTGAAGTCGGCGAAATATTCACGGTGTCAAAAAAGCATGGAGAGAAAGGGAGGGCTTTCAAAGTTCATGATGTTAGAGGGCAACCTGGCCATCTTGATCTTTGTTATTGTACAGTGTTTCTTCTGTGGTTGTTTTACAGCCGGAATAATACATTTTAAAAATCGATGAAAATCGATATTAATCGATGAAAATCGATAATTATCGATGAAAATGGATGATAATCGATAATAATCGATACTCACACATTTCTGAGTTATCGATTTTCATTGATTTCCGATATTAATCGATTGATTAATATTGATTATTATCGATTTTTATCGATTTCTATCGATTATCGGAATTATCGATTGGTATAGCCGGGTTTGGTGAAATTTGCCATCACTCATAAATTGACAGGCAAAGACGTCAATAGGTTCAAAGGAATTTCTGTTTTGCTATTAACAAAAGAGTCTTTAATACTCAACATTTTGTTCAACCATCAATTAATTTGTTAGGGATGTACATAAAGTATGTAATTGGGTAGACAAAGGCTCTCAGAAAGTCTATAAAGCCCTTAAAGAAGAAGTGTTGATATTTATCAAACAAGTACAAGAGGTATGTACTTTGATCTTTGAATTGTCATTCCTCTCTCCCAACATTGACATTGCAACCATGTATGCCAGCGAAAATAAGATATGTGTCACATGTGCTTTTTAGGCTCAGTTCAGACATCAAACGTTTGCCATGTTGAATCTAATCTGTATCTGTATAGTTTGTATGTTCACAAGGGCACTATCTGAACCATTTGAATTTGACCGATTTAATTACTGAACAGTAAATTCAAATTTTTAATTCAACACTTAATCAAATCTGTCAAATTTGGTTGATTCACAAAATAATGCAAATATTAGATTCAACATGGCAAAAGTTCCATGTATGATTACTGTGCCTTAAAGATACATTGTTACTAGTCACTTCTTATTTTCACTTAATAATGCATTGGCTGTATATTAATGCTTCTTGGAAAATCCTAATGGTTGACAAACCAAAGTAAAGTACTAGTTCAATATGCTCACTGACTCCACACCAAAACTATTTTGTTATCATAATTGTCAAATTAGAGGGTTCTTAGACATGAGGAGGATCATTCACTACTCAAGGCTTACAATGCAGAATGGAAGAAGTTCTTCACACAGTGTGACTATCTACCAAAGCCATTTAGTACTTTAGAGTCAACACTTCAAGGAAAAACAGGCAGCGGCAGCAGTAAAAGACCAATTTCTGATGGAATTACAGTACAAAAGGTAATGACGTCAATATAGTGTTGAGAGTAGTTTTTATTGTGAAAAGGGATAACAGTCCTGACATGGCATTCATGTTCATAGCCACATTCACCATTATAGTTTATTCATGCTGGAATGAAATCTGCATTATATGGTTATATGGTTATGGTGTTATATGGTTATGTTAAAGCTAATCATTGTAGTTATGATTATGATTGCCATGCGAACAGGACACAGAAGTGGTATTAATTATCAGTATAGTGATACATGTAGGTGCGCGAGGTGGTACACAGGTGCTGTCTTGGCAGTAAATAGTAGTTCAGTAGGGCCGGCTCATTAAGATTTTAAACTGGAAGACTACAGATATTATCAGAAGCACAGGCACCCTAGGCAATCAGTGCACAACATCAGCATACAAAGAATAGAAGAGTCAAAGAATGTCAAAACTTGCCCTCTGAGTGGACCGTCTACTAGGTTTAATGGTTAATCTTGGGACATGTTCTTGGTGTCCCTTCTCACAGTTGGAAGTAATCTCTCATCCACTCAGAGTGAGAGTCTTGAAATTCAATCTATATCCAGGCTGATAGCATTAACACTTGATCGTTACAAGAAAAGTTTGAAACAAATATGTCCGAGTTTCATGGAAAATATTTGCCATTTGATTTACTTGGTGTGGATTCAATTGTGATTTATAGTTGAAGTGAGAAAGTCTGATCCTCATTGCTGTGGTGGTTTTGGGACATTTAAAATATCTAGAACTTTTTATTTTGAGGTCTTCTATGTAAAGAGGGAGAAAAAAATAAAAATAATAAATAATGTAATAAAAACGCACAGGAGTTGTTCAGTAAAGCAAAGCATTTTGAGCCATTTTCAGGCGATTTGGAGCTGATTTTGAGGGGTCTTTGTTTTATAGTTTAGGTAGGGTTTTCTCTAAAACTATTAGACCCTTGCCAAATCAATCGATAAGTTCAAATCCTATCGCTTGTTGTCGTTGTTCGGTCAAGCAAAGTATTTTGAGCCATTTTTAGGTGATTTGGAGCTGATTTTGAGGGGGTCTTCGTTTTATAGTTTAGGTAGGGTTTTCTTTAAAATGAAGACCCTTGCCAAAGGGTCAAGTCCTTAATGTTCTTTGGTCAATATAACTGTTTGGGGTGATTTTCAAGTGTTTTGCAGTTGATTTTTGGGGGGTCTTTGTTTTTGGGTCTTCAGTCTTCAGTCTTTGTTTTATAGACACCCTCTACATGATTGCCTTCTATTTGCTTTATATATTGCTTTGTACACTGATGTTATGGCCGCTGCTCTACATGATTGCCTTCTATTTGCTTTATATATTGCTTTGTACACTGCCTTCTATTTGCTTTATATATTGCTTTGTACACTGATGTTATGGCCGCTGCTCTACATGATTGCCTTCTATTTGCTTTATATATTGCTTTGTACACTTGTCTGATGTTATGGCCGCTGCTCTACATGATTGCCTGGGATGCTTTTGACAAAGTTGCTTTAAGTGTTTCAAGTTGTATTTGCTCCATGTCTTAATACAAATGAACTCACTGCCAGGTAACAAGAACATGATTTATTATGGTATTGACACTGATCACATAGAAAAAGGACTGTAGTATGATTGTGTAGGTACATTAATTACAGTATTAATGCTCTGGGCAATGGCATATGCTAGTTGTTTACATTTTCTTGTATTCAATTAACTAGATGTATTTTCTCTTTCTAGTTAATGTTAGATGCCTGGAATGAAGGCATATTTTCAAGTATAAAAAGCCGTCTTCAATCAAGTGCAATGAAACTGGTTTATGCTGAAAGAAATGGAGAGGCTTTTGATTCCCAGTTAGTTATAGGAGTTAGAGAATCTTATGGTATGCTCATGTCATTTCTAATAATATTTTAGACCTTTCTCTGACTGTTTAGTTTTACATCTCCATTTGAAAAAAATGATAAGCCCCCAAAATGAAATGGGCTGTAACCCACTGAGATAAGGGGGCTGAAAAAGAAAAAAAAAAAGAGATAAGAATTGGAATGAGTGGAAATTAAAAGCTTTCTTCGGTTAGGGAATGAGCTAAATCCAAGCTCACCAAATCAGGTAAGAATGTCTGACTGTTCTACATCTCAGATTTTCCACAAGTTGTTTCCTACTCAAAAAACTTTGGCACTTCAGATATTTTTGAGTGGCAATTGCAATTATTCACTATACATGTAATTAGATAGCTGCTTGAATAATTATTTTTCTTTCTTTTAACAGTTAATCTTAGTTCTGACATCACAGACAAATTGAAAATTTATACAGAAAACTTTGAAAAAGCCTATGTGGATGCCACTAGAGAGTTTTACAACACACAAGCTTATACATATTTAGTGAAAAATGGAGTGCAAAACTACATGAAATATGTGAGTTTACTTAGATTTTCCATTATAAAGTGCTTATTTAATGTACAAATCTGCAGTAAGGTTTAAAGCCCCATTCAAAGGAGACTAAGCTAATCATGAACAATCTGCACTGTACGGTAAGTGGTCGGTAAGGTAACAGTAAGTGGTCGGTAAGGTAACAGTAAGTGGTCGGTAAGTGGTCAGTAAGGTAACAGTAAGTGGTCGGTAAGTGGTCGGTAAGGTAACAGTAAGTGGTCGGTAAGTGGTCGGTAAGGTAACAGTAAGTGGTCGGTAAGTGGTCGGTAAGGTAACAGTAAGTGGTCGGTAAGTGGTCGGTAAGGTAACAGTAAGTGGTCGGTAAGGTAACAGTAAGTGGTCGGTAAGTGGCCGGTAAACGTCAACACAAGTTTTGACTTGTAACTTGCTTAAATGTCTTTGTTTGAACACTGCTCAATGAAAATCAACCTAAGTCAACCAAAATTAGTTAGCTTGAAGCTTAACTACACTGTAAGGCTATAACTACAGTGTAAGGCTAATAACAACAATTAACTTTGATTGTAAAATAATAATTATTAGAATTCTCATGTACAGTTGATATACTATTAGTCTTATTTTTTTATAGCACCATACCAATCACTGAACCAAAATATCAACCATGGGTGTAATTGACTTCACTCTGAAAATCCCCAATACATATAGTTCTTTTACTTTTCATTTAGGCTGAGTTGAAACTAAAAGAAGAAGAACAAAGAGCAAACCGATATCTAGAGACAAGAAAAGGATGCAACTCTCTTACTGTTGTGAGTACATTAAAAGGGCGACCCTATATCGTGGAATGATGGAATGGCGGAAAACACCTCCAAATCCTAAAAGGCGGAACAACGGGAAAAAACCCCAAATATTGAAATGCAGAATCAACAAACTCACAAAACTAATTAAAACAAATAAAAAATGGCAATAAAATGAAGAAATTTGAACAATGTTGCAAAAAATAGTCACAATAAAAAATGAAGAATAAAATAGAAAATATAAAAAAGTGAATAATTTCATTTTCTATAAGCATTAAAAGCTATTTTGTCAATAAATGCATTGTTTTGCACAAAAATCACAAAAAAATTATTTCAGTACCGAGCATTGTTTGTTCTACTCAAGGCCAGTTTCGGCAGGCGGCAGTTCGTACGTACTCAAACTATGATTTTGTTTGCTTTTTATTTCAACATTTACTCTCGTGCTGATAGAGTACAAACACTAAATGCTTGGATAACTCGTTGATATTGGACTTGCGATGATTTTTGTTGCTTGACGAAAGCAACTACTGAAAGTAGTCCATTCCATGAGAAAGGTTTTTACGTCCGAGTGTCGAACAGCTCAAAGGAGATGCAATGAAAATCATATTCCAAGGTGCATGAGGGAGCTGAGAGTAGTTCAATACAATATGTGGCAAGGAATAAGAAATTATCTATTAGCATTTTCGCCTAACATCCGACACGTACAATCTTCCCAGAGTGTGGACCCGTGTAGAGCATGAGGTAAGTTAAGGTTATTACCGAGCAATTTTTACCGAGCTGAGATCATGTGCCTAAAAATTGTTGCTTGTACACAGATCTACAACTTACAGTTACATGTACATTACATTCAAAGCTTCTCGAGTACTATACTGTAGGAACAAATCGCCGAAAATTATTTTAACGGAACTTAGCACCGTATATTGTATTATATATCGGGAAAAGGAAGTAAAGCTGGTTTGACAGACCAGAAGTTTACAGTAAAGTGAGTGAGTGACATAATTTGCATAATTGTGAATTAATGAATTTATCACTTGATAAATATACGGAAGGATGGATGAATGTAAATTAATTAATGAATGAGGAGAGGAAGAAAGAAAAGAAGGAATAAAGTATATAATTGTCAATGTTGAGGATTTGTGATAAATGATCATTTATTACTAAAGTATATTTCTTATTATTTATCGTAATGAGCATTTAGGTTCTCATGTTTCTAAATTAAAAAATTAAAAAATTATCTTTCAGTAAAAAAAAGAACCGGCGGAAGTCAATAACATCAGTTGCGTCAATGAACTAAACGCCAAGTGTAGCCGGGCTGATGATACTATAATCAAAACTGAACTATGCATAGATATGCACTTATATTAGTTTAGTTTTTTACATTTTTTGTGATTTTTTGTGATTTTGTTGGTTCTGCGTTTTAGTATTTGGGGGTATTTTCCATCGTTCTGCCTTTTAGGATTTGGAGATGTTTTCCGCCATTCCGTCATTCCGCCATTCCCAGATACAGGGTCGCCCCATAAATATTAAAGAAGGAATTAGTCAAGAGTACTTTACAAGTCCATAATAATGTACTTTTCTTTGTATGCTTTTAGTTGACAGAGTGTTGTGTTAATGTCTTGGTTGGAGATTACAAAGAAACAATCCTTGCCGAATGCCCTGGCATGATTGCCAACAATGAAACAGAAAGTGAGTGCACTTAGATAGACACCATTAGGACTGTGTCCCATCTGGAGCTCAGAATTGTTCTTCTTCTGAGTTTCCAAGAGATGTCTCAGTGTCAAATTCAATCTTTATTTCTTACTTAAATAATATATTTAAAAATTTTATTTAGTAGTAAGAATGAGTATTTTTTGAATATAGAATCCATATTCATCTAATCTGAGTCTATATTCAAGAGAATACTCACTCATTCATTTAACCTAGCTTAAATATATGACTGTACGTAATCAAATTTGATTTACACTAAACTATTTATTGACACATTCTTTTCCTTTTTTATATTTATATTTTTGTTTTAGTTATATCTAAGCTTTGCAGATCAATAAATTTAGATTTAGATTTAGGAATAGTATATTATAATAATATTAATATAATTCTTATTGTTCATTTGACATTATTTTATATTCCTACTGATTTCTTAGTTTTTTGACTTGATAATTAAATCACTCAGATGGATCTTAAAAGTATCAGTTAGCATTAGACTTCTTCATTCTACTGATAAAAATATTAATATTTATTGTTTGGATTTCTAGAGTTGTTGCTGATGTTTAAGCTAATGGATCGTGTTGAAGGGGGTGTAGATCCTATGATTCAAAGTCTTGAGTCATATATAGTAACAACCGGTCTTGATGACATGATGGCTACAGCTGAGACCATCACTACGGTAAAAGTCTATAATTTTTTCTGTGCATTACGACTGTTTGCTTAAGGTGGATCAATACAGACTGTTATTATCTGACCAATACCTCTCATTTTCTTTGGTCGTTTTTTACCCTTAATGTGTACTTAGCAACTTGATTTTTGGACCAAGTATTGAGTTAAGATTGAAGTTTAGAATAGCACCAATCTCAGCGTGATCAATGTGGCCTAAGCAACGATAAACTAATGTCAACAAAATTAGTTTTTACTAAATATCACAATAATCTGACCTAACCTCAACGACAAACATTCTGTTAAACTTCATGAAAATGTACACCAATAACCTTTCGGGCCAATCTGTTTGATTTTTAGTGATTCGATAGGATTTTGCATCTGTGGAAATTAGCTTCATTTGGCATTCCCAAACTTTAAAGCCAAATTTAAAACATTTTAAAATGAATTAAACTCCAACAATTGCACTCTAAAACGTATTTAGCTCTATCCTTGGGAAAAATGCTAATTAAAATTGATTCACACATTATTAACAGAGATATTTATTTTCGTGTTTATGTGTATGTGTTGAGTATTTTTTAAAAGCTAATATTCACATTAACACAGTTCCCCATATATCTCCAAACTTCAAATGTATATTCACTGGATATTGTTCATGCATACTTTTCAATGTAAATGACAATAATATTTAATTTTATTTTTGGTCATTTAGCTAAAACTAGTACATATCGAAAAAAATAAAAAATCTATCGGTTTGTTTCGGAGAAAATCGTGAAAAATCACCTAAAAAAGGTGTGACATTTGCACGTAATTTCGACTTTTTTTCAAGTTGGAGAAGTCAAAACGTAGCATTTTTTCTAAACTTTGTGACAATAAACTGTTTTTTAAGAAAGTGTACTTACTCCAGTACCCCTAAAAACTTCTCTTTTTCATATTACTGCATTTGAGATTTTAGACACACACTAGAAGTCAGAAAGTCTTAAAATTTAAGGAATTGACTATTCTGATCCTAAAAAAATCGCAAATGATATCTTACGTATCGACCCTTCCGAGCCTCGAACCCTCGACCCGTTGAATCTTAGTCCATTCACTTACCACTATGCTATCCGGTAAATCATTGACCATGATGGAATTTGAAGAAGCTTTATCTCAACACACATTTTGTAAATTAGTATTCAAAATCCCCTCTAGGAATTACTAATAAACGTATTATATTGTATTATATTTTTAGCTATTGTTCGACGTTATTTCATGCAAATATAAATTACTCGATATAACTCAGATTTGATACTATAACTCAAATCCGATGATTTGAGTTCTTATTTTCAGAATTTTTGCATTGAAACAATAAAAATAGGGTTTGGTTAGTTTTTAAACAACTTAAAAACCACGTGCTCAGTCTTCCATTGAAATTCAAGACCTCGGGCCTTTGGCCCTCAGTCTTGAATTTCTATAGAAGACCGCACACTTGGTTTTTAACCTATATTTAAAAATTCTGCAAAACCGAATCATCAGAATTAATTATTAACAAATCAATTGAAAGTAATACAGCACCTTCATTTTATTAACATTTGTTCATATATATACACAACCTCAAATAGGTTTATTAAATTTCAAATATCATATCATATCAGGATCATATGTTCATCAAAAACTCCCAAAGCCATTGTTATTCAACAAGGCAATACAACAAATCTAGATCTGAACATTAAGAAATTTACCGTCACGTATGCCTGTTAAAAGTATGGTCTAAAAATATCAGTAATATTCTTAATTATGCTGAAAAAATTATCAATGTCTGGACATCCATCAAAAAAGTCACTTAGGTCATTTTCACAGGGATCCCTTCAATTACTTTGTTTGAAACCATAAAACAGTGAACTACGGCAGTATTACAGCTTACCCCTTTATGATTTCTATAAATATACCAATGACTTCATATTTCCTGTACTAATATGCATTTCAGTCTATTTCTATTTATCTATTGAAACTAATTCCAAGCCAATTTGCAAAATAGACCAGTACATTACTCTTGATCAACCCAAATGATTTTTACACCAGTTATTGGATTTCAAACAAAGTTTTGACTTTTGACTATTTCACTGATGCCATAGTGACGATAAACAAAGATGGCTGAAATCATTTCGTTTAAATATCAATGGAACTTCAGCAGCTTTTGAAAATTTTTATAAAGCTGCTTTTGAATGAATTACAAACAATTACCATAGTTTAAACACAAGCTAGGATTTTCTTGTCAGTAGTTATGAACAGAGGTCACAGTTTTGTGTTTTTGTCAGTTTCAGTGTAATTGTGTTGCCATGACAACAATCTAAACAGCTGCTCGAGTTCGAAAGATATTTTGGAAAATTTGATTTTAGCCATCTTATTATTTTTTTGATGTCGCCATGGTAGCACAAATCGAAGTGGAATATAGAACAAACATATACACTTTGATTTAATTCCAATAACTAGTGTAAAAACCACTAATTTGGTTGAACTCAATACGTGGAATGAAAAACGGAGGCATGGTCAGTAAAAAACTATATTGAGCATCCTTAAATACACTCTGTTTTTGACCATCTTGGAGTGTGAACAGTATTTTCGACAGAAATATTCTATGTTTTACATGAGTATAAAACATAGATTAATATCTTTGTTGAAAATACTAATACACACTCCAAGATGGTCAAAAGATAAAGTGTCACTGAAATTCAAAACAAACCAAAAACATGGATTCTGAAGGAATCTCAGCTAATACTGAGATTGACAAGTCACAATGTTCAACTAGTTAGATCGAGGACCTAGCTCTCTGGAGAATCTTTCTCTGTGAGGTTTTCAATTTGAAAACACCCACTGAGCCTTCGACAGGTTTCATCTTGATGGGAATCAAGGCTTCGCAACATTCTAGCCAGCGGTGCGTCTGGAACTGAAAGGCATATTTTTTCCTCCCATCTGTAAGAAAATATCTCAGCAAGCTTGCTTTGTTGTCTTCCATAAGCGATTGTATTCGACCAATGACAAAACGAGGTTCCTCTTCTGTTGTTTCTCCTTGCTGTACTACTGCTACGAACTGCCCCTCTGAGAGTACCGTTTCTTGACCACTTGTACTGGCTTCTGTTTCTCTTCTATTTGCCGGCAGAGCTTTCGGGCAGCTCTTACTTGCGTATTCAGCGGCGAGCGAGACAGCGCAACGTTTTCTTTATTGAGAAGTTCGGCGATCGTACGTCAGCTCTGCCTGTTATTAGAAAAACATGTGACATTTTTTTACGTTTAGCCAGGAATGGCATCATTGATTGCATGAAGAAACTAGGGAAGAAGGGAAGGAGGGAGGGAGGGAAAGAAGGAAGGAAGGAATTGTATTGTGCATGACTAGAATCTTACCTGCTTTCTTGAGTGCATCAAGGCTGAGGCTAAAGATTCCTTCAAGACATCATTACAGGTGCTATAACATACAATTGGAAAGTAAGAATCAATCAATCAATGCAATTGGAATGAGAAATCAACAACTAAATAACTAAATGCCCCCCAACGAAAGAGTGAATGAATGGGCGCTTTTTGCACTGCGATCAGCTCTTGCAAGTCAATGCTAATATAATGCTTCATCATAAAGCAATTTCCGTTTCATTTCTTCTGCAGAAATCAACTACAACATACCTGTCATTATATGCCCAGGTAACGAAGGAACTTCGCAGCGTGTTCACAGACACTTTTACACCGGTGAGTTTGAAAAACAGCTTTGTCAAGTGACCACTAGAAGCCGGGCAGGAATATCTGCCGCCCTTGGAATTCTGAAAAAATAGTCAAACAAGAAAAACGCAAAAAAAAAAAAAAATGAAAGTTCAACATTTTGGAATGGAAATTAAGGCAAGTTTTAGAATACTCCCTTCCAGGGTGAGAAGTTTGGGACTGACCTCCACAGGGAGTCACCTATACCTTTTCCAGGGTTAGAATTTTGGTTTAGGGGTAAGTTAGGGGGTTTTTCTACCAATTAAGGAATTTCCGTTACTAGGGTTAGGCTTCCGATTTGCATTAATTTGATACGGCCATTGAAAGTTTTTGTTTTTTAGCCACCCCTCATCTGTATTAAAAAATCAACTGATGGAATTTTTTATATTTATAAAATATGTACATCGATGCGCAATTATACGTTTTTATTCTCGGCTTCTAATCTATTATGGTTGCTAGGCAACATGTCGCTGAATTTACGAGGGATAAACGGATTATTTCTTTTTAAGGATTTTGTATTTTTGAAGGACGAAAGCATATTTGGAAAGGTTACTTCAAATACTTTTTGTGGTGAAAAAAATTAAGTTTAATTCAACCAAGTCTTTGAAGTTAATTTGTTTTCAGCGGTTTTTGCTGAGAATTTTTTTATTTTACGAGATATTCGCATGATAAGTTTTTGTTTTAATCTGTCTCCTATTTAGTTTACTTAAGATTTTTACAGATTGTCTTTTTGTAAGAAAGCGTACTTAGTATATGTATTGTATTGTTTTGTTACGTGTTATACTGTATTGTTTGTGTGTCACGTGGGTTTGGTGTATTTAAGAGCGCTGCCATGCGTCGGATAGGAGAATTGGGGCTCGTAGTCCAAAGTAAGACATCACCGTAAAAGGTTATGCTAAAACTCACTCTATTGCTCTTTGTTACATTTGGAGCCCAACGTTGGTCATTTTGGAAGCCTTCTAAAAGTTTGTATAAAGAACTGAGTCTGTCGAGAGAACTGTCAGCATTAACATCTTTGAACTACTTGGAAATATGAAAAGTTTTAGCAATTGCGGCCTAGTACTGCTGTAAATACCATGCTGCTGAAGGATAATTTCCACAGATTACTTGGAGAGAGTGGTAAATTGTTTGTACTAAAGTGACCGTCACTACGGTAGTGATTGAACTTGACTTATTTGTGGAGGAAACAGAGCTTGGCAAGATTATTGAAGACAGAAGTGGAAGAGCGAAATCCTTGGTCTGCAGTAGCAAGAAAGAAAACACCTGGATTGGAAAGTTCAAACTATCTTGGATCTTTTCTTAAGGCAAGTGCACAAAGTCTAATTGAAAGGAATTGTAATTTATTTGTAAACTTGATTTTTGTTGTACGTAAGAATTTGTATTTTAAGTAACTTAGTATTTAAGCTTATTTAAGTTCATATTTGAAAGTTATAGAGTTGTCGCTTAAGTTTTTGAGTTGAATTTGAATTGCTAATATCTCATTAATTAATATCCATTCTATTGATATAATATACGTTTATTTAAGTTAAAGAAACAATAGATTGCTTATTTAGTAACAATTCATTTGGTATAATATAAGTTGATTACATTAGGATACAACGGGTTGCAGTGTTATAAAGAAACGCGTACCTTGGGGTTTTATTACCAACGAGTTGAATATCCGTTATTATATGGTTAGGTTTGTGATTCTCATAAATTTGCATAGATACGGTTATTAAGTTTTTTACCCACCCCTCCTCATCTGTATTAAAAAAACTGATGGAATTGTTTTTTTAATGCATTCATGTTTGTATATGCAGAATCCATCAACACATTTAGTTTCACGAGGTATGTCGAGTTTGCTCCCCACTTGTTAACGCGCAATGACGCAGAAAATGTTTTCAGGAGTATTACTCCGTGATTTTAAGGCCTTTGATATACATAGCCTGAAGGTATTCAAGTGTTAAAGAAATGTGATGGTAAAATTCCTCTGGCCACGCTCGATTGTGCGAAGTACTGGTGAATGTAGAAAGCGAAAAGCAGGTTTTTTTTTGTTATTTTGTTGTTGTAATTGGCTGATATACAGTCATTTCAGAAAAGTTGTCGCTGACTTGGCCTCAAGCCTACACGACTCGACCGAAAGGGATGATAGAAATTACTAAAGCAATATAATATTTGCTCTCAATTATTGTATCATCGAGGATTGAGGACTTATTAAGCCATCCACATTCGTTAGCCAAGGGTGACCATTGAGATCCAGTTTAGGTTGATCTGCGAGGTTGTGTGGTAGCAATTCTTCTGACTATGCATACAATTTTTGAACCGCTTTATCTTATCTTGTATGTGTGGGTGTCGGGGGGGAGGAGTAAAGTTGATGTGAAAATGTATCCATTTTGTCTCCGCTAGTTACGCCTCATGCTCCTAAGCTTTCTATTCTCTTGCTCTTCATTTTCCATCATGTTAATATCACAGTACAGAGACGGGTGCACATTTTGTTGCTTAAATAGAAAACCCAACCGTGAATAGTGGAATGACCTATCTCGTATCACCTTTAGCTCTGACAACCATTTTGAAATAGATGTGTATCACTGCACAGAGACGTGTGCGCATTGTATATTCCTTAAATGAAAAGCGTAGTGTTGAGTAGTACTAGTTTTCATAAAGTCCTTGATGGTTTGCGTATCAATCATGATTCATTTGAATTACCAACTACGAAACGTAAAGTACACGCGTGTAGACCACTTTAAGTACTCTCACAAAGATATTGAAAGGTCCTTTCGGGATGGGCGTGGCTGGATTAACAGGAAGTGATATCACAGGAAAAAAAATCAAAAGAGCACTTAAAATAGTGCGCGATGGACTCTTTTATTTTGCATACACTAAAAAAGTAATAACAGGAGATCCTGCAGTTTTTGCTTTCGATTTTCACGCACTAAAAGATACCAAATCGTTTACTTTTACGTCTTAGACATTCATATCGGGTATGTCCCAATTCAACACGAACAAACCCATGACATCGATTTTCTTTACCAGATAAAATATAATTTTGAAAAATTATATTTTTTTAATATGATAAAACTACTGAATAACATTCCAATTCAGGATACTTTTGGCAAACTACCGTTTGACGGTAATTATCGGAGAATAAGAAAACTACTGGATAACGTTGATTATTCTAGTTTTCCTGCATCGGGAAAACTCGGGAAAATTCCACATTTACCTCTAGTTTTCCAATTCAAAAAAAAATTCTTAAATTAGCTGCGCCAATTATCTCAAAACCTATTACTGAGATCATAAATAGATCGATAACATCACAGATTTTCCCAAATGAGTGGAAGATAGCTAGGGTAATTCCTCTTCACAAAAAAGGTTCTCGTAATGTGCTCGATAATTACAGACCGATTTCGATTCTCCCGGTGATAAGTAAAGTGTATGAGAAAATACTGTATGAACAACTAATTGAGTATTTTAATGCAAAGAAATTATTATCTGACAACCAGTTTGGATTCAGACGCTTTCATTCGACTGCGTCTGCATTGTTAGATTGTACTAACGAGTGGTATGTTAACATGGACAGAGGACTTTATAACTTGACTGTCTTCCTTGATCTCAAAAAAGCCTTCGATACCGTAAACACGAAATTTTGTTGGGCAAACTCGTGGCTTATGGTATCAAAGGTCATGCTCTTAATTTACTCTCTTCATATCTAGACGACCGTAGACAATTGTGTCAAGTAAATGGAAAGACCTCAGGTCTAGAGAAAATCAGATGCGGAGTACCTCAAGGGTCAATTTTAGGACCCCTCCTTTTCCTAGCTTATTCTTGGTTTTCACCTACGTCATCGAAAAATTTCCAGAGCCCTGAGCGAAATAAAAATATCACTCTAAATAGCAAGTAAATCTTTGTAACTTCACGAATTTTCAAATTAAAATGAGCTTTTGTTGCGAGATATTGACCTTTGAAGTGCTCAATTTTTAGTAAGAAATGTATGGCACTTCGCAGTTGGAGTCACTCCACAGGTCATCAAAATAACAGCGGATCTCACGTCCCAGAGTAAAATCAGAGCACATCCTCTTAAAGAGGAGGAAAAACTTTATAACTCCAGGGAATTTTGAGTCCAAAACATGTTGTGATACAAAGATAGCAACGGTTTTACAAACTCAGTCATTACAAAGAGTCCAAAGATGTTGTAATACAAAGATATCAACGGTTTTACAAACTCAGTCATTACAAAGAAATGTATGGGGCCGCCATATTGGTGTACAACTTTAGTACACAAACATGTCGGACAGTAAATACGATTGGCAAAATCATTTAAAATATCAACTTAATCATATATTTTAATACAGATACCCAATAAACAATGGTTTTATTCATAGAGCAAGCCAAATGTGTGTTTACTTCTAACAAATTCATCGTTTTACGTCATGAGGAAAACGCGTGACAGTGTTGCGTGACAAAGTTTTTACCTTTGATAACTCGAAAACCAAACGAGGAAAGTTTCTCAAATATTCAAGAAAAACTTCTCTTAGGGTATATAAGCAACATGCTTCAGACTAAATTAAATGTGATCAATATGAAGCATGAATTTTTCCGATGACGTCACATGAAAACCAAGAATATAAATGACCTGCCAAATTGTTTAAGATTTTCTACGCCAAGATTATTTGCTGATGACACAAGGAGGAAAGGAAAGGAAAAGGGGAAAAGGACGCCCTGGGCGTTTGACTACCCCAAACCATTTCCAACGGTAAAACTTAATCCTCTCTCTGATTGGCCTCATTATAATTAAATTATAATGAGGCCAATCAAAAGCGTTTGTGCGGTTGAGCTCGATTCGTCTAAAATTACAAGTAAACAAGTTGACCCCACGCATTGCAACACCTCTTAAACAAAGCGAGTGGGCACGTGAAAACCTTAAACAGAAACAGAAGCTGGTTGTATCGAAAATTATTCAGAAACAAGATGTGTTTGCAAAGCTACCCACAGGATTCGGGAAAATTTTGACTTTAATACCAAATTTTGCTTGATCTCGGTGTGCAGAACTTGACACACAAACATGTTAAACTGTCATAGCATCCAAGCGTTAATTGAGATGTGCCAGATATTTTTATTATATGACCTTGTTTACGTGGGATATCCCTAATAGGATTAAGTTTTGCCGTTGGAAATGGTTTGGGGTTGTCAAAAGCCCAGGGCGTCCTTTTCCCCTTTCCTTTCCTTCCCCCTCCCCCTCCCCCTCCGGTCCTTCCCCTTCTCTTCCGCCCTGGGTCCCCGAGGATGCATTTTGATTACTGTTGCGAGGTCTGGGACTCGTTGGGAACTGGTCTATCTCTACGTCTACAAAAGTTGCAAAATAGGTGCGCTAGGGTCATAATGCGTTATAAGAATGAGTCTGGTGAATCGGAGAGAGAAGGGTGTTCCTAAAATGCGAAATAGCGAAATGGCGAAATAGCGAAATAACGAAATAACGAAACAGAAATACTCAAAAAATAACCTAACTAAACGCCTTTACAAGACCCCGAAAATTCTCAATGAATACAAGAGAATCTTTAAAGAACAACTCGAAAGCGGAATCATAGAGAAAGTCGACTACCCTGTCTCTTCAACGCCTGGAGATATTCATTATCTTCCTCACCAAGCAGTGATCAGAGAAGATGCCGTGACTACGAAATTAAGAGTTGTATTTGACGCGAGCGCAAAAGTCACGCCAAGCTCGCCATCGCTAAACGATTGTACGTACACTGGACCATCCCTTATCACTCAGATATTTGAAATCTTGACAAGATTTAGGAGTCACAAAATCGGCCTGGTAGCAGATATAGAGAAAGCGTTCCTCAACATTGCCGTTGATAAGCAGCAGCGAGACTATCATCCGGATACTCTGACAGCACAGAAGACACAATCTGCCTTGTACATAGACGACTGGTCGTGCGGAGCACCGGACACAAATGAAGCTTTCGACCTCTACAAAACGACCAAAGCGTGCTTTGCAGCTGGAAGTTTCAACCTTAGAAAGTGGGCATCGAACAGCAAGGAGCTAATGAAGAAGATCGCGCAAGAGGAAAAAGACAACGAATCTTCAAAGCCGGCTATCACTCAAGAAGATGAATCATACGCAAAGATTTCCGTCGGTGGCTTAGACGAAGTTACAACTGAATCTGAACACAAGGTGTTAGGAACAAACTGGAACTTAGACTGTGACACTATCATTTTTAAAATTGAAAAGATCTCTGAATTTGCGCAAACGCTAGAAATGACAAAAAGAAACATCCTACGCATGAGCGCAAAGCTTTTTGATCCTTTAGGAATTGTCTCTCCTATAGTTATACCGATCAAGGTCCTCTTCCAAGACCTCTGCGCAGATAAATATGATTGGGACACACCCTTACCTGATGAGAAAAGAAAACCCGTACTCAAGTGGTTAGCAGATGTAGCTAAAGTGAAACATATAACAACTAACAGATATTACTTCCCGGACCTTAACGCAGAGATCAAGTCCATCAGCCTACACGGGTTTGGCGATGCCTCAAAGAAAGCTTACTGCGCCACAGTCTACTTGAGAGTGGAAACTTCACAGGGAATACACACTACGCTAGTAGCAGCCAAGACCAGATTAAGGACGGAGCCCTCTAATGTGAAATTAATTATTTTCTCTAAAATCTATATGGGTGTGAAAGAACCCATTGTAGGCTGTTAGAATCCAAGAAAAAAATTGGGGGTCACCACGCATTTTAATGAGTTATACGTCATCAAATGTTGCGGAAAGTGCATTTTTGACGACCCAAAGAAAAAAAATTAAAAATCCTCTATACTTCCAATAAGTTTCAAACTTTTTTTCCTAAAACACTCTAAGCATAATTCTCTGGTAGGGCAATACCATAAAACCGCGAAAACAAAGAAAATGTTTTTTTTAAAAATATTTACTTGGTTTTAGGATGTTCTAGTCTATGATTGCTAAATATAATATGTGATATTTTTTTATCATTCTTCAATTATAAATTTATAAAAAGCTTATATAATTCTAGATTTTTCTTTGGTTTATAATTTACAAAAGGAAAAAAGAGGGGTATCCAGGCGATTTAAGAAGTTATTTACCGATATACGCACGAAATACGATGAAATCCCTAGCCTTCCATACAGAGTACAGACAGATTTTACAAAGCATTATGGGACATTTCCAAGATGGCGGCCAATAGGCAAATCTAGTCCTTGTGATCAAAACAGTGGTTTTTAAGAGAGTTTTATTCGTCAATACTGAATTTAATTCTACTACAGGAACAGTCAAATGTTTTTTTCTACAAGCAAGTAAATTTTATTTATCCAAATATCGCAAAACTGCTTTGTTTTTTACGATGTTTTTACTACGAAGGGCCATGCGCAGAACTCAGTGCGCGCTGACAATAGAGGGCTCCGTCCTTAAGTCCACTATCCAAATTCACGATTCCAAGACTTGAACTGCTTGCAGCAGTCATCACAGCGCGCCTTGTTGCTACAGTGAAAGAAGCCTTATCACCTGTCATGAAGATTGATCACACCTACTGTTGGACAGACAGCAAGGCTGTACTCTTCTGGATAACGACCGATAACGACTACAAGCAATTTGTACAAAACCGAGTGAAAAACATCCTGGAATTGACATTCACGTGACATTAATTAAATAAATAGGAGAGTGAGTGTGTGAAACGAGAGACTCGAGAGACTTCTGTTATGTTATTGTAAGACCGCGATCACTTAGTAAAGGAATTGACGATATAACCTAGATTTAGCCTCATTTTGTCGCACAGTTACGACGCAAAATAATGTAGTCAAAACTACTGCCAAAATCTCAACAAAATTTCAAAAACAGCGAGAACCATATCTTCTATAAGAAAGACAAATACCTATTGTAACTCGTGAACAAAATATAGAGACATCAGAAGCTAAACGCCAATGTTATCCTTAAGCAAACTAGGGGAGTAATTTTTGTGCCCATGAGGCGAACGTTGCGAATTTGTATTCCTTCGACTTCTACAAATTCTGTCAAATTGTTTCGTGAAATTTTCTAGGTATGGGATAGAACAAGAAGCAATTGTATTCAGAGAACTACTGTCTTTATTCCCAAAAGGCTATATCCCGTGCGAAATTTTGCAACAGATAGCAAGGTGTTGTTTTGAATAAATTAACAAACCATGAGGGTTTCACCTTGGCAGCTCAAACGTCGACTCGATGTAGTTGCTAACTTTTGAAGCTTACTGAATTATACCTAGTGCAGCAAAGACAACGACACTTGGCAAAAGGTATGTTACCATCTTGTTCTATCCCAACCGTAGAAAATTTCACGAAACAATTCGACAGAATTTGTAGAAGTCGAAGGAATACAAATTCGCAACGTTCGCCTCGTGGTCGCAAAAATTACTCCCCAAGTTTGCTTAAAGGCGCTGTTACACTGTGCAATTTTCCCAGCAACTTGTCTCGCAACGGCGTTTCAAAACAAGTTGCAGAGAAATTATGGCGCTGTTACACTGTGCAAGTTTCCCCAGCAATTGACCTAAAATATTGCAAGTAATATAAATATAAATACCATAATTTTCTCTGCAACTTGTTTTGAAATGCCGTTGCGATACAAGTTGCTGGAAAAATTGCACAGTGTAACAGCGCCTTAAAGGCACTGTTACACTGTGCAATTTTCCCAGCAACTTGTCTCGCAACGGCGTTGCAAAACAAGTTGCAGAGAAAATTATGGCGCTGTTGCACTGTGCAATTTTCCCTAGCGACTTGCAATATTTTTGGCCAGTTGCTGGGGAGAATTGCACAGTGTAACAGCGCCATAATTTCTCTGCAACTTGTTTTGAAACGCCGTTGCGAGACAAGTTGCTGGGAAAATTGCACAGTGTAACAGCGCCTTAACATTGGAGTTTAGCTTCTCATGTCTATATTTTGTTCACAAGTTACAATAGGTATTTGTCTTTCTTATAGAAGATATGGCTCTCGCTGTTTTTGAAATTTTGTTGAGACTATTTTGGCAGTAGTTTTGACAGGTATCGCAACTTCTAAGGATTAAATTGGCGCGATACATGTTGTATGCGGGCCTCTATGACTTTCTACTTGATTAACGAAATAAGAAAAAAAATTCACCTTAGAATTTTGGATTTATGACCAATTTTTCTCATAAGCCATTTTTAAAAATCGTCTGATATCTCAAATTGTTTGATGTAATTCGCAGAAATCGGACAAGGATTTGATCTAAAAAGATGGGATTGAAATTCATGCCCTTCAGATAATCATCTTGACAATCGTAGCTTTTTGTGAACAAGTGCTGCCATGATAATGCTCTGATGATGAATGCTGTGGAGATTGTCAAGCTTTAAACAATATTGATAAACGATTTTTCGATATAAAATGGTTTCCCTTGTAAGGAGATTAATTTGTGGATGTTCTAATAATCATCTGTGGAGATTGTTAAGCTTTAGATAAACAATTATTCGAAATAAAATGCTTTCACTTTTAAGGAGACTACTTTGAACCACGTTCAAATAATTATCTACAAAAAATGTAGTGTGCAAAAATACCTCGGGAGTGATCTGATTAATTCAACACGATCACAAAAAATGTGTCTCATAAAATAATGTCGTGTAAAAAGGTCTTAACGTGTTACAGACCCACTTAACTTTACTCCTCAGACAAAACACTACTTCAACAGCTAAAAGTTGGCTTAGGACTTACTCTGCCATGGCCAAACTCTTCCTCAGTAAGTACTTTCCCATTCTTTTAGGGTTATTTGGGTTAGAGTTATGTGGGTTAGAGTTATGTGGGTTAGAGTTATTAGGGTTAGAGTTATGTGGGTTAGAGTTATGTGAGTTAGTTATGTGAGTTAGAGTTATGTGGGTTAGAGTTATGTGAGTTAGAGTTATTTGGGTTAGAGTTATGTGGCTTAGAGTTATGTGGGTTAGAGTTATTTGGGTTAGAGTTATTTGGGTTAGAGTTATGTGGGTTAGAGTTATGTGAGTTAGAGTTATCTGGGTTAGAGTTATGCGGGTTAGAGTTATGTGGGTTAGAGTTATGTGGTTTAGGAACATGTTCAAATGATTATCTTGACAATCATAGCTTTTTCTGAATATGTTCAAATAATTATCTTGATAATCATGGCTTTTTTCTGACCACGTTCAAATAATTATCTCGATAGTCATAGCTTTTTCTGAACATCTTCAAGTAATCGTTTCGACAATCATAGCTTTTTCTGAATATATTCAAATATTTATCTTGACAGTCATAGCTTTTTCTGAACATCTTCAGGTAATTATCTTGACAATGATAGCTTTTTCTATCTGACGAAGATTGCTGTGGAGATTTTAAGCTTTAGGTACACAATTTTTCGAAGTAAAATTCTTTTCCTTGTCAAGAGATGATTTTGAACATGTTCAAATAATTATGTTGACGATCATAGCTTTTTCTGAACATGTTTAAATAAGTATCTTAAGGATCATAGGTTTTTCTGGTCACGTTCAAATAATTAGCTGAACAAATCGTAACTTTTTGTGGACAAGTGCCGCCGTGATAATACTCTGATGAAGAATGCTGTGCAGATTTTTAAGTTTTAGATAAACAATTATTCCAAATATAATGTATTCCCTTGTAACGAGATTATTTTGAACTTGTTCAAAAAATTGTCTTGACAGTCACGGCTTTTTCTGTTCAAACATGTTCAAATAAGTAGCTTGACCATGATAGGTTTTTCTGACCACGTTCAAATAATTATCTTGAGAATCGTACCTATTTCTTAAGAAGTGCCGCCATGATAATGCTCTGATGAAGAATGATTGGAGATTTTTAAGATTTAGATAAATCTTTATTTCAAATATAATGTATTCCCTTGTAAAGAGATAATTGTCTTGAATATGATAGCTTTTTCTGAACGTGTTCAAAGAAGTATCTTAAGCATAATAGGTTTTTCTGGCCACGTTCAAATAATTGTCTCGACAATCGTAGCCTTTTCTGAACAAGTGCTACCATGATAAATGCTCTGATGAAGAATAGTGTGGACATTTTTCAGCTTTAGATAAATTATTTTTGGAAATAATATCCTTTCCTTTGTAAAGAGATTACTTTGAACATGTTCAAATAATTACCTTGACAATCATAGCATATTCTGATCACTTTCAAATAATTATCTAAAAAATATGTAGTGCCCAAAAAAACTTCGGGAGTGATTTAATTAATTCTAATCAACACGACCACAAAAAATGTGTCAATTAAATTGTAGTCGTGTAAAAAGGTCTTAACATGCTACAGACCCACTTAACTTTACTCCAGCCAGAAAGTTTACGCAAATGGAGGGCAGTTCTGATCTTTTTAAAACTTTTCTCCTCAGACAAAACACTACTTCAACAGTTAAAAGTTGCCTTAGGACTTACTCTGCCAAAATCTTCCTCAGTAAGTACTTTCCCATTCATTTAGGTTTATTTGGGTTAGAGCTTGTTCACTGGTTCACTGGTTCACTGGTTCACTGGTTCACTGGTTCACTGGTTCACTGGTTCACTGGTTCACTGGTTCACTGGTTCACTGGTTCACTGGTTCACTTGTTCACTTGTTCACTGGTTCACGTGTTCACTCCCCACTTGTTCACCTGTTCACTTGTTCACTTGTTCATGGGTTGACTTGTTGACTTGTTCACCTGTTCACTTGTTCACTTGTTCATGTGTTGACTTGTTGACTTGTTCTCCTGTTCACTTGTTCACTTGTTCACTTGTTCATGGGTTGACTTGTTGATTTGTTGACTTGTTCACCTGTTCACTTGTTCACTTGTTCACTTGTTCACTTGTTCACTTGTTCACTTGTTCACTTGTTCACTTGTTCACTTGTTCACTTGTTCACTTGTTCACTTGTTCACTTGTTCACTTGTTCACTTGTTCACTTGTTCACTTGTTCACTTGTTCACTTGTTCACTTGTTCACTTGTTCACTTGTTCATGTGTTGACTTGTTCACCTGTTCACTTGTTCACTTGTTCATGTGTTGACTTGTTCCCTTGTTCACCTGTTCACTTGTTCACTTGTTCACTTGTTCACTTGTTCAATTGTTCACTTGTTCACTTGTTCACTTGTTCACTTTATCACTTGTTCACTTGTTCACTTGTTCACTTGTTCACTTGTTCACTTGTTCACTTGTTCACTTGTTCACTTGTTCACTTGTTCACTTGTTCACTTGTTCACTTGTTCACATGTGCACTTGTTCACATGTGCACTTGTTCACATGTGCACTTGTGCAAATGTGCATTTGTGCACTTGTTCACTGATTCACTGGTTCACTTGTTCACCTGTTCTCTTGTTCACTTGTTCATGTGTTGACTTATTCACTTGTTCTCCTGTTCACCTGTTCACCTTTTCACTTCTTTACTTGTTCACTTGTTCATGTGTTGACTTGTTCACTTGTTCATGTGTTGACTTGTTCACTTGTCTATCTTCCATCGGGATTTGTCCCCTCTCACGAGACAATTCCCGGGAAATTTCCCGTTTTTCTGTTGGACAAAGTGGGAATTGTCCCTCTCGATGGGATTTGTCCCGTGGGGCAGGGATTTGTCCCGGGGAACAGGGAAATCTCCCGGGATTTTTCCCCTCATACGGGAATTGTCCCACGGGACATGGGATTTTTCCCGGGAATAGTCCCCTAACGTGGAATTTGTCCCACTGAACATATTTTTCAATTTCTTTCAGTTTTTGTAGCTTATAATCACGACATGACCAGATTTTCTATTTGTTTTTCACAAACAAGTATATTCAAAGGAATTTTACGAAATTTTTACAAAATTTGAAGTTATTTTCACCTTTCATATTGAACTCCCCTCTAAGTCACCGTGAAAAAGCTGCCTAGAATTTATCTGCATGGAAACCGGTGCCGACCTTTATGGCTAAAATTTTAATAATTTCCATCTACATACAGACACAGTACTGAAAGTAAGCTTGTTACGTGTTTAATATTTCTTCAAAACTGTATGAATTAACATACACGTTTGATACTTTTTAATGATTGTTTCAAACATTACATAACGATATAGAATAGATATAGGTTTTCAGTGGCCTCTTGTCTTTATTTGATTTGCCAGCATCTCGACGAATCTTTATTGCTTTCTCCCTGTCACTCGAGCTCGCACCATGCTTCGCTATTAGGTGGCGACTGAGATCTTTTACGCTATTATCGCATTTTGGACATTTTGGAAATTTTTGTTTCTTTTTTACTTTTTCATCTATGTCTTCTTTCTCCACTATGTGTTCGTCTTGTTAATTCTCCTTTATAGGGATAACTGCAGGTTCTTCATATCAGCACTAATCTATTCATTTCCATTATTATCACGAAAACGGCCTACGGACACAAGTGCTCTTGTGATAGATTCGTCTCTATCCGTTCAAACAAGTTATAATAACCGCATTAATGATGAGTCATTGCAAAGAGGAAAGCACAATTGTTATTAATTCAACAAAAACAACGACCTCGATATAACCAGATATAACCACATCATATCAGTCAATGCTTTTGGATCAGTGGTGATTTTCCCACCACTCGATCCCCTTATATAGGCCTTTGGGATTGTGTCCTCATGTGTCAATTTCCAAAATAATCCTGACACTTATCTAAAGGTTATGCATAAATATATCAATTCATGCATGTCTGAGCAGTTTTATCAATGTCTTAATTCTCACACATTTAGAGTGTATCGCAAATCATACTAACAAGGTCATCCCTGAAAATTCCCATCGATTAATTTGCGAGCGATTCTTTGTACTGAAAGCTAAAATAGTCTTCAATCACCCCTTGTTCTTTGTACAACCAATCCTTAATATGCTGATGAGCCGCCCAAATAACCAAAAAGTAAGGATTCTTACCTCCTTGACTTGCTTCAAAATTTCATTCTTTTGGTTATAGAGAAATTTGCAATCGTCTTTAGTTGTTAAATTAGGTCTAATTCTCATTGGAACGGCCAAGGCTTATAGCTGAACATTTTAAAGGATTTTGTTGGTATTAACAAATTCAATGTCAGTATACCGGGTTTTCTTTTTGCCATTCCAGCCTTTAAACTCAAGCTTCTATATCATCAAAGTTAAGGAGTGACCGGGAAATGTGATTTTCGAATTCGATTGCATTAGATTTTATTTAGTTTCTCAAAAAAAAAAAAAATCCATTAACGGCACGATGGCAGAATCGAAATCAAGTTAAACAGTGAGAAAACAAATTACCGTAAGTTGACTTACAGAAGTTCTAAACTTGTCAAACTATTTTCCGTGGGCGTCGCGGCACGGCACGGCACGGCACGGCACGGCACGGCACGGCAATTCTACGAAGTCCGGAAAAAGAAAATGCTTTGAAAGCTTCGATCACAAAAAGACAAGCTTAACAAGTAGGTAGCAAATCATCAAGAAGAAGAAGAATGTAAATATAAATCAGGATAATGGATAAATAAAAAGGCAAAAAGGCAAAGAGCTCTAAAAACCCTGTTTCTCTTACATTTGATGATCGAGCAAGACTGGAATGGAGTTCTAGGACGACGGATTTTAGGAATTTTTACATTGGTCCTAATACTACATTTCCAAATAAAATAACTTTATTTTTGGATTTTTTCCTATAATTGAACAAATTATCTAACAATAGATTGTAAGGAAAGGGAATATAAAGGTTTTGTACTGGTTGCCATGGCAATATGTAATGCCCTGAAAATCTGGTCAAGGAAGTCAAATCGTTAAACAAACTACTGCCTGTGGTATCTACTCACCTTAGCATTCACTGTGCCAAAAATGAGCGGATTTTGATAACTGCAATATTTTAGAGAGCGGTTTTCTGACACAGTACATCGTCATTACACAATTCGATCGGAAATCCCCAAAAATTACAAAATACTCAAAAATTTCAACCCAGATGAAAATATATCACAGAGTAATTGTCTTTGATGAGATCTCTTAGGAGATGAAAAAATTTTTGCCCTAGAGGCCAATTAGTAGTTACCATGGCAACGAGTATTTTGACTCTCGGGGGTGACCCCCCCTGGAATTTTACATGTCTCCTTACACATAACGGACATGTACTTATAGGTAGTGTTGATGTACATCTTTTTACCAAGTATTATTTCTCCATTTTAATTTTTAGTCAAAATATCCATCTTTGTAAAAATCGGGATTTGTCCCTGCGCGCGCAAAGTCAGAAAAATATATAAAAGCCAAAAAACCTCGCAATGAAAAAAGTTTGATGTCTTACAGTTGCATATAATTCAGAGATACAGCTGTGGTTTTTAAATCTATTCCACCTTAGTCCTCTAAGAGTTATGAGGAAAAATTCCCAAGCGGGACAAATCCCTAAATTCACGCAAAGTGAGGCCACGAACGTAAAATGTTTATAAATTCCAAACCAATCAGTTCTGGAAGCTGATTCTTTTCACACAACACAAAAAGTATCTATCCATGAAGATGCAATCAAGAGAATAATCATAACTCACGATTCTCTACAGTTTTTTGACGTTTGAAATTTTTTTTCAAGATTTGGAAAGCTCGATTTTGCATCAAGTCTTACAGTTTGGTAGGAGGTTTATCAGACTTTTATCAAAATTCAAGAAGCACTTTGTCCCGCGGCGTAAATAGACTGTTCTCCTGGCAGTTCTTTGTGTAATGATTGTTCTTTGAGTTCACTACCACCAGTAGAAGTTTCGAAATTTTTCGATAAAAAACAAAGTTTTAGCCGACCATTTGGGAAGTATCCCGTGAAACGACGTTTTGATGAAAAAAATCAAAGTTTCCTTTATCTTTAACTGCTATCCAGCCTGCAGCATAAAATTCATCACAACTACTAGCATTTCATGGAATATCAGCTCATTTTAGCCATTAATTATTATTTTATTAAGATTTATAGAAGAACAAAATCGCGGGACAAAAAGTGGGATGAAGGAAGATGATCTTGTTCACCTGTTCACTTGTTCACTTGTTCACTTGTTCACTTGTTCACTTGTTCATTTGTTCACCTCTTCACTTGTTCACTTGTTCACTTCTGTACTTGTGCAGTTGTTCACTTGTCACTTGTTCACTTATTTACTTGTGCACTTGTTTACTTGTCACTTGTTCATTTATTCACTTGTTCACTTGTTCACTTGTTCACTTGTTCACTTGTTCACTTGTTAACTTGTTCACTTGTTCACTTGCTCAGTTAGTCACTTGTTCACTTGTTCACTTGTTCACTTGTTCACTTGTTCACTTGTGCACTTGTGCACTTGTGCACTTGTGCACTTGTGCACTTGTGCACTTGTTCACTTGTGCACTTATTTACTTGTGCACTTGTTCACTTGTTCAGGTGTTGACTTGTTCACTTGTTCACTTGTTAACCTGTTCACTTGTTCACTTGTTCTTTTGTTCACCTATTCATTTTTTCATGTCTTTACTTGTTCACTTGTCACTGGTTCACTTGTTCACTTGTTCACTTGTTCATGTGTTGACTTGTTCTCTTGCTCACTTGTTCACTTGTTCACTTGTTCACTTGTTCACTTGTTCACTTGTTCACTTGTTCACTTGTTCACTTGTTCACTTGTTCACTTGTTCACTTGTTCACTTGTTCACTTGTTCATGTGTTTACTTGTTCACTTGTCACTTGCTCACTTGTCACTTGCTCACTTGTCACTCTCTCACTTGTTCACTTGTTCAGTTGTTCATGTGTTGACTTGTTCACTTGTTCATCTGTTCACTTGTTCACTTGTTCACTTGTTCACTTGTTCACTTGTTCACTTGTTCACTTGTTCATGTGTTTACTTGTTCACTTGTCACTTGCTCACTTGTCACTTGCTCACTTGTCACTCTCTCACTTGTTCACTTGTTCAGTTGTTCATGTGTTGACTTGTTCACTTGTTCATCTGTTCACTTGTTCACTTGTTCACTTGTTCACTTGTTCACTTGTTCACTTGTTCACTTGTTCACTTTTTCACTTTTTCACTTGTTCACTTGTTCATGTGTTGACATGTTCACCTGTTCACTTGTTCACTTGTTCATGTGTTGACTATTTCCCTTGTTCACTTGTTCACTTGTTCACTTGTTCACTTGTTCACTTGTTCACTTGTTCACTTGTTCACTTGTTCACTTGTTCACTTGTTCACTTGTTCACTTGTTCACTTGTTCACTTGTTCACTTGTTCACTTGTTCACTTCTTCACTTCTTCACTTCTTCACTTGTTGACTTGTTCATGTGTTGACTTGTTCACTTGTTCATGTGTTGACTTGTTCTCTTGTTCACTGGTTCACATGTTCACTTGTTCACTTGTGCACTTGCTTACTTGTTCATGTGTTCACGTGTTCAGCTTTTCACTTGCTCACTTGCTCACTAGTTCACTTATTCACTTGTTCACTTCTTCACCTGTTCACTTGTTCACTTGTTCACTTGTTCATGTGTTGACTTGTTCACTTGTTCACCTGTTGACTTGTTCACTTGTTCATTTTTTGACTTGTTCACTTGTTCACTTGTTCATTTGTTGACTTGTTGACTTGTTCATTTGTTGGCTTGTTCACCTGTTCATCTGTTCACTTGTTCACTTGTTCACTTGTTCACTTGTTCACTTGTTCACTTGTTCACTTGTTCACTTGTTCACTTGTTCACTTGTTCGCTTGTTCACTTGTTCACTTGTTCACTTGTTCACTTGTTCCCTTGTTCACCTTATCACTGGTTCACTTGTTCGCTTGTTCGCTTGTTCGCTTGTACGCTTGTTCGCTTGTTCACTTGTTCACTTGTTCGCTTGTTCGCTTGTTCACTTGTTCACTTGCTCACTTGTTCACTTGTTCACTTGTTGACGTGCGCACTTGTGCACTTGTTCACCTGCGCACTTGTGCACCTGTGTATTTGTGCCGTTGTTCACTTGTGCACTTGAGCAATTATTCACTGATTCACTGGTTCACGTGTTCACCTGTTCTCTTGTTCACTTGTTCATGTGTTGACTTGTTCACTTGTTCTCCTGTTCACCTATTAACCATTTCACTTTTTTACTTGTTCACTTGTTCATGTGTTGACTTGTTCACTTGTTCACTTGTTCAGTTGTTCACTTCTTCACTTGTTCACCTTTTCACTTGTTCACTTGTTCACTTGTTCACTTGTTCACTTGTTCAGTTGTGCACTTCTTTACTTCTGCACTTGTTCACTTGTTTCTTGTTCACTTATTTCCTTGTGCACGTGTTTACTTGTCACTTGTTCATTTATTCACTTGTTCACTTGTTCACTTGTTCACTTGTTGACTTGTTGACTTGTTCACTTGCTCAGTTAGTCACTTGTTCACTTGTTCACTTGTTCACTTGTGCACTTGTGCACTTGCTCACTTGCTCACTTGTTCACTTGTTCACTTGTTCACTTGTTCACTTGTTTACTTGTTCACTTGTTCACTTGTTCACTTGTTCTTTTTTTCACTTTTTCACTTTTTCACTTTTTCATGTCTTTACTTGTTCACTTGTTCACTTGTTCACTTGTTCACTTGTTCACTTGTTCACTTGTTCACTTGTTCACTTGTTCACTTGTTCACTTGCTCACTTGTTCACTTGTTCGGTAGATCGCTTGCTCGCTTACTCGCTTGCTCTCTTGTTCACTTGTTCGCTTGCTCGCTTGCTCGCTTGCTCGCTTGCTTGCTTGCTCGCTTGTTCACTTGTTCACTTGTTCACTTGTTCACTTGTTCACTTGTGCACTTGTTCACTTGTGCACTTATTCACTTGTGCACCTGTGCATTTGTGCACTTGTGCACTTGTGCAATTGTTCACTGGTTCACTGCTTCACTGCTTCACTTGTTCACTTGTTCTCTTGTCCACTGGTTCACTTGTTCACTTGTTCACTTGTTCACTTGTTTACTTGTTCACTTGTTCACTTGTTCACTTGTTCACTTGTTCACTTGTTCACTTGTTCACTTGTTCACTTGTTCACTTGTTCATGTGTTTACTTTTTCACTTGTCACTTGCTCTCTTGTTCACTTGTTCACTTGTTCATGTGTTGACTTGTTCACTTGTTCACCTGCTCACTTGTTTACTTCCTCACTTGTTCACTTATTCATGTGTTGACTTGTTCACTTGTTCAATGGTTCACCTGTTCACTTGTTCACTTGTTCACTTGTTCACTTGTTCACTTGTTCACTTGTTCACCTGTTCACTTGTTCACTTGTTCATGTGTTGACTTGTTCACTTGTTCTCTTGTTCACTTGTTCTTTTGCTCACTTGTTCACTTTTTCATGTCTTTACTTGATCACTTGTCACTTGCTCACTTGTTCACTTCCTCACTTGTTCATGTGTTGACTTGTTCTCTTTTTCACTTGTTCACTTGTTCACTTGTTCACTCGTTCACTTGTTCACTTGTTCATGTGTTCACTTGTTCACTTGTTCACTTGTTCACTTGTTCACTTGTTCACTTGTTCACTTGTTCACTTGTTCACCTGTTCACTTGTTCACTTGTTCATGTGTTGACTTGTTGACTTGTTCTCTTGTTCACTTGTTCTTTTGCTCACTTGTTCACTTATTCATGTGTTGACTTGTTCACTTGTTCACCTGTTCACTTGATCACTTATTCACTTGTTCACTTGTTCACTTGTTCACTTGTTCACTTGTTCACTTGTTCACTTGTTCACTTGTTCAATTGTTCACTTGTTCACTTGTTCACTTGTTCACTTGTTCACTTGTTCACTTGTTCACTTGTTCACTTGTTCACTTGTTCACTTGTTCACTTGTTCACTTGTTCATGTGTTGACTTGTTCACTTGTTCACTTGTTCACTTGTTCACTTGTTCACTTGTTCACTTGTTCACTTGTTCACTTGTTCACTTGTTCACTTGTTCACTTGTTCACTTGTTCACTTGTTCACTTGTTCACTTGTTCACTTGTTCATGTGTTTACTTGTTCATGGTTACTTGCCCACTTGTTCACTTGTTCCTGTGTTGACTTGTTCACTTGTTTACTTGTTCACTTGTTCACTTGTTGACTTGTTGACTTGTTGACTTGTTCACTTGTTGACTTGTTCACTTGTTCACTTGTTCATGTGTTGACTTGTTCCCTTTTCACTTGTTCACTTGTTCACTTGTTCACTTGTTCACTTGTTCACTTGTTCACTTGTTCACTTGTTCACTGTATTTACTTGTTCACTTGTTCACTTGTTCACTTGTTCACTTGTTCACTTGTTCACTTGCTCACTTGTTCACTTGTTCACTTGTTCACTTGTTCACTTGTTCATGTGTTGACTTGTTGACTTGTTCACCTGTTCACCTGTTTACTTGCTCACTTGTTCACTTATTCATGTGTTGACTTGTTCACTTGTTCACTGGTTCACTTGATCACTTGTTCACTTGTTCACTTGTTCATGTGTTGACTTGTTCTCTTTTCACTTGTTCACTTGTTCACTTGTTCACTTGTTCACTTGTTCACTTGTTCACTTGTTCACTTGTTCACCTGTTCACCTGTTCACCTGTTCACCTGTTCACCTGTTCACCTGTTCACTTGTTCACTTGTTCACTTGTTCACTTGTTCACTTGTTCACTTGTTCACTTGTTCACTTGTTCACTTGTTCACTTGTTCACTTGTTCACTTGTTCACTTGCTCACTTGTTCACTTGTTCACTTGCTCACTTGTTCACTTGTTCACTTGTTCACTTGTATTCTAACTCGAAGCTAAAAACGTATATTTCAATATCACAAACACCAAACTAGGTCGACGCTCAATGTGTCAAAGTGTGGAGGGGTACTGTGAACTTATAATTAGTTATAAATATACGTGAGACACACGTATTGAAGTCAAAGGGCCCCTCTAGCTGGATGAAAGCCATGTGGCTGAATGGGCAAACCTGCCGAAAGTTTATTTCAAATTTATTTTAAAAAGTCTGATAAAACTCTAATTTGTCAACAGATATGCATGTTAAACTGGGAGCAATCTGAAGACGTCGCTGCTACAATACGGTAAGTATAATTCAACTTTTATTAGGTCTAGGAATTAGGGTATATAATAAGTAGAAGAGCAAGGAGATATATTGAGAGAATATCGAAAATCTGAGAATTTCACTTAAAATCTGATCGAATTTAGAAATATTAAATTTCACACAATTTTCCAACTGTTGATTCGAAAAAGATAGTAGTTAAAATAGTCCAACATGATCATGGAATATCATATCATATGATCATGGAATATCATAGTTTAATAAACATAGCAGTTTTCTTAATACTAGTAGAGATTCCGGAATATACGTTACTACCCTTTAAATACTGGTTTAAAATACAATAATTTAGTTCAAATAGTTAAACATAATTATGGAATATCGTAGATTTATAGACATAGTCCAACTAATTATGGAACATCGTAGATTAATAGATATAGTAGTCGTCTAAATACTAGTAGTGATTCCGAACTATGCGCTTAACTACCCTTTAAATACTGGTTTAAGATACAATAATTTAGTTCAAATAGTCCAACATAATTATAGAATCTCGTAGATCAATAGACATATAGTAGTCTTCTTAATACTGAGATTGATTCCGAACTATGCGCTTAACTACCCTAATTAAATACTGGTTTAAGACATAATTTAGTTCAAATAGTCCATCATAATTATGGAATCTCGTAGATTAATAGACATATATAGTAGTCTTCTTAATACTGAGATTGATTCCGAACTATGCGCTTAACTACCCTTTAAATACCGGTTTAAGATACAATAATTTAGTTCAAGTAGTTGAACATAATTATGGAACATCGTAGATTAATAGATATAGTAGTCGTCTAAATACTAGTAGTGATTCCGAACTATGCGCTTAACTACCCTAATTAAATACTGGTTTAAGATACAATAATTTAGTTCAAATAGTCCAACATAATTATAGAATCTCGTAGATCAATAGACATATAGTAGTCTTCTTAATACTGAGATTGATTCCGAACTATGCGCTTAACTACCCTAATTAAATACTGGTTTAAGACATAATTTAGTTCAAATAGTCCATCATAATTATGGAATCTCGTAGATCAATAGACATATAGTAGTCTTCTTAATACTGAGATTGATTCCGAACTATGCGCTTAACTACCCTAATTAAATACTGGTTTAAGACATAATTTAGTTCAAATAGTCCATCATAATTATGGAATATCGTAGATTAATAGATAAAGTAGTCTTCTTAATACTGAGATTGATTCCGAACTATGCGCTTAACTACCCTAATTAAATACTGGTTTAAGACATAATTTAGTTCAAATAGTCAATCATAATTATGGAATATCGTAGATTAATAGATACAGTAGTCTTCTTAATACTGAGATTGATTCCGAACTATGCGCTTAACTACCCTAACTAAATACTGGTTTAAGACATAATTTAGTTCAAATAGTCCATCATAATTATGGAATCTCGTAGATTAATAGATAAAGTAGTCTTCTTAATACTGAGATTGATTCCGAACTATGCGCTTAACTACCCTAATTAAATACTGGTTTAAGACATAATTTAGTTCAAATAGTCCATCATAATTATGGAATATCGTAGATTAATAGATAAAGTAGTCTTCTTAATACTGAGATTGATTCCGAACTATGCGCTTAACTACCCTAATTAAATACTGGTTTAAGACATAATTTAGTTCAAATAGTCCATCATAATTATGGAATATCGTAGATTAATAGATAAAGTAGTCTTCTTAATACTGAGATTGATTCCGAACTATGCGCTTAACTACCCTAATTAAATACTGGTTTAAGACATAATTTAGTTCAAATAGTCCATCATAATTATGGAATCTCGTAGATTAATAGACATATAGTAGTCTTCTTAATACTGAGATTGATTCCGAACTATGCGCTTAACTACCCTTTAAATACTGGTTTAAGATACAATAATTTAGTTCAAATAGTCCAACATAATTATAGAATCTCGTAGATCAATAGACATATAGTAGTCTTCTTAATACTGAGATTGATTCCGAACTATGCGCTTAACTACCCTAATTAAATACTGGTTTAAGACATAATTTAGTTCAAATAGTCCATCATAATTGTGGAATATCGTAGATTAATAGATAAAGTAGTCTTCTTAATACTGAGATTGATTCCGAACTATGCGCTTAACTACCCTAATTAAATACTGGTTTAAGACATAATTTAGTTCAAATAGTCCATCATAATTATGGAATATCGTAGATTAATAGATAAAGTAGTCTTCTTAATACTGAGATTGATTCCGAACTATGCGCTTAACTACCCTAATTAAATACTGGTTTAAGACATAATTTAGTTCAAATAGTCCATCATAATTATGGAATCTCGTAGATTAATAGACATATAGTAGTCTTCTTAATACTGAGATTGATTCCGAACTATGCGCTTAACTACCCTTTAAATACTGGTTTAAGATACAATAATTTAGTTCAAATAGTCCAACGTAATTATGGAATATCGTAGATTAATAGACATAGTACTTTTCTAAATACTAGTATTGACTCCGAACTATGCGTAATCAAATTTAAATGTCAGTGCTCATAAGTGCATTTCGATAAAATAGTCAAATATGCCCGTATATCATGGGTATAGCAATCTTGTAGATACTAGTATTTATTCCGAACTATGCTTAACTATATTTGAACTAAGCTTTAAGGTAATAATTTAGTTAAAATATTCAAACTTAGGTTTGGAATATTGTGGATTCATAGCCATAGTAGTAAACTAATTTCATTGAGTTCGAACTATGCTTACGACCTTCAAATGCTGCTTGAAATAGTCATACATAAATAATTAATATGGAATATCACCGTAGATTCATAGACACAGTAGTCTTCATAATACTAGTATTGATTACGCACTATGCTTAATTGTTTTAAATGTTGGTTTAAGATAATAATGTAGTTAAAATAGTCATATATAGTTAACGGATATCGTAGATTCATGGAGATATAGAGAAGTTAAGTAACCGATGACTTAAGTATTGAGTTAGTCGTGCGTGCATGCCTGCTGACTTAGACAAACTACTAATATCATATTTGCTATGGAGTTTTAGTACCTTATAGAGACAGCGCGTATAAAGGATGATGCGAGGAAACCTGGATAATGGATATCGTGGATTCATGGAGATATAATGAAGTTAAGTAACCGATGACTAGTATTGAGTTAGTGGTGCGTGCGTGCTGACTTAGGCAAACTACTAATGTCATGTTTTTTTATGGAGTTTTAGTACCTTATAGAGACAACGTGTATAAAGGATGATGCGAGGAAACCTGGATAATGGATATCGTGGATTCATGGAGATATAAGAGAAGTTAAGTAACCGATGACTAGTATTGAGTTAGTGGTGCGTGCGTGCTGACTTAGGCAAACTACTAATGACATGTTTTTTTATGGAGTTTTAGTACCTTATAGAGACAACGTGTATAAAGGATGATGCGAGGAAACCTGGATAATGGATATCGTGGATTCATGGAGATATAAGAGAAGTTAAGTAACTGATGACTAGTATTGAGTAGTGGTGCGTGCGTGCTGACTTAGGCAAACTACTAATGTCATGTTTTTTTTATGGAGTTTTAGTACCTTATAGAGACATCGCGTATAAAGGATGATGCGAGGAAACCTGGATAATGGATATCGTGGATTCATGGAGATATAAGAGAAGTTAAGTAACCGATGACTAGTATTGAGTAGTGGTGCGTGCGTGCTGACTTAGGCAAACTACTAATGTCATGTTTTTTTTATGGAGTTTTAGTACCTTATAGAGATATCGCGTATAAAGGATGATGCGAGGAAACCTGGATAATGGATATCGTGGATTCATGGAGATATAAGAGAAGTTAAGTAACCGATGACTAGTATTGAGTAGTGGTGCGTGCGTGCTGACTTAGGCAAACTACTAACGTCATGTTTTTTTATGGAGTTTTAGTACCTTATAGAGACATCGCGTATAAAGGATGATGCGAGGAAACCTGGATAATGGATATCGTGGATTCATGGAGATATAAGAGAAGTTAAGTAACCGATGACTAGTATTGAGTAGTGGTGCGTGCGTGCTGACTTAGGCAAACTACTAATGTCATGTTTTTTTATGGAGTTTTAGTACCTTATAGAGATATCGCGTATAAAGGATGATGCGAGGAAATCTTGATAATGGATATCGTGGATTCATGGAGATATAAGAGAAGTTAAGTAACCGATGACTAGTATTGAGTTAGTGGTGCGTGCGTGCTGACTTAGGCAAACTACTAATGTCATGTTTGTTATGAAGTTTTAGTATCTTGTAGAGACAATGCCTGTAAAGAAGAGTGAGGAAAAACAAGATTTTCCTGATATTTTAGGTAGGTGAATGTCTTTGAATATATTTTACCCGCATATATACTCGCATATGCTACAATGCGATGCAATGCAATGCAACATGCGTTTATTTAGCACCATTAATTACATTTTGTATAATACATATACAATATTCAACATGATTTAAGGTGACAAGCTATCTACAATAACCTCCGGGCTAAACGAGGTAGATAGCTGACTGCAGTAAGTTACAATAGAAAAAGGTTAAGATTTAACAAATAGATTCCATTTTTCCGTGCGTCTGTACTCTAATCGATGCACAGATGACGTCAAAATGTGGTGAGAACAAAAAAGTACGCCACGAGACGAAGTGGAGTGGCGTGACTGTTGTTCTCACCACATTTTGACGTCGTCTTCTTCTGCATCGATTAGAGTACAGACGCACGGAAAAATGGAATCTATCTGTTTTATATAATATTTATCGAAACATTCCAACCAATCAGAGCGCGCGTAAGATTCGATGACGCCATCTATGTGTGTGTACTCTAATCACATATGGTTGTTCGACCAATCAAAGCGCGCGTAATATGCCAATTATTATATAAATCATAATAGATAATTGAATATATACAATATATACAACTGTTGCTACTCTTATTGGTAGGTGCATATATGATATATTGTACATACATAATGTGTGGTTTATTAATAAAACCCGTTCAAATTTTGATAGATTGACGACCTTGATCGCAGTTCTTCTTTTGACAACCTGCATGATGAGAGAGTGAAGGTGGTGATTTTATCGTTTGCTACTCCGTAGGTACGTCATTGTATCGCTTATAATAACTGATAATATACATATAGAATGGTTTTCATTAACCCGTGAAACAGTGTAGTTGTTAGACTGCGATAAACGAATAACAACACTAAAGTGCGTTTCACGGGTTAATGAAAATCTCCCTCTGTTGAAAGTTCACTCGATATGCGTACAAAGCTAAAGCGAGACTCTTCATATACTAACGCCCAACACCGTAACTTTGACAGATACTGGACTTAATTTGCTGCTCTTCCAATGTGCAATCTGGATGTCTATAAAACAGTATGCTAGAGGTGAGAGTACAATTGCTACTTTAGGTAAGCTTAATTTCTTATGGGAGAAATTCGCATAATTCGCGGAATTTGCGTGGCTAGATGGTTAAACCTATAGAGTCCTTCCGATGTTTCCGAATTAACATGCCGAGAATTTTGGTGCTATACATAGAAAACATTTTGATCACTTATTGATAAGGATTGAAAATTTTACTTTGAGTCGGTCGAGATTTTTAATTGCAAGTTAACTATTCGCCAAGAACACGTAATAACTTTTTTCGACTACATGCAGCCAAGTGATTTCGAATTAGAATTGGAAATTAGAACTAGAATGCAGGGATCAATGAATATGACTTTTCGAATCGATTTCGGAGTCCGAGTAATTTTTCGCGAATTTTTTTAATTAAAAAAATAACCAATTTAAACCGTACGTGGTGAAGTCGTAATGGCTCGTGATCTCGCACAACTGAGTTTCATAAGTAAGCAAACATAAGTTTTTAACTTACTCTGGCTGAACATAATTAGTATAATTGGCATTTTTGTGTGGTTAAAGATGTGACCAATCACGTTGGAAAAGGTACCGTCCAACGTGATTGATTTTACCAAAACATTAGTCTTTTGCAGCCTATACATTTGAAGTCATTTGGCATATCTTGGTATTTGCTTTTTTGTGGTTAATGGCCCTCCTAAAGCCAATAATCCACTATGTTTAATTCTTTGTTGTTCGGCCACCAAACGGCCGCTCATCGTTTCTGCTTAAGAACTTCAGAATACTTGCTTAAATTAATCATTTTGTCTTTACGAGTTTAGTATATAAGCCGTTATCAATACCGATGAATAATTTAATCATTGTTCAATTCCTTTTATATCATCTGCCTGCGCCATTGCGTTGATTTCTTTTATTTCCTTAATTATATATAATGTGCCAATATGAAAACATTTTAACACACTGGCTTTACCAAGAATATATTTGTAGCACTGCGTTGATTCCTTATATATAATGTACAGTTATGAAAACATTTTAACGCGCTGTTTTCTCCAACATTATCCTTGTATCATTGCGTTGATTCCATTGAACAATTGAGGTATATGAGATTCACATAATTTTTGTTTTTACGTTTTATGCTTTGACATATATGAAAATGTTAAAACACACTGCGCGCCTTTACCAAGAATAACATTGTATCATTGCGTGAATTCGATTCCTTCGATATAAAGTAAACATGAAAGCATTTCAACAAACTGTATTTACCAGCATGTCTGACCAAGAATATCTTAGTGAGTGTGGGACGTAAGGGTTTGTGGTCATGCGTTTTTGCGTTATTTATGATGCGGTTTTGCGGTTATTTCTTATTTTAAGCTGCGGTTACGTTTTCGGGTTTTGACTTAGGCGGTTTTGGTGATTTTGACAACTTTTGTTGCATTCTTTGTTCTTTTTTTTTTTTGCAGTTTCTTTGCTTCGATCGAGTCCTTCGATATAAAGTGCACATATGAAAGCATTTCAACAAACTGTCTTTACCAATATGTCTGAATATCTTTTGAGTGTGGGATGTAAGGGTTTGCGGTGATGCGGTTTTGCGTTATTTATGATGCGGTTTTGCGGTTATTTCTTATTTTAAACTGCTCTTTTGCGGTTTTTGGTGATTTTGTCAACTGTTTCTGCGTTTTTTTTTTGTGTGTGTTCTTTTCCTTTGCCGTTTCTTTGCATTTGCATTTCAACACATTTTCTTTATTAAGAACGTATTTGTATCATTGCGTTATGAAATGAATATAAACTGAGGCACGACATTCACATGTTTGTTCTTGCGTTTCGAGTTTTCCTTGCTTTTGTTTTTTGTTGCGTTTTTTGTTCTTTTTCTTTGCAGTTTCTTTGCTTTGAGTCCTATGTAAAGTACACATATGAAAGCATTTCAACAAACTGTCTTTACCAATATGCCTGAATATCTTTTGAGTGTGGGATGTAAGGGTTTGCGGTGATGCGGTTTTGCGTTATTTATGATGCGGTTTTGCGGTTATTTCTTATTTTAAACTGCAGTTTTGCGGTTTTGGGTGATTTAGACAACTGTTTCTGTGTTTTTTTGTTCTTTTTCTTTGCAGTTTCTTTGCTTTGAGTCCTATGTAAAGTACACATATGAAAGCATTTCAACAAACTGTCTTTGCCAATATGTCTGAATATCTTTTGAGTGTGGGATGTAAGGGTTTGCGGTGATGCGGTTTTGCGTTATTTATGATGCGGTTTTGCGGTTATTTCTTATTTTAAACTGCTCTTTTGCGGTTTTTGGTGATTTTGTCAACTGTTTCTGCGTTGTTTTTTTTTTGTGTTCTTTTCCTTTGCCGTTTCTTTGCATTTGCATTTCAACACATTTTCTTTATTAAGAACGTATTTGTATCATTGCGTTATGAAATGAATATAAACTGAGGCACGACATTCACATGTTTGTTCTTGCGTTTCGAGTTTTCCTTGATTTTGTTTTTTGTTGCGTTTTTTGTTCTTTTTCTTTGCAGTTTCTTTGCTTTGAGTCCTTCTATGTAAAGTACACATATGAAAGCATTTCAACAAACTGTCTTTACCAATATGCCTGAATATCTTTTGAGTGTGGGATGTAAGGGTTTGCGGTGATGCGGTTTTGCGTTATTTATGATGCGGTTTTGCGGTTATTTCTTATTTTAAACTGCAGTTTTGCGGTTTTGGGTGATTTAGACAACTGTTTCTGTGTTTTTTTGTTCTTTTTCTTTGCAGTTTCTTTGCTTTGAGTCCTAAGTAAAGTACACATATGAAAGCATTTTAACACATTTTCTTATGAAATGAATATAAACTGAGGCACGAGATTCACATAATGTTTGTTCTTGCGTTTCGAGCTTTCCTTGCTTTTTGTTTTTGTTTTTATTATTCATGCGGCTGATTATTTGTTTTAGGAACCTTTTACCCCGAAGGTTGCAGCATTGCAAGGTGGGGGTACACGTTTCCCATTTTTTCCTACAAAGTGGGTTTTTGGGTTTTTCGTGTCCGGCATGCTGCTTAGTTTCTATTTTTTTGTAAAGTTGATTAGATTTTGACATATTAAGCTATGTATGATTGTATCAGGAGATATGAGATGTTGAAGTAATTCGATGTTCTGCGGCTGTGTGTGATTAACGTTCGAAATAAAATGTATTTTGCGTTCGACTGACCAACATGCCCAGGGATAGATGTTGTTGCGAGTGCTAATGAGTATTATGGGCAAAATGATTCCTTTTATATAATGTAAGACGTATGAAAATATTGAAACGCACTGCCTTTACCAAGAATATCATTGTATCATTGCGTGGATTCGATTCCTTCGAGATAAAGTACACATATGAAAGCATTTCAACAAACTGTATTTACCAACATGTCTGACCAAGAATATCTTAGTGAGTGTGGGACGTAAGGGTTTGTGGTCATGCGTTTTTGCGTTATTTATGATGCGGTTTTGCGTTTTTTTCTTATTTTAAGCTGCGGTTACGTTTTCGGGTTTTGACTTAGGCGGTTTTGGTGATTTTGACAACTTTTGTTGCGTTTTTTCTTTTTCTTTGCAGTTTCTTTGCTTTGAGTCCTTCTATGTAAAGTACACATATGAAAGCATTTCAACAAATTGTCTTTACCAATATGTCTGAATATCTTTTGAGTGTGGGATGTAAGGGTTTGCGGTGATGCGGTTTTGCATTATTTATGATGCGGTTTTGCGGTTATTTGTTATTTTAAACTGCAGTTTTGCGGTTTTGGTTGATTTAGACAACTGTTTCTGTGTTTGTTTGTTCTTTTTCTTTGCAGTTTCTTTGCTTTGAGTCTTATGTAAAGTACACATATGAAAGCATTTCAACAAACTGTCTTTACCAATATGCCTGAATATCTTTTGAGTGTGGGATGTAAGGGTTTGCGGTGATGCCTGTTTTGCGTTATTTATGATGCGGTTTTGCGGTTATTTCTTATTTTAAACTGCAGTTTTGCGGTTTTGGGTTATTCAGACAACTGTTGTTGCGTTTTTTGTTCTTTTTCTTTGCAGTTTCTTTGCTTTGAGTCCTATGTAAAGTACACATATGAAAGCATTTTAACACATTTTCTTTATTAAGAACGTATTTGTATCATTGCGTTATGAAATGAATATAAACTGAGGCACGAGATTCACATAATGTTTGTTCTTGCGTTTCGAGCTTTCCTTGCTTTTTGTTTTTGTTTTTATTGTTCATGCGGCTGATTATTTGTTTTAGGAACCTTTTACACCGAAGGTTGCAGCATTGCAAGGTGGGGGTACACGTTTCCCATTTTTTCCTACAAAGTGGGTTTTTGGGTTTTTCGTGTCCGGCATGCTGCTTAGTTTCTATTTTTTTGTAAAGTTGATTAGATTTTGACATATTAAGCTATGTATGATTGTATCAGGAGATATGAGATGTTGAAGTAATTCGATGTTCTGCGGCTGTGTGTGAAAATATTAAAACACACTGCCTTTACCAATAATATCATTCCTTCAATATAAAGTACACATATGAAAGCATTTCAACACACTGTCTTTACCAATATGTCTGACCAAGAATATCTTAGTGAGTTTGGGACGTAAGGGTTTGTGGTCATGCGTTTTTGCGTTATTTATGATGCGGTTTTGCGGCTATTTCTTATTATTAACTGCAGTATTGCGGTTTTTTACTTAGGCGGTTTGCGGTTTTTTACTTAAGCGGTTTGCGGTTTTAGAATTTTGACGATTTTTGTTGCTATTTTTTCGCAATTTCGAACCTAAAGGCGTTCTCAAAAAATTTTTCCCCCATCATGGTGACAGTGCTTTGTCGTAGCGATGGGGCTCGTTTGTGTTTTTTAAAACACATTCGCTAAATCTGTCACAAATACGGAAATGAAAAATCTGACTAAAGGAGCAAGGACAGACAGTTGTTAGTGCGCGGCCTTCGGTTGAAGAGGTCCATATTTCGATCCTCGAATCTCGCATCGTTTAAATACCCTTAAAACGGAGCACTGATCCGTGGAGAGAGGGGAGTACAATAAGCGCACCCGTCGACCTCGAGTTTATCAGTCAGTCAAATTATTGTAATGATTTATCGGCGATGTAAAATATGGTCGCTTTGCTTTAAAACCGAAGGACAAGCAGCAAGTGATAACGTTGCGAGTATGCGCGATCCGCTGAACGGAATTCATACGATCGCTGGAGCATTCCACGAATTGAGCAACTTAGGCCTAGGGCAAACGTCGAATCTAAGTCGCGTCGAATACATTTAAAATAGCTGCGACAAAGAGTCGACTTCATTCCAGCGTGGTAGCAAACGTCGCACCTGTGCCGAACCGCTGTCGCATTATCCGACTTGGCAAGTCGAACCCATGCTAGAGTCGAATCAATTAATTTGAGTCGAATTTAATTGCAGCAAACGTCGCACCATTCATGCGCCTATTTCAAAATAAATAGGTTCGACGAATTAAATTAGACTAAGATTCGACGTTTGCCCTGGGCCTTACTCTTGACCAAACAAAACGGTTTTTACACTAGTTATTGGTTTAAATCAAATCTTATATTTTTGTCTATTCCACTTCGATTTATGTTGCCAGAGCGACAGTAAACAAAGATGGCTGAAATCAATTTTTCTAAGATATCTTTCGAACTCGAGCAGCTCTAGACAAGGTACAATATGGGCAACAAACTACACACTTAAGGCAAAGAAACTAACGTACAATTCAAAAAATTTCATCAAGCCGTTTTCGAATAATTCGCGAAACCAATTTCCGGTCCTTTATTCCAAATCACTTCAATCAAAGAATTTTAATTCTATGTTATCTAGTTTACCTTGGTATGTACTTGTTACATAGTATTTGGGTGCCTGGAATTCTTTGAAATCAAGAGATATTTCAGAAAAACTGATTTCAGCCATATTTTTATATCGTTGCCATGGTAACACCAATTACACTGAAACTGACAAAAGTCAGTTTATCTACCGACAGGAAAATCTAAACAAAATTTTATGCCACATTAAACACAAACACAGAAAAGGAGCTTCAAATGATGACTGTTTTAATGCTTTTATCAATTAAAAAAGCTTCAGAAGGTCTACACGTACAAATTAAAATCAATTGCCCTATTGCATAATGACGTCACAGTTTGGGGACATGCTCAGAAACAGTGGAAATTGGGACCTATTAATATTCCTTTTCGAAGTAGAACTTCAATGTATTGAGTTTTGATATATATCATGTATCAGTGATTGCATGCTCATCTGCATTATATGCACTGCATGAAAAAATGGATTTGCGACATGGTGGAAACTGATGTGAATATAGCGCAAATACCATATTTGATTACATTTGACTAAATTTGCAACTTTGCAAATATCATTTTAGCACTTCATTTGCCATGCTCCCAAAGACCGAGTGAAGACCTTTTTCACTATATGTTTGCTGGATCAAGCAAATGTTGTTTGAATTTATTACTTCACATCATATTTATGACGGTGCAAACTTTGATCAAATTTCATGAAAGAGATAAATTCACTGCTATAGTAAACATGTTAAAAAGTTTGCATTTACCAGTGCGTCAAATACAGTGTAAATATGAAGCAAATATCATATTTGCAATGCTTTCACTTCAGTATCACCGAAACCAAACCAAATATTCAAAACACATTTGCTGCTATTGCAAATATGTGTGAATCATGACATTCACCATTGTGTTGATTATATTGAAAAGTGAAGCAAATATCATATTTGCAATGTTTTTACTTGATGTCACTCAAATGAAATCCAATATTCAAAGCACATTTGCTGCTATTGCAAATATGTGCAAATAATGAAATTCACCGCCTAAACATTTACATTGTAAAAATGGAGCAAATGTCATATTTGCAATGCTTTAAATTTAATGTCACTGAAATGAAATCTAATATTTATACCACATTTGCTTATATACTGCAAATGTGTGCAATTATCAAATTCTGTTTTGTAAATTATTAGTGTGAAGATAAAGCAAATGTAACATTTGTAATGCTTTTACTGCTAGTCAAACTGAAACTCAATACAATATTCACATTTGTTACTACAACAGTGGGGAACAAAATTCCAAATTTGCATTACTATCAATTACATTGCAACTTCATTCCAACTTTTGATTATAACCTTAAGCAAAAATACAAAAGACAGAACTTCAAGCAAACCATTTTATTAGAACAATTTATTCATTTTGAATATTCATTATAAATGGTGTCAAATAGAACTGTAACAAACTCTTAAAACAATAAAAATTCCCTATTAATTAAATATATGGTATCAATAAAAGTTTATTAAATATTTTCAATTAATATAATAGTTCAAGACAAGTAGTCTTTTTCTCATGTTCAAATTAAATTCATCAAATATGAAAATAGAACTGGAACAATGAAATTCAAATTAAATATTATTTTTCTATGATAAATATAACTTTATTTTATTTCTCTAAAAAGCAGTTTTCATAATCCTGTGAAATCAATTAGAAAAACACAACATAAGACAATGCTCCAGAATGTCTAGACCTTAGAAATGGATAATAGCCATTTCACAGGGTTATGAAAACCATTTGAAATAATCTATTTAAAAAAAACTAATTTTATGCAACAGACCATGCTGGAGCATCAATTGGGGCATTTCTTTTAGACACCCCCCCTCTCCTCCTTTTCATGACCATCGAGGCACCCTTTGGTGTTCTTGTCCTCGTTGTCCTTTTGTCAAGTTTGACAAACAAGCAATTTAGTTCGTCACTTCTCCATGTCAAGGATTTTGTGACCAGCACTTTCTTTGCGGGTTCCGATTCAGAATCAGAATCACCTGAATTATTATCATCAGAATCAGTCTGTGATTCTTCTGAAGACATGTATTCATTCATCAATATCCCCTTAAATCTTTCTTTATCCTCCTCTTGTATGGTGGTTGACCTTTCCAATGACTTAGTCCGTTGCAGTCTTTTCTAAAAAAAAGTAAGAAAAGGAAATTTCCATCAAGACAGCTCATAAAGTATTTACATACAGATTTCCCTCAGCAAATAAGAAGATAGTCAGTTTCTAAGCCCTCTTAACAGTACAATTTTTCCATTTACACTTTTTTTAAAAAAGGTTGTCACAGTTCAAAGCAATAAGTGTCTAGCCAAGACCAAAATGAATGCTGGTCTTGTGCTTGTAGTTCATTTAACAGTATTGAGTGTAATTTTTTAACAAGACTGTGAAAAGGCTCACAATTTGGAATTAGTTCTAAAAAAGTATGATTTATTACTGGACTAAAACCAGCAATCAATTCGGCCTTGGCTTAACGCTTGTTGACAGTGTATTTTGAAATAACGCTATCCAACCCTCCCCTTAAATATTAAATAATAATAATTAATATTAAATATTCTACAGCAGATCCATGAAGAAGATATTCTTCTGCTGAATTACTGCACTCACTACATGTACATTAAATATTTTGCATCACTCAACATGCATGGTGATTTTTGCTGAAGGAGGAAAAGGCAAAGAACCAGGAGAAAAAATCCAAAAAGAACAACATATCAAACAAATAATTATCTTAAAAATTGAAAAACTAGTGACTCTAACAAGCATTTAGGGTTTTTTTACAAAGAATGTATGGGTAAATTTCACTGGAGGGCAGATTTTACCCCTCATTTGAAAAACACCATACATTCTTTGTAAAATAGGCAATACTTTCAAAATTCACCATTGCTTCAATTTTTTGTTGATAATCAAAAAAAGAAAAAAATCAGCAATTACTAAGTTTGACATGTTCTTACTATTTTGGGCAGTTTTTGTGATTCACATATAAAAGGTGACATCTACTGATAGTAACAAATTGATAAAGTTTCAAATTAGAGGTTAAAGCATTTTTTAAATCTAAGAACGTGTTTCTGGTACCATAGATTCATGCCAGATTTCAAATGGATGGATCAAAACAAAAGCACAAACACAGAAATCATACTCACAGTGTTCATTCTGCTCCTTTTTCTTTGTCGGTGTAAGTAATCTTCCTTCGTGTCTTTTTTTGTCATTTCGTGATTTCGTTTTTGTGTCTTGAAGTGTGCCCTGATAGCACCTGCATTTAAAAATAGAAACAAAATTGCTCAGGCAATGAAAAACAATATCAAGTTTCATGAATCTTGATTTCAAAGTAGAGATTTACTTGGCCTGTTTATTTTTTCACTTTTGGGATATTCAAAGTTTAAAACATGCAGGAAGCAGGACGTTTACTTAAATATACTCAGATAAACAACAAACTTCATGGTTGTTAGTGAATCTGTTTTTTCTCCCTTTGTTCACATTGTGTTAAAGCTGTAATTCACTCACAACCATGGAGTAATCTCGACTTAGTGTACCTCTTATAACACTTTGGGACACTTTTGCAGTGTTTTTCACGCCCTCTGTTATTTGGATGTTTACCACTTCATTTTCTTGGGAGTTAAATCTAAAAAATGAATAAAAAGTAAGATTAAAAACAATTCAGTTGATTGAAAACATTTGAGTTGAACATAAACATTCTCCTAGAAATTGTGTGCTTGCCTTTTTTCTAGGTCCCAACCAACACAGCCAGGTACAGACATCATGTTCTTGTAAACAGTTCTTACATTTGCCTACAATAATAATAATAATAATAATCATCATAATCATCATCCTAAATTTCTATATTTAGACAACCCGAGTGGAGCTGATATTCACACTACAGATCAATGTAAGATACTGCTTAGTGATATTACTTCTACAATAATTACAGGTAGCTGAAGCTACATGTATTATATATGGGTACTTGCATAAGGAATATACATTAAGTTTACTGCAAAACAATTGTTTATATTCTGGAATGATTTCAAAATATGAATTTAAAAGCTTCTTGAAAAGAACTCTTGAATAGGGTCAAAACGTCAAGGCTAAACTTATGCCGTTTTCAAAGAGTGCCGCTTCACGAATTTCAATGTGGCGGGTATTCTAGTTCTAAATCCGCTTCGATTTACTCACCGTTAGTTCAGTGGGAAGCCGTTCTTTGCTTTTCTTCCTCCAAGTGGCACTATCTCCTGAACTTCCTCCAACCATCTCTAAAACTTTGTCATTGAAGACACGCTGTTCTTGGATGAAATCCCTCAACAATGACCTCGTATCATCGACGACCAAAGGCTCTCGGTCTGGTGAGAATTCAAGCGATACTGGACTTGCAGCACGAATTGGAAGTGGAGGCGTTGATACATCTAGTTGCGAAGTTGATGGAGTGGGTGTTACTGGTGTGGGTAGTCTTTGGATGTTACTTGTTGGACTGTTTATAGAACTCCTCGAACTGCTTGTAGAACTTGGAGAAGAACTTGAAGAAGATGTCGACGTACTCCCGGACGTACTTGAAGCTCTGGCTGAGTGTGGCATGGAAGGCATTGGCCTTGATTTGGGTTGTTTTCCTGCTGAGATAGCCTTTCCACAGCTTCCACTGGCCTTTTTCTTGGTTTTAGCCATTATAAACTATATATATACAGATAAAAACTTCAAAACTTAACGAGAGTCAGGTACTATCAATGTTCGACGGAACAGAATATATAGGCTTTGGGTCCTGGTAGTTTCCTCCCATGCAGTTAAGTGAAGGCACCGCAAGTTCCTCGGAGCTTAAAAGACCTTAAAGGCGCCCCGACATCCGAGGGAGGCCTAAGGTGGAAGCTCTTGCTTTGCAGAGGAGTTCGTTACTTCACCTGTAGGCAAAGAGATTTGAAACCTTGGTGCTGTGGTCTAGGGGAATTTTCACAATAAGTTTAAATAATAAATTAAAGGATATAGAAGCTCAGCCAAAATGTCACATCAATTCAATGAAATATTAAACAACCGTGTGTTATCCCGAAAAAGTTCGTGTTACGCTAGGTTTCAATAGGTAAAGCTTACCGGATAAACTCATAGAAAAAGATCCGATTGATATATACCCTATATCCTTGCTTAGTTTATCGAAATTTTGTGTAGAGCATTTCTTAATTGCTGAAATTAAAACATTAGCTGTTTTTGGCAAAAATCAATCCAAGCAAAAAAGAGCAAATCTTCTTTCACAGCAAATATAATACCCTCACAATTTTGTGTATAAAAGGCCAATGGCAGACGCAACAGTTTGATTTTTGTCGTTCCTCCTAACTGTCATTTCTAACAAAAGCGTTTGCCTTATTTGACAGATAGATAGAAAGATATGCATGTTTATGAAGAATAAAACTTTGCAGATGAGAAGCTAAATTAAATTGCTTGTAACTTGCGTGTATACAACTGAAAGGAATGATTAATAATAAACATTAAAAATATAATTATTTACGTAAATTACTGAATCTGAAGAGGTTAAAGCAGTTTATTTCGTATAAGCGAGGAAAGGAATAGACTAAGTTTTAAAAGCAATACTATTAAGAGACAACAACAAACCTGTTTTACAGCTTTCAATGGTTTGGTGCAAATATGATGTTCACGTAAAATTTGTATTGAGGTGCAAAATCTATTTACACTGATTTTGGTAGCGAATCAGTCAGGTAAAACAAATGCAAATCTTTAAATTTATCCATTTTGCAAACATATTAAAAGATCATATTCACTTAATATTTGCAACAGCTTTGCAATAGTTGCAAATATGATAATTACTATATGTTTGCTACAAACATCAAATACAATGCAAATATATAGTCGGAGATTTACAAAATTGCATTCAACAACCGGTTTCACAGCTTTCAATGGATTGGGTGCAAATATGATGTTTACATAAGTTTTCATAGTAGTGCAAAATCCATTTATATTTGCTTTGTTGCAAATATGCAGTAAAAGTGTAGCAAATTTGCAAATTCACTTAATTTGCAAATATGTGTGCAAACATATTCAAAGGTGATATTCACTAAATATTTACAACAGCTATGCAATAGTTGTAAATATGATAATTGCCTCACGTTTGCTTTAAGCATCAAATAAAGTGCAAATATAGTTCACTAAATTCGCTCTATATTCACACAACACTCAAACATATGCAAATCCATTTTTTCGTGCAGTGATGCAATCACTCTGATCCCCTCTGGTGACAATAATCCTTAGCGTCAAAACAATAGAATGTTTTGGTGTGACGTCATTATGCGATAGGGCAATTTGTATTACATAAATTGCAATAGTATTTCGTATTTTCAACAGGTTATCATCTAAATACAACAAACTTTAATATTTCAAATGCAATTTCAAACAGCTGCTAGATCAGTACATCAATACAGACTAAGCCAACCTGATACCTGCAAACTTTGCACACCCACTAAATAATTAGTTAATTTATTTATTTATATGCTTCGCCCTAGTGCGAAAGCAACTCGCAGAACTGTTGTTTCAAAACGAGACTCCCTAATCATACACATGTAAATGATACACACCCAAATGTGTACAGATGCTACTGAAATAGTTCAAGAACAAAAAATGTTGTGCTTGGCTGCTCAAGGTACTTAAGGCCTGGGTCAGTGGCTAACTTGGGTGAAATATGTTTTTTGTGTTGACTAGTATGAATTTTAAACCAGAAATAAATAATATTCGTCAAAACATTAGATATTCATAAAATAATGAGCCTTAAGTGCTAAGTTTGTGATTTCAGCGGTCACGTGACAAGATAGGGTGTTTATTGTAACAAAATGTTTGAAAATTTTTCCGCACTCAAGTATTAGCGAAAAGAAATGCAAATGCTTGAAACATAGTTGTTTTAAGTGAGTCTATTCCATTTTGATTAGAGAACAAGCAATTTGTAGCAAAACAGGTCATGTGACCAAAACTCAAAATAATACTTTGCTTAAAGTGCCTATAAAGTCTAGCGAGAAATAATTTTTCTCAAAAGAACTTGGCCTCTGAAACAAAAATATTTTGAAAAGTGGGTCTTTCAATTTCTGTTGACCGCGAAAAAGTGCTGCAAAGTTGGAGAAAAAGCACATTTTGGGCATCCTGTGGAAAAATTTGTGAGAACCCTGGGAGACTGAGACCCAGGAATAAAGTTTAATTTAGACGCTACAAGGTCTTAGTATCTTTGTATATATTTGTTGTTGGTATACACTATATTTAACTTCTGCTACAAATTCTACTACTTTGATATAGCTATTTTAAGCTCTTTTTTTTAGTCTAAATGCCGTGATTCCGGACATTACGTCACAATGTGCCTTACATTACATCACAATGGCAAAGTTTATTATCAACCAAATGAGTTTATTATTAACCAAATTCGTCCCAGCCTTCCAAAGAATGCGGATTTTTGCCTGGAGCGACAGCTTTGAACAGACTGATACACTGGAAAAAAAACTTACATCTTTGATGTCGCTTTAATTATATTTCCCCAAGATACTCAACTTTTTAAAAATATACATTTTCGCTAGGGCTTATAGGCACTTTAATATCTCCCAGTCAATTGTGAAAAGTCCAGATGTCTACACAAAACTATTTAGGATTAAACCTTCTTTCTGCATTAGAGGTGTTATTTCTGCTTTTTAAGTGAAATTGAATTGCGGATTCAAGAAAAACGAAATTTCGTAATTGGTCACGTAACTGCCCTACATCCAAAACACTAACTTAAGGTCACTCGACTAGTTATTATTTAACATTGTGCCAAGTGAAATAAGTTTTGTATTGTTATTTATCATATAATTATTTATAAAATACCTATATTTCTTAATTTCGAAAACTTGTTCTTTTCACTAGTGAAAATAACATGTTCTTTTCACTAGTGAAAAGATCGTTACCATGGTTAATTGAGCGCATTTACTCTAAAGATAGTTTGTTGTCTCTTGATTTGATAATTTTATGATAAATACATGTTCGCTTGGAGATACGGTTTTATCTTCTCTTGTTGAAAAGATCTCTCACTCATTTGCTGCGCTCACTCGTGAGAGATCTTTTCAACACTCAAAGATAAAATCCGTATCTCCGCGCACCCATGTAATATCCTCTATATCTTACATAGCAGAACAACTTTCCAAGGTCAAATAAGGTCAAACCCAGGCCTTAACTACGTTGAGTGTGATCCTTTTACATATTATTGATATCACTTTAGCATCTAATAAACACCATCTCTGAATAAGTTCAACTAGACGTACAAGCTGGCTTGTTTGCTTGTTTGAGTTGCTAGGAAACCCTCATATATAATGGTTGCAAATCTATAAGAATAATGGGAAAGATGGCAATTTAGTTGACTTTGTCACCTTTTATTATAGTGGACACCCTTTGGATTGTCATTTAGTTTCCGTAATAGCAATGGTCTATGATATATAAGAGTGGGGTGCCTGCAACAGATTGTACACTTCTGAACTTACCTAGTAAGTTAGGAAGTGTTCAGTATGTGTGTTGGCAAGCAAGTCCTGGCTGTTAAGTTTCGGGATAAATATATTTATATATATTAAGCAACATGAGTACGAGCGAGACCAGAAAGTTCGTTATCGCAAAAAAGTTTGATGACAAAAGATTTGATTTCCCTTGAGTGAAAAACGCTATTATTTTGATCATAAAGATGGCTGCCAGGAAATCCCTTTATACCTTTGCTTTCAATAAATTCACATAAGCTTTGGCAGTCCCGTCTCACTGTTTAGCATACTAACCAGTACTTGCGGTCACTTCATATTGGTGTGTGTGTGTACAGACCTGTATACATATCAGGGGATACCTCACACATAAGAAATTCCATCTTGAACAACGAATCCTCGAAAAAGTAAAATGATAAGATTGCATGGGGTTTGGGGATCGATCATAAATGTCATTGTTATATACCAACTGTCAAAGTCAATTTTTTCCGTGCTCTGATTGGGCGAGAGCGCATCACGTGAAGGGTGTTTATTGTAACAAAATGTTTGAAAATTTTTCCGCACTCAAGTATTAGCGAAAAGAAATGCAAATGCTTGAAACATAGTTGTTTTAAGTGAGTCTATTCCATTTTGATTAGAGAACAAGCAATTTGTAGCAAAACAGGTCATGTGACCAAAACTCAAAATAATACTTTGCTTAAAGTGCCTATAAAGTCTAGCGAGAAATAATTTTTCTCAAAAGAACTTGGCCTCTGAAACAAAAATATTTTGAAAAGTGGGTCTTTCAATTTCTGTTGACCGCGAAAAAGTGCTGCAAAGTTGGAGAAAAAGCACATTTTGGGCATCCTGTGGAAAAATTTGTGAGAACCCTGGGAGACTGAGACCCAGGAATAAAGTTTAATTTAGACGCTACAAGGTCTTAGTATCTTTGTATATATTTGTTGTTGGTATACACTATATTTAACTTCTGCTACAAATTCTACTACTTTGATATAGCTATTTTAAGCTCTTTTTTTTAGTCTAAATGCCGTGATTCCGGACATTACGTCACAATGTGCCTTACATTACATCACAATGGCAAAGTTTATTATCAACCAAATGAGTTTATTATTAACCAAATTCGTCCCAGCCTTCCAAAGAATGCGGATTTTTGCCTGGAGCGACAGCTTTGAACAGACTGATACACTGGAAAAAAAACTTACATCTTTGATGTCGCTTTAATTATATTTCCCCAAGATACTCAACTTTTTAAAAATATACATTTTCGCTAGGGCTTATAGGCACTTTAATATCTCCCAGTCAATTGTGAAAAGTCCAGATGTCTACACAAAACTATTTAGGATTAAACCTTCTTTCTGCATTAGAGGTGTTATTTCTGCTTTTTAAGTGAAATTGAATTGCGGATTCAAGAAAAACGAAATTTCGTAATTGGTCACGTAACTGCCCTACATCCAAAACACTAACTTAAGGTCACTCGACTAGTTATTATTTAACATTGTGCCAAGTGAAATAAGTTTTGTATTGTTATTTATCATATAATTATTTATAAAATACCTATATTTCTTAATTTCGAAAACTTGTTCTTTTCACTAGTGAAAATAACATGTTCTTTTCACTAGTGAAAAGATCGTTACCATGGTTAATTGAGCGCATTTACTCTAAAGATAGTTTGTTGTCTCTTGATTTGATAATTTTATGATAAATACATGTTCGCTTGGAGATACGGTTTTATCTTCTCTTGTTGAAAAGATCTCTCACTCATTTGCTGCGCTCACTCGTGAGAGATCTTTTCAACACTCAAAGATAAAATCCGTATCTCCGCGCACCCATGTAATATCCTCTATATCTTACATAGCAGAACAACTTTCCAAGGTCAAATAAGGTCAAACCCAGGCCTTAACTACGTTGAGTGTGATCCTTTTACATATTATTGATATCACTTTAGCATCTAATAAACACCATCTCTGAATAAGTTCAACTAGACGTACAAGCTGGCTTGTTTGCTTGTTTGAGTTGCTAGGAAACCCTCATGTATAATGGTTGCAAATCTATAAGAATAATGGGAAAGATGGCAATTTAGTTGACTTTGTCACCTTTTATTATAGTGGACACCCTTTGGATTGTCATTTAGTTTCCGTAATAGCAATGGTCTATGATATATAAGAGTGGGGTGCCTGCAACAGATTGTACACTTCTGAACTTACCTAGTAAGTTAGGAAGTGTTCAGTATGTGTGTTGGCAAGCAAGTCCTGGCTGTTAAGTTTCGGGATAAATATATTTATATATATTAAGCAACATGAGTACGAGCGAGACCAGAAAGTTCGTTATCGCAAAAAAGTTTGATGACAAAAGATTTGATTTCCCTTGAGTGAAAAACGCTATTATTTTGATCATAAAGATGGCTGCCAGGAAATCCCTTTATACCTTTGCTTTCAATAAATTCACATAAGCTTTGGCAGTCCCGTCTCACTGTTTAGCATACTAACCAGTACTTGCGGTCACTTCATATTGGTGTGTGTGTGTACAGACCTGTATACATATCAGGGGATACCTCACACATAAGAAATTCCATCTTGAACAACGAATCCTCGAAAAAGTAAAATGATAAGATTGCATGGGGTTTGGGGATCGATCATAAATGTCATTGTTATATACCAACTGTCAAAGTCAATTTTTTCCGTGCTCTGATTGGGCGAGAGCGCATCACGTGAAGGGTGTTTATTGTAACAAAATGTTTGAAAATTTTTCCGCACTCAAGTATTAGCGAAAAGAAATGCAAATGCTTGAAACATAGTTGTTTTAAGTGAGTCTATTCCATTTTGATTAGAGAACAAGCAATTTGTAGCAAAACAGGTCATGTGACCAAAACTCAAAATAATACTTTGCTTAAAGTGCCTATAAAGTCTAGCGAGAAATAATTTTTCTCAAAAGAACTTGGCCTCTGAAACAAAAATATTTTGAAAAGTGGGTCTTTCAATTTCTGTTGACCGCGAAAAAGTGCTGCAAAGTTGGAGAAAAAGCACATTTTGGGCATCCTGTGGAAAAATTTGTGAGAACCCTGGGAGACTGAGACCCAGGAATAAAGTTTAATTTAGACGCTACAAGGTCTTAGTATCTTTGTATATATTTGTTGTTGGTATACACTATATTTAACTTCTGCTACAAATTCTACTACTTTGATATAGCTATTTTAAGCTCTTTTTTTTGTCTAAATGCCGTGATTCCGGACATTACGTCACAATGTGCCTTACATTACATCACAATGGCAAAGTTTATTATCAACCAAATGAGTTTATTATTAACCAAATTCGTCCCAGCCTTCCAAAGAATGCGGATTTTTGCCTGGAGCGACAGCTTTGAACAGACTGATACACTGGAAAAAAAACTTACATCTTTGATGTCGCTTTAATTATATTTCCCCAAGATACTCAACTTTTTAAAAATATACATTTTCGCTAGGGCTTATAGGCACTTTAATATCTCCCAGTCAATTGTGAAAAGTCCAGATGTCTACACAAAACTATTTAGGATTAAACCTTCTTTCTGCATTAGAGGTGTTATTTCTGCTTTTTAAGTGAAATTGAATTGCGGATTCAAGAAAAACGAAATTTCGTAATTGGTCACGTAACTGCCCTACATCCAAAACACTAACTTAAGGTCACTCGACTAGTTATTATTTAACATTGTGCCAAGTGAAATAAGTTTTGTATTGTTATTTATCATATAATTATTTATAAAATACCTATATTTCTTAATTTCGAAAACTTGTTCTTTTCACTAGTGAAAATAACATGTTCTTTTCACTAGTGAAAAGATCGTTACCATGGTTAATTGAGCGCATTTACTCTAAAGATAGTTTGTTGTCTCTTGATTTGATAATTTTATGATAAATACATGTTCGCTTGGAGATACGGTTTTATCTTCTCTTGTTGAAAAGATCTCTCACTCATTTGCTGCGCTCACTCGTGAGAGATCTTTTCAACACTCAAAGATAAAATCCGTATCTCCGCGCACCCATGTAATATCCTCTAAATCTTACATAGCAGAACAACTTTCCAAGGTCAAATAAGGTCAAACCCAGGCCTTAACTACGTTGAGTGTGATCCTTTTACATATTATTGATATCACTTTAGCATCTAATAAACACCATCTCTGAATAAGTTCAACTAGACGTACAAGCTGGCTTGTTTGCTTGTTTGAGTTGCTAGGAAACCCTCATGTATAATGGTTGCAAATCTATAAGAATAATGGGAAAGATGGCAATTTAGTTGACTTTGTCACCTTTTATTATAGTGGACACCCTTTGGATTGTCATTTAGTTTCCGCAATAGCAATGGTCTATGATATATAAGAGTGGGGTGCCTGCAACAGATTGTACACTTCTGAACTTACCTAGTAAGTTAGGAAGTGTTCAGTATGTGTGTTGGCAAGCAAGTCCTGGCTGTTAAGTTTCGGGATAAATATATTTATATATATTAAGCAACATGAGTACGAGCGAGACCAGAAAGTTCGTTATCGCAAAAAAGTTTGATGACAAAAGATTTGATTTCCCTTGAGTGAAAAACGCTATTATTTTGATCATAAAGATGGCTGCCAGGAAATCCCTTTATACCTTTGCTTTCAATAAATTCACATAAGCTTTGGCAGTCCCGTCTCACTGTTTAGCATACTAACCAGTACTTGCGGTCACTTCATATTGGTGTGTGTGTGTACAGACCTGTATACATATCAGGGGATACCTCACACATAAGAAATTCCATCTTGAACAACGAATCCTCGAAAAAGTAAAATGATAAGATTGCATGGGGTTTGGGGATCGATCATAAATGTCATTGTTATATACCAACTGTCAAAGTCAATTTTTTCCGTGCTCTGATTGGGCGAGAGCGCATCACGTGAACGTCAACAAATTTTGCTGTTTCCCCAGCAACAACTCTCAGCGGGCAACAGTTGGTATATAACAAAACACTTATTGACTGGGACCTCGGGAAAGCAGTATAGTTTTGTGGTCCCTCGACCGCCAATGTTTCCCTCGGCTCCGCCTCGGGAAACATTGGCGGTCTCGGGACCACAAAACATACTGTTTCCCTCGGTCCCAGTCAATAAGTGTTAATTGTAATTACAGCTAGCATTAAATAATATATGAGTATATACGGCGCGCGGAATGGTCCAAAATTATGACATTAAGTTTGAACAGATAACTGTTGGTTGACTGCGTTACATCGCGTTAGATGATATTGTTCTCTTCTCGACACAAAAAAACTGGGTCAAAGACTAAACAAATCGTTTGAAGACCAAAAACTCAGTCAAAGACTCAAAAAGAAAAAAAAAGCTTGGTAAAAGGCAGAAAAAACTCGGTCGAAGACAAAAACTTGGTCCAAGACAAAGTTCGGTCGATGTCAAAAAACTCGGTCGAAAACTAAAAACTCGATCTGAAACTTTAAAAAAAAAATACCAAATTAGGTCTAAGAACAAAGAACTAATAGTCAAAGGTATCAGTTTTGTACTCTGTTTAGAGCAGCATTTGTATGATGTAAAAGAGACCTTGATCACCATGCAATGATCGTATTAAAGTCCCTTGATGCGTTCCTTGCCGTGACCGTGCCGTTTTCACAGTCTTGCTCTAAAATTGCTCTAAATCGCCTTTTCTCCTGTGATGACGTGTATAAATTGTAACTTAAGATCATGCTGTTAGAGGGCAAAAAAATACGAAAAAATATTGAATAAAAAAGTTACTACTGTGTTGAAATATATCGATCTTAAAATAATAATTTTGTGCATTTCCAGCCTGAAATAAAACGATACCAAAGCGCAAATCGCAGTCTTTTTTTAACCAATGCATTAAATATCAACTAGCAAGTACCAACTAGCAGCTAGCAGCCAGCAAGCTACCTTTTCTCGTTATCGTGAATTATCAGGACAGTAGACTAATCTGCATGGATAGCTAGCCTAACGTAACTAGCTTGATTAAAATCTTCTTCCAATGATCTCTTTACAATCACGTGTACACGTGTTGACAACTGTGCAGCATGTATACAATTTGTCTGCGCATGTCTGTGTTTTTGGCGTGAAATTCATTTGCATATCGAATGAAAGAAATTTCATTTCATCTTTAGCACGTAAGACAGGAGTTGAAGTGGTTTTGGCCTGTCGGCTCCACTAATTAAGTACTACTTACGGTTGCCTTCGTGAATCAAGTCTGTGACCTACAACAGTATTTGGACCGGTATGTGAATAAGGGTTTGTTTACTACTCATGCTTTCTTGGTTTAGTTGATAATTTTATCGAAAATGATCGCGGTCAGTTTTTGAAAACGTTGTACACTGAGCTTATCTAAGAACCTAGCGATAGATCCGTTTCCCGCAGTGAAAGGAACCCCTTAAACCTTTAACCCTAACTCTAACCTAACCCTTGGACCTTTGAGGCTGGACATTTATTTGAAAGTATACTAACACACCTTTTTTCGGTTGGTCGTTGGAGGTAACTATGGAACAAAATTAGTGATGTTAGGTAATAGGGTGTTATTGTCTCGTTTTCTAAAGTTTGTCACACATAGTCATGGCTTTAAAGACTCTCTCTATCTGATGATTGTTGAACACTGTTAGAAATATCAAAATTTCTACTATTCGAGCAAACAAAAAAACATATATGAACTACAAGAATATTTAGTTGCGATTGAAATGTACGGATCAAATGGCATGCACAATCAACCTGGAGATACATACCTAAATGAACAGAGTGTCTCCAATAGTTACTATCACCTTTTCGTATGAAGAGCATTCATGAATCTAACTCACAAAGCAAAGTTTCTGTGTATAATAGTAGTAGTTGTTGATGATAATGATGTTGTTAATTGATGTTGATGTTGAAGGAGCAAGGATGGCACAGTTGGTTAGTGCGCGGCCTTCGGTCCGAGAGGTCCCTAGTCCTGACTTCGCATCCTTGTTTCGACTTCTTTCCTTTCCGTGTAGCATTAAGTAGCTTTAAGGAACCGGTCATTATGTAGAGGGGGGAGGGAAAATATGTTGGGAAGATCAAATTTTCTGTAAGGCCCCCCAGCATGGTATGTAAATAGCAAGTGACCCCCCCTTATTTATTCATTATTTTAGTGATGACCCCCCCCCCCCCCCCTCTTCTGCCACCTCATATTTTTCCGGTTAGGTTTATATATGTCCAGTAATTATTAAAAAGTTTGTCACATATGATTACAATACAATACAATAATACAATATGTCTTTATTTAGTACCACAATTTAGATATATACTATTTACTCGTGCCCAGGCCTTTAGGCCGGGAACGAGTTATAAACTGCAATTTTTTACTGGGCTACCTGTGGTAGGCCCAGTCTAAAATTACCTTTGTTTTTTTTGTCGTTTTTTCCTGTCTTCGTCTCGAGAAAAGGCCTTGCGCAATACTGTACACGCGCAATGCATTACTGGGTGCTTCAAGCATTCAGCCAGATAGAAGGGCCGCCATTAGACATGAGATTTCGAAGTAAGTTTTCAGCCTTTTTCTTCGTGATTATTGTTGTTCTTTCCATATGTCAGATAGAATTACCGTTTACAAATCTAGAGGAGATTTCTTGTTGAATATTTTGCTGATTCATAGAAGATTTTAAAGCTTTATCGATCGTACTTGAAATATGAGACGCGGGACCGACGGAAATAAACCTAACCAAAGCATTCTAGAATCTATCGGGAACCACATACAGTTCCATTAGACATAGTACTTTTATTGTCAATAATAAATTTAAGAAATATACATGGAAATAAAGCTTTTGTTTTTTTTTCTGAAAGTCTTGTTTTGAACAGTACATTTTTATATGCGTGATCGAGAACCCGGCAGAATACCAGTCGAGAGAATTTATACACGCTTCATAAATAAATCCAGGAAAATAATAAATATTCTAGGATTATGACTGCACATCATAACTGTCATAAGAGTAAACTTAACTGAGAAAAATTACATAAGCTTAACATGGATATTTGGAAATAGGAGGTATGAAAAGTCAAATGTAAAGTGAAATTAGCAAGGATTAATCTCAATCCAGTATGCTTAATAAAGGGTATAGTACATGATTCGATCCTATGCATGTAAGGAAAACTACAAGTCATCTGTTTATAAAAATTTGAATCATATTAATTTTATTCTGTCAAGTGATATAGAAACAATTCCTGTACCTATGATCTCATAATACAATATCCAAGCACCTTTAGTGACAATGTACTTATGTTTGGGTTGAATGCAGGTACCCAGCTGTATATTCAATACTATCTTTAGATAAAATTGACTACAGTCCAAGCTACGGTCACTATTGTACACTAGAAACTTTTGATTGCTGTACATTTTGGGTGAAATAATATACAATTATGCAATCTTTAATCACACAAAATTATACCTCATTCATAATACCAATTGGTTGTACTGTGGCCATCTACTATACCTCAGATGGTAAAAACTATTTGATTCACATGCTATGCCTCACCCTCAAGGAACCTGTGTCCTTTATTAGAATGCTGCCATGTGCTATATCTTTGTATTCTCTTTGTTTTTCTCTGATAAAATCTACCTGGTATTGGAATTCAGAGAATTTAAGCTCATTTGTAGAACATGGAACACAATTGCACAGTTCACTTTATAATACTTCTGCTGAACAGCCTATAATTAGATGCACACTGATATCTGTACCACCCAATGCCAATAGCCACAGGTAGCCCAGTTACCCTGCCAACAGGGTCTAGTTTTTTCTTTTTTTCCTGTGTTCGTCTCGAGAATGCAGCATTCTTGCGCAATCGGTCACGTGTTACACCCCTGATTGGTTAAGAACGTAAAAAACAATGCCCTTCATTCATCACCTCCGTAGTGAACGCCAGCGAGGAACTTTAGGAATGCAAGATGGCCGACTACAAAGAAAATAGCTTTCAGAGACAAGCTTTTCCTGCAGTAGCACAATGTAATTTGGAGCTTTTAACTCGAGATATATCTATATACTTATAAGAGCTTCAGAATGGGCTGTTATTTTGAGCTTGATCTCCAATACTTTGACCAAATAGCGAACTCTAAATGGAGTACTTGAAGAGAGGCCCTCGCGATAAAGACTATTTCCTATGAGCTGGAAAACTACGAATTTCTCATCCTACATGTTGCTAAACGAGCATACATAGAAGCAAGTCAATTATATTCCTCATTCAAGCATTCAAGAGATCTTGAAAAGATTTTGTACTGAATTTTAATATCGAAATTATCACCAGACAATTTATACGTTTCTATTTGACCTCGCGTTTGGTCACGTAATGTCTTTTATTCGTATATAAAACATCCTAAACATGAACGAAAAAATACAAGTTGTTATTGTGTCAAAAACGCCGATGTAGAAGTCTTTACTACGGAAGCCCAGGAGGGTCACTGATCGTTTCTACTTTTAACTTTTTGCTTTTTGTTTTTAACTTTTTTGCTTTTCCGTTTTTTACTGATCGTTTTTATTTTTAACTTTTTGCTTTTTGTTTTTAATGTTTCCGTTTTTATTTGCAAGCTTTCGGTCTTTATTTTTAACTTTTTGCTTTTTGCTTTTAACTTTTTGGTTTTTATTTTTTGCTTTTCCGTTTTTTACTGATCGTTTTTATTTTTAACTTTTTGCTTTTTGTTTTTAATGTTTCCGTTTTTATTTGTAAGCTTTCAGTTTTTATTTTTAACTTTTTGCTTTTTGTTTTTAATGTTTCCGTTTTTATTTTTTGCTTTTCCGTTTTTAACTTTTCGGTTTTCACTTGAATATTTTCCGTTGTTATTTTTCGCTTTTCCGTATTAATTTTTTGTCTTTCCGTTTTTATTTTTTGCATTTCCGTTTTTATGTTTCGCCTTTCCATTTTTATTTTTCGCTTTTCCGTTTTTATTTTTCGCTTTTCCGTTTTTATTTTTCGCTTTTCCGTTTTTATTTTTCGCTTTTCCGTTTTTATTTTTCGCTTTTCCGTTTTTATTTTTTGGTTTTCCGTTTTTATTTTTCGCTTTTCCGTTTTTATTTGTTACCTTTTCGTTTTTATTTTTGGATTTTCCGTTTTTGTTTTTCGCCTTTCGCGTTTTTATTTTTTGCTTTTTTTTGTTTTATTTTTCCGATTATTTATTTTTAACAAATGAAAAACAAAAATTTAGTGTTTAAAACGGAAAAGGAACAAATAAAAACGGAAAAGGAACAAATAAAAACGGAAAAGGAACAAATAAAAACGGAAAAGCAAGAAATAAAAACGGAAACACAGAAAATAAAAACGCTCAGCATAGACCATAATGCTCTGCGGGTCAATCGTTATCAACATGGTGGACGTGTGGTTGTGCTGTATATTTTCACTTTATTAGGCGGAATGGACCATGTTTGGAAAAAATAATTAGTAGATATTTCAAAGATTTTCATTTTGCAAAAAATGGTCACTTGGTGAATTCTGGCGTGCAAAGAAATGTAAACAACCTGGAGTAAAAAGTGATTCCAATCCGAAGCTTGTCTTGCCTTTGTATAGTACTGTACAGTACAGTAGTTAAGGCTCTAATGGGCTCGCGCGAGATTTTATCGAGGATTTTTTCTGTAAATTCCAGTTTGCATGTAGGTTGTTTTTGAGTTCGGGACACCAAAAACAATAAAGGAAAAGGGGTCCGCGGTGCTACTTTTAGAGCTACGATAGCTCGATAACGGTCTACTCCACCCTTTAGATCTAGTTGACTGCAGGTGTTTGTAATATGTAAAATAAAGCCTTCCACACGTACTCAAGCAAACAGAGTATCGTAAATAATCAATAAATCTTCACGTATTTGTAGGGAATGGTACGGTAAGTTTTACTTAAAATTTCAGATCGAGCCCGGGGAGGTACTACCACCCCAACTTGGGTAAGGACCTCAAAACCCTGACCCTATCGCAGACCTAAAATTTCGATTTTTCATACCCTACCCCAGACTTAACCTAAGACTTGTACACACTATCCTAGATTAAACAGTTAGTGTTAACTACATCGTGGTCATACTACATTTGTTGACATGCAAAAAATGGTCATTCAATAGATTGAAATCAATATTTACTAACTTTCAATGGAATTTACATCGTTTCTGTGTCGCGATCGACAGAAAGCGTAGCTTATTTCAGACTAAAACCGACCAAAACCTACCCCTATCCCAGACTAAAACGACCAAATTGTAACCCTAACCCAGACAAAAACCATACCCTATCCCAGACAAAATGTCAAAAAAGGATACCCTACCCCAGACCAAAAAGCCGAAAAACCATACCCTATAGCGCGGCACATATACCCGTATATAGAAAATATAGGCGAGTACCTCCCCCCCCCCCCCCCCCGGGAGATCGAGTTGAAATACAGTCGGGCATATACGGTAAACTTTTATAGCTTATAAGTTAAGCTTAATATACTTATAACGCCAGCCTTAACTAAGTCTTATAAGATAACATCAGAGTCCAGCACAACCACACGTCCGCCATGTTGACGATTGACCCGCAGTGCATTATGGTCTATGCTGAGCGTTTTTATTTGCTGTGTTTCCGTTTTTATTTCTTGCTTTTCCGTTTTTATTTGTTCCTTTTCCGTTTTTATTTGTTCCTTTTTCGTTTTTATTTTTCGTTTTTCCATTTTATGAAAAACACTAAATTTTTGTTTTTCATTTTTAAAAATAAAAAAAAAAGCAAAAAATAAAAACGCAAAAGGCGAAAAACAAAAACGGAAAATTCAAAAATAAAAACGGAAAGGCAAGAAATAAATACGGAAAGGCAAAAAATAAAAACGGAAAAGCGTCAAATAAAAACGGAAAGGTAACAAATAAAAACGGAAAAGCAAAAAATAAAAACGAAAATGCGAAAAATAAAAACGGAAAAAGAACAAATAAAAACGGAAAAGCGAAAAATAAAAACGGAAAAGCGAAAAACAAAAACGGAAATGCGAAAAACAAAAACGGAAATGCGAAAAATAAAAACGGAATGTAACAAATAAAAACGCAAAAGGCGAAAAACAAAAACGGAAAATTCAAAAATAAAAACGGAAAGGCAAGAAATAAATACGGAAAGGCAAAAAATAAAAACGGAAAAGCGTCAAATAAAAACGGAAAGGTAACAAATAAAAACGGAAAAGCAAAAAATAAAAACGGAAAAGCGAAAAATAAAAACGGAAAAGCGAAAAACAAAAACTGAAATGCGAAAAACAAAAACGGAAATGCGAAAAATAAAAACGGAATGTAACAAATAAAAACGGAAAAGAGAAAAATAAAAACGGAAAAGCGAAAAATAAAAACGGAAAATCGACAAATAAAAACGGAAAACATACAAGTAAAAACCGAAAAGTTAAAAACGGAAACGCAAAAAATAAAAACCGAAAAGTTAAAAACAAAAAGCAAAAAGTTAAAAATAAAAACTGAAAGCTTACAAATAAAAACGGAAACATTAAAAACAAAAAGCAAAAAGTTAAAAATAAAAACGATCAGTGACCCTCCTGGGCTTCCGTACTTTACAGCAAACAATTGAGATACATAGTGAAATAAAAAGTTGAATAAACTGGTATATTTGCAGGTAATATGTTTGCATGTCGGTGATATATAATACGCATGCATGATAATAGAAAGACAAAGGCAAACACTAATAGCTGCTGACAGACAAATTGACTAATCAGATATTCTTTCGTTTTAGTTAACCGATTCAAAAATGGTCTATATACTAGCTATTTCTAATAGAAAGTGAAGTGCTGCGAGTATGCAAGGTATACAACAACAATTGAGAGTGGGTACATTTAACCCGTGAAACCCTAAGTGAACGTACAAGTTGTGAGTTGTAATGGATTTCTTTTGTATCTTTGACTGGTAAATAATTAGCGATATTGTTAATACAAATTTTGCTTATTGTTCTTTTAATTCAGTTTAGTCAGTCTTTGGATCAGTTTTGAGAGAATTATCAAGCTGCGTGATCGTGTTAGATCGGTAAGCTGAAACCTAAGCTTTTGTGCTATCTGTCGAATTCAACCCTCATTCGTCAGTACAAATATTCATAAAGGTCAAAGGCTGTTTCTTTAGTAGTGACGTTTTACAGGCAGCAACAAAAGTGCGGACAAACTCATAAAAGATCATTGTCTTTCTCTAAAACCATCACTAAACTGCCTGTAAAACGTCACTAGCCTGTGACCTTTATAAATATTTGCACTGACGAATGAGGGTTGAATTCGACATGATATCGAACATGATAGCACATAAACTTAAGCTTCAACTTACCTATCCGCTAACACGATTACGCAGCTTGATAATTCTCTCAAAATTGATTCAAAGACTGACTAAAATTAAAAGAACAATAAGCAAAATTTCCCTAATTATTTACCAGTCAAAGATACAAAAGAAATCCATTACAAAATACTTACCAACACTCTTTTATAACCACAACTTGTATATCCAGTGACCACTGACCATGCATTAACGTTAACTGATTATGATGACGTTTTTTGACGTCACGAGAAAATCGCTGAAAAGCTCGAGCTTTGCACGAATAGGCTAGTAAGCTGCTCGCTTCGCTCGCAGCAATTACGGTTAACTATTTCCCGGAATGGCGAAAAATGCGTGAAACGGCTCGGGGAAGAGTACGAACGGGGCCGGTCATTGGAGCCTCTCTTAAAAGGGGCTCCCGGGGCACGAGTGAACGCACGTGTGCGTCTAGTTACAATTAAAATTAAAACAGGATATTAGGTACAGGCTACCCGCTATAATAACCACGGGGTTAAACAAAGATAGGTAGCCGACTAGTTAATGTTTACATTTACGAGATATGGTCAAATAATATAATACTAAAAAAGACGTACAGAAAAATAACACTGAAATTGAACAAGTACTTAAATCAGAGGATCGAGGTCGATAATGATGAGATATTTACAAGGAAATGGAAAACGTAGATAGGTAATATATACAATAAAATAGTTTCTTGAGAAATATGAACATAAACACTGAAGTCAAAAACAATATCACACTAGGAGTTATAGGAGGCGAGAATATCATTACATAATTTTTCTTTAAATTTTTCTTTGCAGAGTTTCTTTGTGGGATCACTGATTGAATTCCATACTTTGACGCCAGAAAATTTAATATTGTATTTGCCATAGCTAGTTCTAATTTTTGGCAAAGAGTAGCTGAACTTTGAGGCTAAACGAGTATTGTAATTATGTTTTTCATTTACATTGGTGAAGTAAGATTTGAAGGAGATAGGCAGATTGTTAGAATGGAAATCATACATGAATAATGAAGTGTAAAGAAAGACGAGATCTGGGAATTTCAGAATTTTTAATTCAAGAAAAATTGGGTTCGTATGAGCTTGAAAACTGTTGAAGGTGATTAGGCATATAGCTTTTTTTTGTAGGATAAAAAGAGGATTTGTTGTGGATTGATATGTGTGACCCCATGCGACAATGCCATAAGTGAGATAGGGGTAAATTAAACAGTAGTAAAGATTAGAAAGAATGTCTAAAGATTATAAGATGATTTCCTTGATAACTTTGGACTAACCTATTAAATTACAAAACATATATTTAATACTAGTGTACTAGTGCTAGTATTAAATATACTAAATGTGATATTTTTGCTAAATAACAAAAATGGAAAATATCTCTTAACTTTTATAAATTTTTCAAATTGCAAAATTGGCATAATTCTCATCATGTTTAATTGCCTCTTGGGTTATGGAGGTGACAAGCATTTTTTAAAGGAAAATTCAGTCAAAGCACATAGTAATGCAGGTAGGTCTACATTCTTTTAATGATTAACTAAAATTTGAGATAATATTGAATAGTGTTCAGAGTACATGCGAACAGTATTTCTGTAAAATACAAATCACTAAGGCGTACAAAATGGTAGTGTTTTGAACAAAAAAAACAAAAGATGTTGTATAAACTTGTACAAGTTAGCATTGCTGTTTTACACATATTGTTTGCACTCCAATATTTTAATTGTTTTACCCACCTTTGCTAATGGATCGCTCTTGAAACTGATGGCCCCCCTCAAGGTATTTTTAAAAAAGTTGAGTCCTTCCCTCCAGCCAATCTAAAATAGGCTTGACCCCCCTTCTTTTTTTCCCTCCTCCTCCACATAAATAATGACCGGTCCCTAAATACTCTTAAAACGGAGCACTGATGGGAGAGAAGGGGAACCGTCGGCTTCCTGGAAGATTAGCTCAGCTAAAGGAACTTCCGACGTTAAACAAAGTCCTTTACCTTTTACCATTTATGTTGTCGTTGTTGAAGTTGTTATTCTTATTAATTGTAGTTGTTATTGTTGTTGTAGTTATTGCTGTTGCTGTTATTGCTGTTGATGTTGTCGTTGTTATTATTGTAGTTGTTATTGTTGTTGTAGTTATTGCTGTTGCTGTTATTGCTGTTGATGTTGTCGTTGTTATTATTGTAGTTATTGTTGTTGTAGTTATTGCTGTTGCTGTTATTGCTGTTGATGTTGTCGTTGTTATTATTGTAGTTATTGTTGTTGTAGTTATTGCTGTTGCTGTTATTGCTGTTGATGTTGTCGTTGTTATTATTGTAGTTATTGTTGTTGTAGTTATTGCTGTTGCTGTTATTGCTGTTGATGTTGTCGTTGTTATTATTGTAGTTATTGTTGTTGTAGTTATTGCTGTTGCTGTTATTGCTGTTGATGTTGTCGTTGTTATTATTGTAGTTATTGTTGTTGTAGTTATTGTTGTTGTAGTTATTGCTGTTGATGTTGTCGTTGTTGTCGTTGTTATTATTGTAGTTATTGCTGTTGTTGTTATTGCTGTTGATGTTGTTGTTGTTATTCTTATTGTAGTTGTTATTCTTGTTGTAGTTGTTATTGTTTTTGTTCGTGGTGTTATTGTTTTTGTTAATTGATGTTGTTATTCTTGTTAAAGTTGTTATTGTTGTCGTTGTTGATGATGGTGATGATGATGTTATTGTTTACCGTTAAATCCGATGATAAGCTTTCACAATGGTCAGTAAAAACTTTGAGATCGTTGACTGTCGTCAATTATTTTCTGTAGACTCAAAACCATTTTAATGATATAATAACATTAACTCTAAAACAACTATTGCAGCTTTTTTTTTTTTCACTGATGGCAAACAATTTTCTTGAACAAGCGTATTTGTCTGGAGACAATAATGATCGACGTGGGTGGCCTATCTAATGCACAGTGCAAACACCAAGTCTACATGTAGGTGGTCTTACTTCATCGAATTGAAATCATCACCGGTATAACTCGTTTCATCTTTAATGTAGCAATGCAGAGAGTACAACTTAACATTGCATCTTGAAAAAGTAATCGTGAACATCAATGAGAAATGGTAAAGCAGTATCATGCAGTATGTGTTTTAAAAAAATTACCAGTCTTTTATAACCTAACATGCGTATTACAGACAACTATGCAGGTAGAACTTGACCTTGCATCTTGAAAAGCCAGTGAGTGTAAAAATCAACAAGACAAACGGCAACTACAAAAAATCGCTATAGTTTCGTGAGATTTGCTTGGTTTCAACGTGTAATAATCTGCTCTACTATCTACATTTGACAGGTAGGTGTTGCTAACACGCCCAGCAATTGTCGACAAGACATTTCGAACGTTTTTATATCACGGTAGTGACACTGCAGTCACTGCCGGCACAGCGCTGTCCCTTTTACACGCGTGTGAAAACTCTATTCTACCTACGTTACACGCCTGCTACGAGTTACTAAAAAGCTAAGCTGATGCTAGATTTAATTTTCATCATCAATTCATCAGCTAAAACTCTAATCTGAAATCCCTGAAAAATATGTTGGCTGTAATGAGGAATCTATTGCTCAAGCCCGAAGGGCCTAGAGCTTAGGATTGCAAATGATCGTTTGGAAGGACACAAAATGACTTCGCACCCTCGCGAACTGACAAAAGAAAAAACGTGATGAGACGAAGACGAACGAAGTAGTATCGGCACATCTACGCCTACTTTCCGGACAATCGAAATGTCTCCGACTCCCGCGATCACTACCGATTTCGCTAATTAGATTTTTGTAGCTACAGCCTCGTTTCGAGGCGTAGCTACTATTCATCGAGTTCATGTCCGTAAGTAACACCACAGGAAACCCATAAGTCCTAAACTGACCAATCAGAAGCAAGTACGAGTGTACGATCTGACAAACGATAAAATACAAAGCAAAGTAGAATCTAATCTGAGGCTTCAAATTAAAGCTATCAGAATTTCCGTGAATGGATGTTTACCCTGTATGAACTACATTATAATTTGCTCCTTGGTTAAGCTTCAAGCCACTGGATTGAAAATTTTACCAGCAGTTTTATCGAAATGTGATTTTGTGTCGGCTGTTGCTTCGACTGTCTTGCTGATCATGAATGAAGCGGTGAACTGCACTGTGAAGTTGTGTGAAGGAAAAAACGATGCCAAGAAAAAAAGATTCATAGTCGGTGATCCTCGTATCTGCCAATTTAAAAACGCCAAGTAATGAAAATAATAGTAAGTTTCAGTTAAACGGGTCCTCACATGAAATTTACGAACACTTCACAGTCACAACTGACAACTGTAAGCGAAGCTTGCTTACGATTTTCTAAAGACGAATTTTCGCTTCAAATACTGTCTGTTTGTACACGAATATCATCGTGTTAAGCTATTTCATATCTTATTTGATGTGGATTCTACGGAAATGTATATTGCGTCGACCAGGACATAGGGACATAGTGATCAGGAGCATGACTGGTTGACTGACGTGACTTCTCATCTGACAGTTTCTCCTTAGTTATTTTAGTAGCTGATTCCCAACGTTTCTTTTAAATTTTACTTTAGGACCGATTGAGACAGGGCTTCTTTATAATAGGTACTTCAGAATTGATTGAATAAATTAGAGTTAACTCTGAATAAATTAACCGTTTTCAATACAGTATGTACTTTTATTACACGTGCAATCAAACACGTTCCTTGAGGAATCCCATTTCAATCCCAATGATTATTTGTTATTGTAAAAAATGTAATAACTGTTCCGAACAATTCCTTTCTAGATAACAGCGATTTTCTAAATAATGTGAACTCTGACCTCCAAACAGTCCGTTGCGGGAATTTGTTTTTTTCGGCCACTTCAAACAAACAACCCAAAAAATACTCATAAAGATCCCTAAAAGCACACCAAATGACGAATAATGATCTTTAAATGACCTGTAAAAGTTAAATATGATTTTCGTATAAGTTAAATCTTCGTATTTTTAATTCTTAAAATTGACTGACAGAGGTGAATAACCAAATTCCAATTAACGGACTTTTTCAATGCATGAGTTCGCGTAATTCTGAAAATCGTTGTAAGGCTGTAGCTACATGCGCATTTTGTGCGCCTATTTTTTCTAGGTGTTCCTGCTGGTGTTCGTGCATAACTCGGAAAACAGTCACAATTATAGTTTCCATGGCAACTTCAGTAGTGTCTTTTTGGAAGCTTGGAAAATCGGCATAAACTGAAGAAGTGATTTAATCATAGAAGAAGTCCAAACTCTCAAAAAAAAACATAAGAAGTACGGATTATCTGATGCTTGTGGAGATTTCTTTGTGTTGTTCCTGTGAAAAGACGAAAAACGAGCGAGCTGACCGAGACTCCAGGGTCTCCTATACCCCCTTTACAAAATGAAATCACGTTAAAAAATTCAGTGATCCTTTTCCACGTCACGCAAAATTAAAAAATCTCTTTCACATTCAAAAAAATATCAAAAGTTCCTTTCACGTGGACGCAAAAAGATTTTAGACCTTGAATCACGTTTCACGTCAAAATAAATCAGCCGTTCACGTTTAGGAGAACCTCATGACACTCGTGAACTCGGTGAAAGTGCAGCTTTTCAAAATATACAGATTCATCCTAAAGAATCCTGCAGAAAAGTTATTGAAGGGTAATAAAAAGTTATTCTACACTTATTTATTCCCTGTTTGTCTTATTCAGAAAGTTCTTTTTTCAACAGTACGTACCGTTTTTGTCCAGTCACAAATGAGCGTAAACCGTTGCTCGCATACGTACTGAAGAGTTTGTTGTATTTTGAACTGAGCCATTCACGCCAAAAATCGACCAAATTAAAAACGAAATCAAAGGACCGAAAACCGAGTAATTTTTTTCACTTTGGATTATTTCTTCTTGATATTTTACTTGAATACATATAATTTAGTTAATTATCTTGGTTTGCGCTTGAAAGCCAATTTTTTAACTTTTCAGCGAAGTAGTCCGTAGATGTAGGTGATTAGTCATGACTCTGCAATCCAAAATTGCAAAAAATTCTTAGATTAACATTTGGATGTGTTCTTTTGTATAAATACCACTACAGTAGTGGTACTAATTTACGGCAAAATATAACTACAAACCATGTTTTATACATATAAAGCTGTTGATAATTTGCAAATCTTGAATCCCTATTTTCTCTACCCACCTTTTCTGTTTCATTATTAGGTGAGTAGAGCAGCCAAATGCGAGTTTTGCATTAGAATACTAGTAGATTTATATTAATATGATGAGTTTTGGACTGAACGCGCTGAGTTCTAAAGCCGTTAAGAGAAATTATAAACTTCACAGAAAAATTTTATTCAACAAAGTGGACAGAGCGAGAACCCTTTTTTGCTCTTGTCACTGTTTTCACTATAGTCGTATTGTTTTTTTAGATTAAAATCTTTTGTCATCCTATCTACTTCATCGTTTCATTGCTTAGCAAATTTGCATTTGGAGAGGGGACCTTGTGGGGACAGGGGGAGAGGTACCATAAAGATTGAATGAAAACCAGTCATTTTAAGAGAGATCAGTTAGCTATTGTTTTTGTTTGTTTGTTGCCAGTGTTTATTTGTGTCTCGGGTTGTTTGTGTGTTTGCTTGTCTGTCTGTTTCTTTGTTTGTCTGTCTGTCTGTGTGTCTGTCTGTTGGTTGGTTGGTTGGTTTGTTGAGTGGTGGGAGGTGGAGAATTGGGATCCTCGTGGGAAAACTGTAGTACGTAGAGCCTACTTTTTAGTCCGAAAATAGGTAGAATACAATACGTCATTGATTTTGTACGTTCTATAAGTTAAAGAGAATGTCGTTACCATGGTAACCAATCGACTTCCAGCTAATATAAATAAATATTAGAATATTTGAATTTTATTACACACAAGCAAATTTTCTATGGCAATAGATTTGCCTGTGTAGAGGCTTGCGCTCGTCCTGTTAAATTTGAAATATTTGATCTTTGTAATTTTACTTTATTTTCTTACACATTTACATAATTATTTACTATTTATATTATTGTATGTACGCTGCTTAATAGAGGGTGGTCGCTTAATACAGGGCCGTTATATACAGGCTCGACTGTATATTATATTATGCTGTTATTATATATACTAAAACGGGTTTTCATCTGGACTATTTCCTGGAGACACGCTCGCCACGTTGTGACGTGAAGTCGTTCTAAATTGTCGTTCCAGTACGCAGCAACATTACAATTGCATGTCTGCAGAAGGTTTAGAACAAGCACGGACTCTCTTTTTCCTAGATATGCTCTCCTGCTATTATTATCTCAAACCCCCGCTATCTAAAAAAAATTGTCGTATAGGAATGCAAGTTCAAATACAGTTCTAAGACATGCTTCTTGAATTTACTACAGGATGTCTCAAAAAACTGCTGACAGTAAAGTCGGTATTGCATTCTCTGGTGGTGGCATAAGATCGGCAGCTTTCTGCTCTGGTGTTCTACGAAGATTACTTCAAAAAGCGGTTACCTTTGACTACCTGAGTTGTGTGTCCGGTGGGGGGTACACTGGGGCATCGTACCTTGATTGGAAGTACCGTAATGAGTTCAAAGATGACCGTGAATGGCACAAGAAATACTTTGAGCATCTGCGCCAACACAGTAATCCATTGTGTTACTGCAGCAACCCATGTAAAGGCTGTTTAGACGCACTACGACTGGTCTGCCTCGTGATTACTGTGGTCATCATCCTACCTGCCGCTTTGCTGTTTATGCTCGCCATTATTACAGCCTACGTCATTGACTTCTTTTTTGGTGACATACTTCGTGCACCTTTCACTTGCCCTCGTGGTGAAAACCACACTTTCACAGCTTCACAAATCAAACAAAATCCAGCAATAATTATATCTTTTAACATGACAAACACTCATGAATGTGTACCTTTCGTGGGTCCTTTAATGCTCGAAACCGTTTCTCTCTTCGCAATCTTGTTTCTGATATTTCTGCTTCTTTATTTTCTCAGATCAATAGTGCAAGGTCGAAGTGTGCTTTTCAATCTCTTTCGTGTCTGCTTGTGGTTGAGTGGTTTTACTTTTGCGATGGTATTTCTACCGTGGCTGATTGAACAGTACATTGTAGTAACTCCACTGTGGGCAAATGCTCTTATTCTTGTTCTAAGTATCTTCGTATGGCTTGGAATCCCGCCACTTCGCAGCGCGGCATCGCTCGCGTTGATTGTGTATTTCTGCGCGTATACTGTAAAATGGCGAGTCTACAAGACAGCAATCCTTGGGGTATACTACACGCAGCATCGCTTCCTGGTTATGTTGTCGATCTCTGGTCTCTTGTTGTGGCTTCATCCATTTTTGGGAGCTTTACAGAAAAACGCAGTGCACATGTACAACGCGTAAGAAATATGCATTCTAAAATATTATTCTAGCTTATTCTCCTTGAAACGGGTATTCAAGAAAAAATGGAAGGATCGAAGAATCAAGCATCTTACCCAAGTCCCTTCAGGATGAGAATCAGTAAAAGTCCTCCCCGAACCACTCCCGGCCCGGCCCCATGTAACTCCCAAAGTATGTATTCAATACAGTGGACTTGTGCTATAAGAAGAGGGACCACTCCCCATGTAACTCTCATAGTATGTATTCAATACAGTGGACTATCTATCTGCTATAAGAGGAGGGACCACTCCCCATGTAACTCCCACAGTATGTAATAAATACACCGGACTATCTATATCTGTTATAAGAAGAGGGACCACTCCCCATGTAACTCCCACAGTATGTAATAAATACACCGGACTATCTATATCTGTTATAAGAAGAGGGACCACTCCCCATGTAACTCTCATAGTATGTATTCAATACAGTGGACTATCTATCTGCTATAAGAAGAGGGACCACTCCCCATGTAACTCTCATAGTATGTATTCAATACAGTGGACTATCTATCTGCTATAATTAAGAGGAGGGACCACTCCCCATGTAACTCCCACAGTATGTAATAAATACACCGGACTATCTATACCTGTTATAAGAAGAGGGACCACTCCCCATGTAACTCCCACAGTATGTAATATATACACCGGACTATCTATATCTGTTATAAGAAGAGGGACCACTCCCCATGTAACTCTCATAGTATGTAATAAATACACCGGACTATCTATATCTGTTATAAGAAGAGGGACCACTCCCCATGTAACTCCCACAGTATGTAATATATACACCGGACTATCTATATCTGTTATAAGAAGAGGGACCACTCCCCATGTAACTCCCACAGTATGTAATATATACACCGGACTATCTATACCTGTTATAAGAAGAGGGACCACTCCCCATGTAACTCCCACAGTATGTAATAAATACACCGGACTATCTATATCTGTTATAAGAAGAGGGACCACTCCCCATGTAACTCCCACAGTATGTAATAAATACACCGGACTATCTATATCTGTTATAAGAAGAGGGACCACTCCCCATGTAACTCCCACAGTATGTAATAAATACACCGGACTATCTATATCTGTTATAAGACCAAAACCTTCCCGCTAAACTGTACGTTCTCTTTTGTATAACGGAGGTGATTAATAGGTAGGATATTGTTCGCGGTCAAAAAGTTTGTCATCATTTAGAGTGAGGCAACTAAAGGTGAATGTTCGCATAAGACTATGATTAGTAGAACATTTAACTACAGCGGTTCGCTTACCGTTAAGGTATCAGGGTACCCCAAAGTTTCTCAAAAGGATCGATTTTTACTTTTTTACATTTTCTGATAGAATACACAATAAGCTATGATTTAGTGAAAAAATTATTTCACTAGCGATTTTTAATAGCGAGTTATAAGCGAAAAACTTTTTTCCGGCTTAATCCTTGTCAATTATCTGTTGACATCACTTGTCAATTGACCTGTCATCAAGATAGCCTGCGTAGCTGGCGGTTTAAGGGGGAGGGAAGGGGGAAAGAAAGGAGAAGGGGGAGAAGAAACCGCCTGTTTCTCATCTCCTCCTCCCCTCCCCTCCCCTCCCCTCCCCTCCCCTCTCCCTTCTCCCCAGTCCCCCTCCCCTCTCCCCAATCACCTTAAACCGCCAGCTACGCAGGCTACGTTTTTCTCGGAAGTGAATTTACGTTCATTTAGCCGTGTATTTTGAGTTCCCGGTCAAAGGGATTTTAATGGATTCAACTGAAATTTGGCAGAGGTCATCTTCGATAGTTGTTCTTTAAAAGTATGTCTCTGATTTTCGATTTTTTGCTCCATTCCAAAGTTATCGTCTGTTTTGTATCAGATACAGCTATTTTGGCGGTGTTGTAACTTTAGGAACGTATAACAGAACAACGGGGCAACTAATCAAAAATCTGAGACACACTTTTGACAAGTGATATCTCATGATCTCAGAAAGATAGTTTCTACATTTATTCAGCTTTCTAAAAATGTATACTTTAATGTGGTTTAGACTAAAAGTTTTGGCGCAATATAGAGTTGAACGCACACCGGTCGCTAGGGGTACCCTGATACCTTAAGTCACCTTTATAAGTGGTTACCATTTAGAGTGGGGTAACGACAATTAGATGTTTTGTTGAGACCGCGAGCAATACCTACAGTAACAATACGTGACATGATTACCAATTAGAATGCGCATGTGGTAGTACGTGACAATAAGTAGACACTCCTCGTGACAGGTTTGTTGTACCTTGTCCTCAGGGATTCAGGGCGAAGGTACGTGGCGTCCTTTCGCGCTTTCCCTTTCTCTTCCCCTCCCCTCCCCCCCTTTCGCCCTGGATCCCCAAGGATACTTTTTGGTATGTCGCTGGGGTCGGTCGTAACAAGGCAATCCAGTGCGCACAGTCACTGCGACCATTCTCTGAATTACAACTTGTCGCCTAACCCAGCGGTCGCCAACGCGTATTTTAAAAAGCAGTGTAAATAAATGATGGCATCCTCATTTCAGATGGATGCTGGTAAAAACGTTCTTTTCTCCCGAGAGCTCCCGGGCATCTTTCATTTCTTGCACTGACTTCATTCCCTGGGCGACGCACTGTTGTAAGCCGAAACAAGAAAACCTCAACAGTCCATTAACAATGGGTGATCTTATCGACCTTAAACCAGAATACAAGTGTAATGTGACGGTGAACAACTGGCGGAAATCAAATGAAAGAGGAGAGAAGAACTACGAGCTTTTAGTGCTGTCTCCATCGATGATTGAACGCATCGATCGTCTACCAGGTGAAAAGCAGTTTGACCAAGAAGGCTTTGTGCAACCACGTGATATCAAATTACACTCTGCCATGGCAACGTCCGCAGCTGTTCTGTCATACGATCTTGGTGGCTATGGTGACGGGGTTCAGTCCATTCGTGATCTACAAATTTTTCTTGGAATGGGAATGGGTAAAGGTTTGGTATCACAGCCAGGGCTTGGAAGAAATATGCCGTGCATAGTTAGGGTAAGCATCAGCCCAGGCAATTCTTGGGTTTCCTGTGGCAATAGAGACACTCGCTTCTACGGAGCGCCGCCTGAGTAAAAATTATTACTGCGAAAATTCTACCACAATGAATATTGACTTCCGAAACAAGTTACCCTGCGAGCAGAGGCCCTTTTGTCTTGTTGGCTTCCAGTGTAAGAGGAGAATAACCTCTGCTCGCAGTCACACAGCGTTCCTAGGGAATTTGGACGAGAAACTAGTGACAGTATAATATGCTTGGGTTCATGACCTATTACAGCATCGAACACTTAGGACAATGTCGAACAGAGCTACTTCAGTTTCTCATTCCGTTTTCATTGTTTTCTAAGTTGGGCGTGAACCGAACCTACACTGGTTCGTGAACCAGTCCTATGTAAAATGTTTTTTTCTTTTCTTTGACAGGCAATGCCAATGACGATCCAGCTTCTAATAGCAATTCCTCTTCTTGGTATCCCTGTGGCACGTTTCTGTGGAGCACCCAAGTATTTGGATACAGTAGCTATTGTCATGGTCCTAAGCATTCTTGTCATTTTGACATTGGTTGCCATGGTACCTACAGGAGCTCCAAACCCCGGATGTATGAGAAGATTTGTCAGGTACAGTGGATTTCATTTGAAACTCGGACATTTCTCAATAGAATTTTTACAGGCAGCGCAAATGGACCACATAAACGTCTGAGGGCAAGTTTAGTTGACCAGTGACCAAAATTAAACATTGGTCTTTATGGATGTAGCTCAATTGAAGAAGGAAAACACAATTCCTAACCGTTATGAAAATAGGACTGCAGCTGCGGTATTCCTCCATTTGCACGACTTCTTCTGTGAATAGTTTTGTTTTGTCCTATCAAAAACGTTGAGACATAATCATGATAACTGCCGCGTATAGATTCTGTAGTTCCTGTACTTGCAATGTAAAAAATAAAATGATGAAGCGATGGCATGCCCACAGCCAGTGCAAGATTTTTATCGAGGCAGAGCTTCAAGGTGATGTATAGAAAATGCGATGTTTACCTACGAGGTAGGTAACCAGAACCAGAAGGGAGGTCAGTGAGCCGGACAGGTGCGGGGAGGGGCAAATCTACTACTTGGGTTGTGACTATGTTGGCTACAAGCCTAAATTCGGGGGATGACAGTCTAAATAACATGTTTCTATTTTTTAAGGTGGTGTGTCATCAACATCTACCAGGTTAGACTCCTGCGCAGGTTTCTGGGTCTCACAAACGTCGGCCCCACGCCTCCTCCCGTATTGGAGCTGAGCGACGGAGGTCATATCGAGAACCTGGGCATACTGCCTTTGTTCAAACTACGACTCTCTCGCATCGTTGTTGTCAACGGCGGTGATATCGAAGAAGGAAATACTTATGCTACTGCCCTTGTTACAGCACTGCAACAAGCACGTGACAAACTGCGTTGTTCATTTATTGGGGTCAGCGGTCGTGACGTGGTTGAGGACATTCGTAGTGCGTTCGTTGAAAAGCCTGACGGAGAGCTGCCAAGATATTATCGATTTCTTGTAGAGTACTACGAAAAGTATGGCTTGGCAGAAAGGAAAGTTGGCGATGGTGAAGTTTTGCTGCTATCTCCAAGACATCCTAGCACAGGAATCAAAAGTTCTGAAGAACGATATAACTGGAAGGATTATGGAGAGGATGTGGACGAGGAGGCCTGGTACAAAGGTCCTGTGATGGACGCACCGGACGTAGACCAACTAGCTGGTTGTTGTTTTGAATGCTGTCATTCCAAAATATGCCGGTTCTTATTTGGATCTATCTGTGGTCAATTTCCATTCCACAACACAGCCAATCAAATGTTTACTCGTTCCATGTTCACGGCATACCATAACGAAGGCTACCGCGCATGCACAGAATCACAGGCCGAAACGTTTCTCAGTGGTGTATACACAGGAACTCCATGAGGCAACAAAGATCATGAGGCATTTTAAGATGTCTTTATCTAAATCGATGAAATTCCTCTTGAAATTGAATAAAACACTAAGTAAAATAAATAGTCATATATAAATATGAATAATAACATGATATGACTATAATTAATTAATTATATGGCCAATCTATACTTGAAGTATAATTTTAAATCTTTCAGTATTTACTTTAGAATTTAAAGGTGGCTTCTGCTATTTCTAAAATTATACATAATGGTTTTACCTTTGGCAAATACTTAAATAAAGGATGGCTAGTTTTTTTACTATAATATTCTTAAAAATTGCACGATCAGATTTGTATAATTAATGCCTAATATATTAATAAAATATTATATATTTACGTTTAAAACAATTCTTTAGAAATTTCTGTACACTTTCGCGATTCGCTTTACCATTGTCGTATGAATGCTGACGTTAATCCAATAAAAGTTTGTAAAATCTTGATTTACAGGAGAAATAATTTGTAAGATAATTAAGCAATATAAAAGGCGCGCGCGTCTCTGTGCTGTGATATAAACACGATGGAAGATGTAGAGCAAGAGAAAGGCAATCTTAGGAACAAGAGACGTAGCCAAGTTTATCTTGCTTTTCGATTGCTTTCCATCTTTTATCGTGCTTATATCACAGTACAGAGACATAAGCGATCGTTTTACATTGCTTTTATAAAATATTTTTAATAATGTTTTTGTGCCAGTCATGTCTCTGTCCTCTGATATAAACATGATAGCCAGCCAATCAGCGCGCGTGTTAACTAACAAAGGTACTCATTACACGGAAAATTATCAAATTTGATTTTCGTATAAGGGAAAAAGACCGAAGAAAAAGAGGAAAAAAGCAAATCAAAATAAGATCAGTAAAAAAATCGGCACATTCGAAGTCATTTAAGGAGATTACATTGTGGGTTTAATCCTGTCCAGTACTGAAGGGTTATCCATATATTTACCTTCATCTAAGATAAAGATATGGTTGAAAATGAGATTTATAGAGTTTGAGAAGGGAATGCCTCAACTTTAATATAATTCCCACTGCTTTGCCCACTTTATGTGATTTTTCCAGGAAAGATTGCTAATTTGATACAAGAGTTCTAGAGCTTTTATTAGCGCAAAGTAAATTTGTGTCATAAGCAAAAAGAAAAAAAAAACTAAATTAGTCCAAGAAAATGTCGCTTATAAACTAAAATTAAAGGTATATTTTTTTCAATTTTTTAATTATATATTCGGATTGATATAAAATTAACTGGAAGTACTTGTTTTTAGGCGTGGCTCCATATCTATTACTTTAGGCCTAAGCCTTTAACATTGTGCAAGATTTCACATTGACACCACGAGTGGAAAACCCTTTTGTATCACTTTCATGTACATAGTTCTCCAAGTAGCATTTATTTAGGGGGCGTAGCTGTCAATCAAAAATTACTCTGCATACTCTACCTGATCACTATCCTTCATAACACCTTTTTTATATTAACATTAGATGCTTTTTATCTTTGTTTCTGATATTTAATTCCAAAAATATCGATAAGTAAGTAATTAATTTCTGGGCGTGGCTCCACCTCCAGAATCACAGGCAACCCAGGCTAATTACTTGTAAAGAGATATGTGTAATAAATATGGCTTCTCCTCAACTATACAATTTACCTCTGAAATTGTGGAAATTAAGCTTAGAATTTAAGAAAACAAGTTTACTTACCGTCTCGTCTTGACATTTGTCGATTTGTCGATTTGAACAATTCCACATTAAAGCTGCACCATTTTTAAGGGGCCAAAATATGCAAATGAGTCACTCACTCGCAAATCCGTTAACTATGCTACTGCGCATGCTCTACGTGATTGACTGCAGGCCGAAAATGATGTGGGCTGTGGGTACGAGATAGAAGGAAATATGATTTTTTTATTCCGGGAGTCCCGTACTATTCACGGATCAATGATATTTGCTTTTCACGATTTATGTAGCCTGCCTACAGGCTCTCAAAGGGGAGGGGGAGGGGGAGAGGGAAGGGAAAGGGGAAGGGGAGAGGACTGGGGAGGAGGGAAAAGAAAGGGAGAAGTTTGTCTTTGTAATCTTTATCTACTGAAGATGGCATGGGTTATGCCGAAACATGTCTAGTATTAAACGTATTTTCGTATACATTAAGTGTATTGCGTCTGTAGTGCTTTTACGTTCATTTGGAACTGTATTATAATTATATATTATACATCTAGACTACCTTCACTGTACAAATCTATTGCACGAGAAACTAGGAAAAATGAAAGGAAAATCAACTTGTACTTGCATGTATGCGCCCGCTGTGGCAACTGCTGTTAGCTGTTATAAATAGTACTAAAAACATGTACATTTAATGGCAATACACAAAATAACTTCAAATATTTTTTATTCACATTAGACCTTCGTCATCACAGTTCTAAACCTTTCTCTTCAGAATTTCGATTCCAGTTTTAGAAAAAGGAAGAAAAAAGGAAAATTCGAAGGGGTAATTTTTAACAAAAACGCGCCACCTGCAAACTCGACAAAATGCAAAGGCTATATTATGTAAAATAGTCAAAAATTGCCCCAAATCAACAAAATGCACAGCCCGTAGTTCGTAGGAAATCTTTAAAAATAACCCAAAATGCAAAGCCTGTAGCACATGGAAAATGTTCCAAAATCGACAAAATGCAAAGCCTGTAGCATATGGAATCGACGGTGCAAGAAGTCCCGAGTTCGATTCCCAGAGCTTCACATCCTTGTTTTGACTTGTTTCCTTCCCGTGTAGCTTTAAATTGTAGCTTTCAAAGCGGAGCAGTGATGGAGAGAGGGGGTGAAGGGCGTACACTTCGAACGCTTTATACATGAAAACTGGGCGACCACTCCCCGCGCTTCGAAGTAAAATAAATTGGCTTTGTCTTACCCAGGTCTTCATCATGTAGTCGCACTGCTCATTGAAGTTTGGTGACTACATTTATGTAATTTCAGGGTCGGATCCAGGGGGGGGTGTCCATAGGTGCACCGGACACCCCCTAGCGCCGTACGAGATGACGTCATCAGATTCCATAGTTAGGAGGCCACCATCTTGGATATGACGTCATCTCTCAAGAGGCCTATTTGGGACACCCCCTTTGCAAAATCCTGGGTCCGCTCCTGAATTTTTAAAAAACGTTGATACAAAGAGTTTTTTCTTCTCGCGGACGGCTTACCTTCCAATTGTGTTTACATTATTAAATTAGAATTCTCTAATGTTTAAGTACAATTTATATACCAATCAGTACAGGAGGCATTTATCATTTTTAATTCTCACAACCAAACATCTATAAATTATATTCATTATTACAAAATTTGAACACTCGCTGATAATAACTCACATTTTCACTTGCTCAATACTTTCTCATTTATTCTAATTTATGGTAAGCAAGTAAACTAGCAAGCTCTACTAGCGCACGAGTTGGTCGGCCTGGAAATAACAATATTACTAATATCAAGATCAGCATTTATACATGGATACAAGGGCTATCATCATCATCATCATCATCATCATCACCACCACCACCACCACCACCACCACCACCACCACCACCATCATCATCATCATCATCATCATCAATACTATTGCTATTTTTGTTGCCACTAACTTAATACTATTGTTGTATATATGTATATGGATTGATCCGCGGTATGGAACTATGAAATAATGAAATGATCATCGCGGAAATGTGAGCAATTTAGGCAATTCTTAGTATAATTCTTAATACATTCTTTAGTACATTCTTAGTATAATACATACTGCTATCTCTTATAACTTAATCATAATCATCTCATATATCAATTACCTGACATGCCTTTACCCAAATAAGGCAAAGCACCAGAATGTTTCATGATCCCAGCAATGTCAAGATGTGCCCAATGCTGACAGCTAACAAATTCCTAAAGGAACATCAAAAACAAACCATGGATTGGTGTATGCCATGAAAACATATTCAAAATTTTGCACATACATTTTTACATGTTCGGTGCATCTATTATGGCTAATGGATTCATTTTATAAAATTTGAATATTCTTTTAATAAATAAAAGTATGTGCAATATTCTGTAAGATCATTTATACATCCAAACTTAATCACATTATGGTTCTTCACCAATAAATTAAATTATATTTAAAGTGACTTGTTGTGAGGGTATCAATGTTTTTACTATTGCCTTAACTTAGGAGACGGGACTGGTCTTGATTATTCCCGAATCACGTACCAATTGCAGGTCAATCACGTAGCAAGCAAAACTCCCATCTCATCCCACGGATCACGCATGCAATTAAGGAAAATTCCAAATCACCCGGACACTTACCCCTCCCTGGAAATTGTTGCACAGAAGAAGGAGAAGAAAAACATTGTCGATCACATCTCAAGTCAACAACAAGATATGACACACGAGATCATGTTCCACAAATGCTGCACACGCAAGTGAACCTTAAAAGACGACGTTGTTTTGGGAGAACGGGGGAATCTACTTGCCTCATCACGACTAACCTATACATTTAGTCGAATACCGTCTTAAATGCCAGGTGGATAGGTGACACGAAACCAGGCCCCACCTGAGCCCGCATTGTCCAGTCACGTTTTCATCGAATGTGACGACCGCATGCGGGAAGCAAAACTAATTTCAAGAAGAAGATATTTTGTCCAACAAATAGTCCATGCTTCCAGCCAGTCTTCAGGGGAACATGTAACTACGAATCATTTCCCAATTCAAACTGTACTTTCCGGAAGAAATCCACTTCGATGAAACTAAAAAACGCAAAGAACAAACCGAGTTTCCGAAACGTGATTTGGGCACTCCCAAATAAGGCATGTATAGACACTTTACTGAAAGCCATTAAAAGAGAGACAAGAACTCGAACGATGACCTATCCATGATTAGAAAAATACGCAATTCAACATGTGAGACCACACAGCATACACACGGGGCATTCGAACATTGCAGCCGACCTCGGGAATGTGTTAGAGATTCGAAAGCCGACACCCGCCCCCAGCAAAGTACAGACAGTAACTCCATGAAATGGCTAGATACCCTACTTGTCTTGACAGACACTGATGCAAAGGTTTCAGAGCACGCTGATCGGTAGTCCTGCCGAGATTGCCCAACTCAATTTAGACATTCTCCCGGTGAAACGCCATCGCGTCTCAAAAGCAAGAACGTTTGGCTTGCCTTCCTGAAAACAGCTCACCCAAAAGAAAATTCAGGACACGTCGAGGTCATTTGTCATATATATACGGGACCCCGGGAAAAGGCGGTCACTTTGGCCTTGGAACTCGACTCTCCTAGGATAGGAAAGTAGTTCACCGAAAGGAAACAGACACCGTACTTAAACTCTCACATTTGTAGGAGTATCATCAGACACAACCTTGAATTCACATCAGAATTATCTATCACACTACTTCAAATTTCGTTTTGTTTGTTTTTTTGTTTGTTTGTTTGTTTGTTTTTGTTTTGTTTTGTAATTACAATAAAGAATGTTGACGCAGGTCGTCAATTCGGGTTTGGTGAAATATAACATTCAATGGCACTTCTCCAATGAATCAGAACCCGGCAGCTGATAGACAGTAGATGGCGCCACCTTGACAGCACTGTCAACCTCTCTCAATGTTGACAATCCTACTAGAAAACGATTGAATTCTTCCCTCGAAGAAAACATGAAATGAAAGATAATGCAAAGACGTGCAAAGAAAAAACGCCGAATGAATGCCAAAACTCATTGGAAAAGAGTATCTATTTTGGGGGTTCAAAAACTGCGAATGTATGAAATAACGATGGAGGACAAGCTTTCCTTCGAGAAAGAAGATTAATTTCACCCAACTTGGGCATCAAAAGTCGGCCTTTCGAACATTTTGAGCGCCCCTTGGCTTTATAAAACTGGATGACTACTCCGCAGGAAAAAAACATTCAGGCAGGGTCACCTGTCCCCCAAAACTCATCGCCTTTACGGGTCATTTTTCCCGAGCTTGGCGTCCCTAAACTCATGGACGAACTTCACCTCCGACTATAGGGGGAGATTCCCTCCCCAAAAAAGGTCAGGGAAAATGAAACAAAACCAAAAGAACAGAACTAATCCAAGCCCAGGAAAAATGACCACCGTAGTTCGCTAAGGCGAGCTCAAGGGAATGCCCTATTGGACAATACGCTTGTGGGGTCATTTCCCTATACTCGAATCAATTGTTTGGGGAAAGATGGATACTTCCTAGCTGTGAGAAGAACCCGCGGAAGAAATCTTTGAGAATGGACTTGATCGGACAGCATTCGGTAGCCGAGATGATAGGAACGATACCAGGTGAAGAAATCACGTGCCCGCATTGACATTTGCATAAGAAAAACAAATACCGTGCAAATATGCAGCATACTCTGTAGGACAAGCTGCTTGCATTCCATACCCTTCTATTGCGTCTACCATGCAGGGACTTCTCGGCAATCGTCCGCCCAGCAGTGAGTTGTGTCCTGCATGCAGGATAAAACTTGACACTTTAAAGTTTTCGAACCTCTACTGAAGACCTTCTCTGCACCGTGCCTCTGTTCAAAATATATTTGATTTTGGAAGTTGAAAACGAAAAGGAGAAAACAAAAAAGAAAAGAACTTAATTTACAGCTCCACCGCTGTTCACGATAAATTCGGTTGAAAAGGGAAACAAAAACCACAAGGAAAAGAAAACTGTCTTTACAACAAAACTTTATGATGGCTCAGACCCTTACTACTATATGCGGCTAAAATCCTTATCCGTTCCAGACCTTTAGACGCCCGACATGGATCCACATCCGCTAGCCTTAACTCGACTTAGACCCTTTGTCGGTCTTGTACTTAGCTCCACTTAGGACATTAATAAGCCAGATCTTGACACGGCGCAATCACACAACCTATAGCCCTTGACTCGGCTTAGGTAGGAATTCGACCATGCAGTCTTCGACTTGATTAGGCCCTCACTCGGTCTATCCCTATAGCTTGAATCGTTGCATGTAGACGCTAACTTGGTCAGCCCTTGACTAAACGTAGGCCCTAACTTGGCCTTACTTGGTTTAGGCCTAACTCGGTTTGGACTCTAATTCGGTCAGCCGTTGACTAGGCTCAGGCACCCACTCGGTCTAGCCCTTGACTAAACTTTAGACACTAGCTTGGCCAACCCTTGACTCGGCTAAGGCCCTCACTGGGTCTGGTCCTTGACCAAGCTTAGACCCAAACAAGGATAGAAGAACTTCTCTGCTCCACCATCCACTATTTGCAATAAATTCGGTCTGACAAATCTTTGAGATGACTCAGGCCCTTGTCTAGCTCCTACTACCATGTACGGCTAAAACCCTTACCTGCTCCAGACTTTTAGGGGCCCGACATGGACCCTCATCTGTTAACTCAACTTAGAACCTTTCTGGATCTTGTGCTTCACTCCACTTAGGACATTAATCACACAACCTAGCCCTCGACTCGACTTAGATGCAAATTCGACCAGCCTTCGATTCGACTTAGGCTCCCACTCTGTCTAACCCTTGAATTGGAGCAAGTGGACCCTTACTTGGTCGGTCCTTGCATGACTAAACTTAGGCCCTAACTTGGCCAGCCCATGATTCTGCTTACACCCTTTCTCGGTCTTGCGCTTAGCTCCACTTTGGACATAAATAGATCAGATCTTGACACGGCTAGCGCTTAATCACACAACTCGACTCAGCTTACGCCCCCGCTGAGTCTAGCCCGTGACTTGCCTTAGGCCCCCACTCGGTCTAGCCCTTGACTAAGCTCAGATCCAAACTTGGCCAGCCCTTGACTCTGCTTAGTTCCTCACTGGGTCAGCCCTTGACTAAGTTTAGAACGGCCTACTTAGCTAGCCCTTGACGTGGCTTAGGCCCTAACTCGGTCTAGCCCTCGACTCGGCTTAGACCCTAACTCGGCCAGCCCTTGACTCGGCTAAGGCCCTTACTCGATCTATAGCCCTTGACTCGGCTTAGACCCTAACTCGGCCAGCCCTTGACTCGGCTAAGGCCCTTACTCGATCTATAGCCCTTGACTCGGCTTAGAACCTAACTCGGCCAGCCCTTGACTCGGCTAAGGCCCTTACTCGATCTATAGCCCTTGACTCGGCTTAGACCCTAACTCGGCCAGCCCTTGACTCGGCTAAGGCCCTTACTCGATCTATAGCCCTTGACTCGGCTTAGACCCTAACTCGGCCAGCCCTTGACTCGGCTAAGGCCCTTACTCGATCTATAGCCCTTGACTCGGCTTAGAACCTAACTCGGCCAGCCCTTGACTCGGCTTAGGCCATTACTCGATCTATAATCCTTGACTTAGCTTAGACTTTAGCTCAGTCAGCCCTCGACTAGGCTAAGGTTTCTCTCGGTCTAGCACTTGAAATTTTGCAAAAACAAAACTATGACCGCAGCAAAACAAAACACAACTATTTGAAAAATTGAAGAAAAACGCGAATTGTAGCAATAATTGCACAAACTAAAATTAACACGCCACAATGAAAACCGTCACAATAAGCCGAACCAATCGAGCACGAGGTAACCGAAGCGAGAAAAACGACGCCTAATTAGTATTCAGCGGCGGCAAATTTGAACTCAACAAGCAATGGAAATTATAAAATTTCAAAAACAGACCACAAAGACATGAAGCCGGATTCGTTTAAGAGCCAAGAAAATCAATACTACGGCTTAAATCACAAAACCTTTCCACGGCTGGCAGCTCTCTCTCGGCTGGCAACCCTCCGATCCGCCGATGGTTCGTGAAAGTTCAACAAAGCCAACACTAACATTAAATACCGCAGACTCACCGCAATAAGCAAAGAGAATATGCCTCTCATCCTCATTCTCCCGAGCAGACGAGCAAAATCGCCACGTTTGATTCTGATCCATTGGACAACTACAGCAGCTTCTTCGACTCGAAGACATAATTATGTTTCATTCACGGTTCCAAGAACGACGGCAGAAGTAAATAAAGCCATCAATGGTTTCCAAGCTGACGATCTTATTTTGAAGATCTGGGCTGAAGATCTATCATCTTGAAGCCATGAAAGGTGTAGAAACTGCTGGGCGGACGATCTGTCATCTTGAGCGACTCTGTCTTGCAGTCAACTTCGCGGCAACTGACACTTATGCATAATTAATGTATCCTTAAATAATGCTAATGACGTCATCCGGAAGGCTCATGAATATTCAATGAGTTTGAATAGGAAAGTCAAGTACTACCATTTTGGACCTTTTGAGAATATTTAAAATAATCATCCAAAACGTCACTTAAGCCATTTTCATGGCAACCCTTTTAATTAATAATAATATTGCTTATAGATACAGGAACAATTAGCATATAATATTGCTTATAGATTCAGGAACAATTGGCATATAATATAATTGCTTATAGATTCAGGAACAATTAGGTATTGCTTATAGATTCAGGAACAATTAGGTATTGCTTATAGATTCAGGAACAATTGGCATATAATATAATTGCTTATAGATTCAGGAACAATTAGGTATTGCTTATACATGTACCTTCAAGAAGACAGCTGCTGTACATGCACCGGCACTCCTACAGAATCACACAACACTTAATTGTGAATAAGAAGCACACAAAGATTTATACAAGACCTTTTGAGGTCAAGAGTTCAACCCCTTGTGGCCTTGTACATGTATTGCCTCAAAAAATGTTTAGCTTTTTATTAGGCAAGTTTAAGAACAGAGGATGGGTTGAAAGAGGGTACAAAACACTTTCACACTGGCAGTGTAAAACACATTCACAACAGTTTCAAAGATTTAGAGCTCAGCACACATTCTCAGCCCTTCCCTTATCATATGTTATACTTATTTCAAAAGTGTGATCCAGTGTTAATGGCCCACTTTGTTGGTATACAATGTTGTACTGAGCTATACCTTGTTTTTCCTGTATTCCTGAGATCAGCAACTTCAGACTCAATTTCCTTGGAGTAGTGCTTGTATAGTGGCATACGCCACATGCGTTCACCTGTTCTGAAACCAGCCTGTGAGACATAATTAAGATAAGGGAATTTAAAACTGTCTAGTTGCACCATAATGTCCTATTAACTTTTCATGATAAACAGGAAACTTTCTTCAGCTTTCAATGTAATATATATATCAAGACAGTAAAACACTGTAAGTTACATATACTGCAGCATGTAAACAATAGAAGCTTGAGTTTTTCATGAGTCAGTAAGATTTGGTCCATTAGCCTTCAGAAAATGATGTTTGTAGGAAAATGTACACAAGTCATGTGAATATGTTTGTATAATGTGTATATCACAGACCTAGCAATGTTCTTTTGCAGAGAATCCACTGTGCCCTCCTATCTTTACCATGGAATTGACTGCAGTGGAACATTCACCTTAAAACATTGTGAAAATACCTGAAATACTTGATGCCACAAACTAGGAGAATTTGTAAAGACACCAGCAGCTCCTTGACCAAGAGCAACATCTATGGCACCTAAGTGGTGAACAATAAAGACCTACTAGTCAAAATACCAGACCATCCTTTTGTGCTTTTTTCAATTCAAAATCGAGCTAACTGGCCATATTATTCACTACAGTTGGCTCTGGTGTGCTGAGTGCCTTGGTCATTGTAATTCAAACCAGGAGATCCATATTTATTATTAATACTAGACATCAAATTCTATCAAAAGGCAAAATGATTTAACCAGAGAGTAAAATTAACCCCGGGGGGGGGGGGGGGGGGGGGAGGAGAGGGGGGGACTCCCATCGAAAATGGGCGGGGATGATCGTCGGAAATTTTCAAAAATACCCTAAAAGATACCAGAGTATATACAAAGGTGGGCGTGGCAGCATAAGATTTTTACCCCTAAAAGATACCAATTTAAAAGCTGTCGTTGCGGTTATTATTATGTAATATGTTATTCTCTTAAAAGGGGGGGGGGGGGGGAGGAGAGGGGGGACTCCCATCGAAAATGGGCGGGGATGATCGTCGGAAATTTTAAAAAATACCCCTAAAAGATACCAGAGTATACAAAGGTGGGCGTGGCCAGCATAAGATTTTTACCCCTAAAAGATACCAATTTAAAAGCTGTCGTTGCGGTTATTATTATGTAATATGTTATTCTCTTAAAAAGATACCCTAAAAGATACCAGCTTAGACTTTGGAGGCCCCAAAACCTTTAATACACCCTAAAAGTTCCCAGATCCCTAATTTTGACCCCTAAAAGATACGACGATCATCCCCGCCTAACGATATATGGGAGTCCCCCCCTTCCCCCCCCCCCCCCCCCCCCCGGGAAATTAACAAGTGAGCTAGCTGAGATAATTTATTGACAAATATTGTTGTCTCTGACTTGAATTTTATACCACAAATTAGATGTTTTGGCTAAATCTCTAGCCTTCTTCAGTAAAAGTTGTTATGCAGGGGGAATTCAAAAGTAGCAACAAAACAAACAGTAATGTTCGTGTGTGCACGCTGGCTTACACAAGGACATTAATATCTGGAATGTTAATGTAGCTCATATGAGAGAGTGCACATTAAATCAAATTTTGATTTTCAAGATGGCAAACTCTTTGGACAAAAGCCCAAAAATGACCTTTTTGAAATATTATCAGTAACTAAAATCAACTACAATGACCTAAAATGAATCTCAAGAAGCTGAAAAATTTCAATAAAGGGCTTTGTGAACAGCACAGAAGCAAAGGCTTTTTTTTTTAGAAACTGACCACCCCTGGCCAGTCTCAATGTGGAAAAACACCAAATGTATGTGCTAAAGTGGAGTGTTTTGCAAAATATCTCAAAAACGCAAATGGCCTCCCCCTCTTTTCTGCATTTTTTTGAAAGTATTAACTTTCATGTACAATCAGTACCCAATAATAATAATAATACGGAATTTCTATAAATAGACAACCTGAGTGGAGATTTAATTCACACTACAGGTGTAAGATACTGCTTAGCCTCGACCCCAAGACCTGGGGCTTAGAGACTAAGCACACTCTGTAGAATGAGAGTGGTCCCTATGACTGCACAGCAGACGTCTGCATACCACCCAGCACGTCTGGAATACCGAGATCTTTCAGGTACCCCTCAAGATTACTTGACACGACCCCTAGACAACCAACAACCAACGGAACCACCTTTGTTGACACCCGTTGCAACTTTCGTATCCCCTTTGCAAGAGGAGAATATTTAGCAATTTTCTCCTCTTCCTTCACCACCACATTACGATCCCAAGGCACCGAGAAATCAACAAAGGTCCATTTACGAGCCGCCCGATTCAACACAGTAACATCTGGACGACAGTAACACAGTAACATCATCCCCAAACCAGGAGAGTTCAACAGCGAAAATCAAAGACCAATCACGTGCTTAAACACTATTTATAAGTGGTATACGGCGTGTTTAATGGCTCCAATGAACGACCATCTAACAAAGTACAACCTTATGGAAAGCCAGCAAAGGGGGGCAAAATCAGGTTGCAGTGGAACCATGGAGAACCTTTTAATAGATAGAATGGTTTTACAGGACTGTGTGCGAGGTAGACGAAACATCAGCATGGCCTGGATCGACGTGAAGAAAGCCTACGATTCAGTAGATCATGGATGGCTATGCAATGCTATGAGATTGCATAAGTTCCCCTACTGGATCAGAGACACTATCAAGACCCTATGCTCGTCCTGGAACACCAAGATTATCGCTAGAACGAAGAATGGAATGGAGACATCTGAACCAATCCACTTTAAGAGGGGTCTCCCCCAGGGGGATTCCTTATGTCCCAGACTATTCACCTTATGTCTGAACCCTGTGGCGTGGATGCTACGAGCAACAGAGGGATACAAGTTAAGTAAGCCAATTACTGCTAAAGTAACAGACCTGTTGTACATCGACGACCTTAAAGTGTTTGCACAGTCTGAGACCAAGCTAAACAAGGTACTGATGTCAACTCAAGAATCGCTGAAAGACATTGGCCTTGATTTAAACCCAAAGAAGTGTTCAGTGGTGAATGTCAAAGGTGGAAAGCAAGTCTGCGATGGAGCTAAAGTAAACCTGGAGGGCTCAACGGCAATTGCAAGTCTAAAGGAAGGAGAGCAGTACAAGTTCTTGGGTGTATTAGAGAGCCTAAAACAGGAAGACACGATGGCATTGAATATTGCTGCCAAGAAATACATCCAACGAGTATCTGTAATCTGGTCTAGTCCCCTCTCGGATTGGAACAAAGTCAAGTCCACAAATGAATTTGCTCTGTCTACATTAATGTATTTGATGTGGACCCAAACATGGCCTCTGGCAGAGCTCAGACAAATCGACCGAGATGTAAGGAAAATCATCGTCGAGAATGGAGGGCGACACCCAACAAGTTCAAATGCAACCCTTTACTTGCCGAGGAGCATCGGAGGAAGAGGTATGAGGTCGGTGGAACAAGAGTACAAATTGATCAAGATCAAGGCAGCACTGAAGATATACGAGAACCCCGATCCAACAATAGGAATCGTCCGCACATTTGACGAGAAGGCAGCTGAGCGAGGTCATCAGTCTTTTATTAAGGATGCTGTGGCGTTTGCTCGAGAACTTGACCTGGAATTGAAGCTATCTTACCCCCAGTCGTCTTGTTCTAATGTGGGAGGTGATGAAATCCCAAGGAAGCAGGTTAAAGAAGCTTTGAAGAAATCACTAGTTAAGAAGTTGATGAGAGACGCAGAAGACCAAAAATGGCAGGGAAAGTTACTAGCAAGCAGGTGGGAGGATGAAGACTTAGACAAAAAGTGTTTTGATTGGCTGAGCAACTGGAGAACTGCGCCGACCCACATGGTAACTGGTGTTCAAGACCTATATCAACAGCTACTACCCACGAAGTTGTACACTGGGAAGAAGATCAAAACAACTAATCATCAAGATTACACTTGTCGCATGTGTGGTAAGGGCCAAGAGAGTGTCGCGCACGTGTTAGCGGGGTGTAGTGTTATGGCTCAAACCAAATACCTAGAGAGACACAACAGCGTCCTTAGAATCCTTTTCTTCGAGATTCTAAGTAACTACAATCTACTACCAAGAGAGGAGTACTACAATCTACTACCAAGAGAGGAGTACGCGTGGTATAAACCAATCAAGCCAAAACCAGTCTACGAAAACGAAGAAGTTAAAGCTTTGTGGGATGTACCTTTGTTTGCAGAGCAAGTAGAAGTTCGAGCGAATCGAATTGACGTGCAAGTCATTGATAAAGTGAAGAAGGAAGTCATCCTAATCGAAATGAGCTGCCCATGGATGGAAAATCGCCAGATGAAGACGGAGGAGAAAACGCGCAAGTATGGACCACTTAGATGGGAGCTAAAGCTGTTACTCAGCATAACATCATCATGGATGTACTGGGTGGATACTCAAAAGACGTGGTGAAGTCAATCAAGTGTTTGGTAGGAGACAGGAGTGACCTGGTGCTGAAACAGATGCAGAAGGCAATGCTTTCAAGCACTCTGAACATTGCAAGGAGTTTCAAAATCCTTGATGAACACTGAACAATTTTATAAGAATTAAAGGCAAAGATAAACTTTAAGATGAACATAAAAGTTATACATATGATTATTTAAGATTTTGAATTTCTTAGCTAGGGGTTTTTTTATATATAGATATTATATATTGAGGTTTTTTAAACAATTTTATGAGCAAGATAAAGAGATATAATTAGATATTAAGATATATATATTGATATATAGGATTTTAGATCACTTATCTAGGGCTTTTTCTTTTACATTAGGCATAGGAAATCTGAAGGCATCAGATATACATTTAGAAATTTAGAACAATTTATAAGGAAAACAAAGATACATTTAGACATTAAGATATACATATCGATACATATATTAGGATTTTTAAACTTCTTATCTAGTTTATTTTCTCTCATGAATTACCTAGATGTCATATATAGTTAGGAATTCAGAAAATTATAAGGAATGCAAAGAAATATATATTTTTTAGACATTAGGATTTACATATTGATATATATTTAGGATCAAGTTAAAAATTCTTATCTAAATTTTTTTAGGGATTAACAGATATTGGTCACGCTTCCGGGCGCCCAATCTTTGTATTAGGTTTAAGGCAAACAGATGTTTTAATAAACTGCTTATAATAATAATATCTTGGGGTTCTTGAAAAAGAAGATATCAACCACGACAAAGTTAAACACAATGTCCACCAGGAGTACAAAAGGAGACTTAAACTAATACTGAAATCAAAACTTACTGGAAGGAACAAGATCATGGCAATCAATATTTATGCCATCCCAGTAGTACGGTACACTGCTGGCATTGTGCACTGGACTGTCGAAGAGCTTCAAAATCTAAACAGGAAGACACGCAAATTAATGACCATCTACAGAGGCTTACACCCTCGTGCTGACGTCGATCGCCTCTACCTACCAAGATCTATGGGAGGTAGAGGATTGAAAGCAGTGGAAGACACCATACGCGAAGAAGAACTTGCGCTTTATGCATACGCCAAGAAAGATGTATTTCTGCGAGATACCATCAAAGATACAGCCACAGTCCGAGAAACTGCAGAAACGAACAGAGAATACCAAAAGCGACGAGAGGACGAAAGATTTAGTAGTTACAAAAGCAAGACCCTTCATGGTCACTACTTCAGGATGTGCGAAGAAAAAATTGACAAAGACAGCACCTACCTTTGGCTGAAGAAAGGAGACATGAAAATTGAAACAGAAGGGCTGCTTACCGCTGCGCAAGACCAAGCACTACAAACCAACTCTCTGAAAAGCATCTACAGCAACAAAGAATCACCACTCTGTCGCCTCTGCAAAGAAAGAACTGAAACTGTAGAGCACCTTATATCGGGCTGTACAACTTTGGCTGGTAAGGAGTACAAAGAAAGACATGATAATGTTGCTAAAAACATACATTGGCATTTATGTGAAAAATACGGAATAGAAAGTAATGAAACTTGGTGGAGCCATGAACCAGAAGCAGTAGCAGAAAATCAAGATGTTAAAATCCTCTGGGACTTTAATGTATACACAGATAGAAAGATAACTGCGAGACGTCCAGATATTGTGATCATCGACAAAAGAACAAAGAAGGTTAAACTAATCGATGTGTCTGTACCAGCAGATTGCAGGATAGATGAAAAAGAAAAGGAGAAGATTGACAAGTATCAAGATCTCAGAATAGAACTAGAAAGACTATGGGGAATGAAAACAATGACTGTACCAATTGTAATAGGATCTTTAGGAGCAATTTCAAAACAATTCAAAGATCATTTACATAGGCTAGACATCGATAAGATCAGTCTTATAGACATGCAGAAAACCGTACTTCTTGGTACTGCACATATACTGAGAAGAGTGCTTCAGCTCTCAGGAGCAGGATAGTTCTCGAGCTAGAAGTAATTAGTTACCAGCAATACTATATTTGTACGTAAATCATTATATACCAGTTTGCTGTGAAATAAAAGATAATAATAATTATAATAATGATAATAATAATAATGGAAACTTTATTCTATATTTATACAACAATTACAAATCTCTCTACTTAAAGGCAATTTGCAATTGACTACTCAAGTGATACATGCATTTATAAATGTAAACGACAAAATGATTTTAAAATATATATATATATATCAAAATTTCAATAATAATAATAATTATTATTATTATAATAATTATTATTATTATTATAATAAAACTTTGTTGGGTTACACATAAAGATTCAATCTTTTTTCCAACGTGTCCCAATGTGTACCCAGCTTGTGCAAAGTTTCAAGACATTCTTGGATTTTTTTTTCTTTTTCAATGGAATCACCTTAAATGCTGACTACCTGTAAGGGTTGCAACATCTACAACCACACATGGAGAAAGGGAGTCTGCATAACACAAAGCATCTGCCAAAATAAGCCTTCCTTCTGCATCGGTATTGTCAACCTGTACACAGTGCAAAACTAAACTTCAACAGAATTATTTTAATAGGGCAAGCTTGAAAGAGTTGAAAATAAATGAGTAGTGTTGGTCAGCCCAGACAATTATCTGAGATGAAAAGTATGCAAATCCATGTACAGTTCAACCCCACCTTATCAGCCACTACCTGTTATATGAAGTCACTATGCTAGCATTTGTAAGAGTAATTTGTCTACATACACCCTTTCCGAGAAACTTTGTCACCCGTGAAGCGAAAAGCGCATAAATTAGTGGCGCGGGTGATCATGGGAAATATGTATATTCAATTAAATTAACCATGCATGACGCGTAGCACGCTTGTCTGAGGTGACGCGGGATTTTTAAAAGAGCCATGGCCGACAGACTATCCATGAATGTAATGCTAAAAGTTTATAAGCATGAGAACAAAAATCAATTTTCCATGTTTTCTTTGAGAGAAGTACCAGTATTCAAAAATGTCCAAGAGTTTAAAAGCTATTTAGTGAAGAAACATGCTGAAGTGATAAGCCCAGCAAAGGACGCCAGCAGTTTTGATATTGGTTATTTTGGCACGAGAGGGAGAAAACTAACTGATTTCTACAGATGAACACCTAAGAGAGGCCTATTTAACTGAGAGCCAATGCAAAACTGTCACATTTTGGTTGAAGCCACATACACTGAGTTTGCCAAAGAAACGAGTGACTGTGGACGACGACAAGGACGGTGACGACGAAGTCATGTGCCTTGATTTCAAGGCGTCAAACAACAAGAAGAAAAGTAGGTATACTGAGTACTTAAGCTTGACACAATTCAAAGAGGAGAACAACCGTTATCCTAGCTGTCTGTTTGTAACTTTTCTCTTTTGTTGATAAATCGAACTGTTTACTGAATAATTCTGTTTTAATAATAAGGTTTTAGATTTTAGAATCATTCATGCATGGCGCACGTGAAAATTTAAAGGGAACCCTAGAATACATTATAAAATGCTGCTTCTTTCCTTCCGAGTTCGTAATGTTGTGACCTATATTATGGGTTTAAAAATGCTCCATTGCTATATTTACAGTTTAGAATATCTATAATAGAATAATGTCAGTTGGGTATCGTGAATTTAATGTTTACCCTTTGCCGTAAAACAAGTGGATTCCTCCACGGGACCAAATGAAGCAAAGGTTTGTAGTCCTCTTTTTAAAATGTTAGAATAGAAGGACAGTTTTTTGACACATGGTATTGTTAAAAATTGAAAGAGTATGGGAGGACTTTACAAGTAATTAGTAAATCGTAAATAGTTTCTAATGTCGGCATCAGAGATTTGCATGAAGGCTTCAAACACCATTTCCTCTGGATTATCGCGGCATACTTGCCACACGACATCATTTGCTCTAATCCAACTTTTTGCTTGAGCGAAAACGTTCTCACATGGATTGACGTCAGGGCTATAAGATGGCAAGAATACCACAAGCGCGCCGCTAGTATTTATAGCTTGAACTACACGACGACAGCGGTGAATTGTAGCATTATCTGTAAAAAAAACGCAATGAAAATATCGTAAAGTTTTATGCATTGCAATAAAACAAAATTTCTGATGAAAACGGCTTGAGTGCTTATAATTAAGGGGAGCAAGGGTGGCCGAGTGGTTAGACCGCTTGCCTCTCACTGCTGTGGTCCCTGGTTCGATACCCGGATGGGGCGCTTCATGTGAGTTGAGTTTGTTAGTTCGTTCTCTCCCTTGCTTCGAGGATTTTTCTCCGGGTCCTCTGGTTTTCCTCCCTCCATCAAAGACGAACTGGTGAGTCGAGTGATTATTTGCAAAATATTCAAGGTAGAGGTAGTGAGTGTGAGAGTATAGTGTCCCCCAATTAGTGTGCGAGCGCTAGAAGACTAGGACACTTAAATAAACAGTTATTTATTTTATTTCTTTTATTTTATAATTACCCATTACAACCACAGAACGAGGATTAATCCCATCAAACGGCTGTAGATAAGGAATAAGTTTTTCATTCACAAATTCAAGAAATTTCTCTTCATTAGTATTCCCGCGGCGGATACTCAAGTCTATTATTCCTTCCGTGCAGATGACAGGGATAGCAGTAATCCTGGGACCCCAATTGCCATACCATCTTTGTGTTTGAGCTCGATAGCCTCGAAAACTGTATCCAAATCGTCTCGAAATGCATGTGTGACTCTCCTATCATGTAATAAACGTCGGAACGAGACGATAAACCCCTGGCACCCAGGGTAATCCACACTCGTCAAGGAACACAAACATCGCAGGATTGCATAGTGAGACCACAGACCAATAGTTTATTCGATCTTCTTCGCATCTTTGATAAGGAATTCTTTTGAGCTATAAACACCAAAAGGGAAAAAATTGCAACAATTTAATTTGTTATTTTTAGTTCATTGAATTTTAGACTGCCTTTACACGGTACCGGTTGAAATTTTAACCGGTCGAAAATAAAACCGGTACATGCTGTTTACATGGAACCGTCTCTTTTTTGGACAACACTATCTTCCGTTTACACGAAAATTTGCACCGCTAGCCGTTTGATTTTTTGTACGGTTAGTCTGGCTTCAACCGATTAAAATTTCAACCGGTACCGCGTGTAAACGTAGCCTTAGAATACAATATGTATGATCACAGAAACACGCATTTAACACTTAATTCACTTACCATTTTACGTGTGATGCCATTTCTTTTGAAATAGTCATACAAAGTAGACACAGCAACCCTGGCACCAAATACTCCTTCAACATGTGTACAGAGCTCGGATAGAGTTCTTTCTGGGTGTTCTAACAATTCTTGCATCAAAACGGCTTGTTCTTGTTGCGAAAGTGAATACGAACCAGCTGGTCTTCCTGGTTTGTCAGCACAAACACTTCCTTTCTCGTAATTATATCGTCGGGAGAATCGTAACACAGACTTTGAAGACATTCCAAGGCGAACTGCAATGTCACTTTTGCTATGGTTTAAGCCATACAGAAGTACGCTTCTCATCCGTAATTCGTCACTTAATGCTCGCGGCATGATTGCTATGACCCGTTTATCAAAGTGCACGTGGCCAAATGTACACTGTCCCATGATCCGCCGCCACTAGTTCATACGCTTTACCCTTCACGGGTGACAAAGTTTCTCGGAAAGGGTGTATACTACTACAATGTAGATGCTGAATTATTGACATGACCAGGTTGATCAATCAGATCAGAAAACTTTACTTCCAGAACAAGTTCTAACACACAAAGTTCCCAGGGGTAAAGGTAAAGGTAAAGCACTTGTCTAATATTTTGCATCGGTAGTTCCTTCAGCTGAACGCTGGTCTTCCAGGAAGCCGACGGTGCGCTCTTTACCCCCTCTTTCCATCAGTGCTCCGTTTTAAGGGTATTTAAAGCTCATTAAAGCTACACGGAATGGAAAGAAGTCAAAACAAGTGTGAGGTGATCCGACAGAGAATTGAACTCAAGACCTATCTCATCAGAATTAAAGCCTAAGTTGCACTAACCAACTGAGCTACACTTGCTACAGGGGTAGTTTTTCTAGGAAATAATCAATAGAATAATACAGTTACAGAGGATGCTTACCTCTATGGTTTTGCCATTACTTGCTTTAATCACATCTCCTGGTTTCAAAGAATTCCCAGAGACCATATTTTCACACAAAGGTGTCAATACAGTGACATTAATTGGTAGTTTTAAAAGTGCAATTGCTTCTAGAGCAGCGCATACAATTGCTGCCCCACCCATGTCAGCTTTCATATCACCCATTCTTGTTGCAGGTTTGATGCTTATGCCACCACTAAATACAATAAAAAAAACAAGACTTTTGTAAGTAAATTATATAAGGTAAAGAATGATACTGAAGCAAAGGTGCTAGTACTGAGATACATCTCTCAAAAATGTTGCAATATTCCACTGTTTTAGAGGAAAGGTTTACATAATTTATTACTATTAGTTTTGCTGTAAAATGAGGCGTGGTTAGAAACCCAATTCCCCTCCCCATCCACTCTTTGCCTTCAACCCAAAAGTGATTGTCAAAGGGTTAAATTTCATACTAATATTCCATCTATGTCACAAATGTCTTACCTGTCAAATGTCACACCTTTGAGAAGAAAAAATAATAACTGAATAAGCAATACCACAACAGTAGATTTGGAATGACTGATACAGTAATATGACACAAACCGCATGGTTTAATAAAGCATTTTTTGTACAGTGTATGATTGTGAAAAAGACTGCACCATCAGCTATGTTGCTTTTGTAAAACATTATTTTATTTGAATTTCCTACCATAAAGTCTACATTACTGTACTATGACCATACCATAAAGTCTACAGTACTGTACTATGACCGTACCATAAAGTCTACAGTACTGTACTATGACCGTACCACAAACTCTACAGTACTGTACTATGACCATACCATAAAGTCTACATTACTGTACTATGACCATACCATAAAGTCTACAGTACTGTACTATGACCATACCATAAAGTCTACAGTACTGTACTATGACCATACCATAAAGTCTACATTACTGTACTATGACCATACCATAAAGTCTACAGTACTGTACTATGACCATACCATAAAGTCTACATTACTGTACTATGACCATACCATAAAGTCTACAGTACTGTGCTATGACCATACCATAAAGTCTACAGTACTGTACTATGACCGTACCATAAAGTCTACAGTACTGTACTATGACCATTTTCAGATTCATACAAAATCTGCTTTAATATAAAGTTAATGACGGTCAGCTGTTATGTGAAATTGGATTGATGTGGAATTGTATTTTGATTTGTAAAGCACTAAGAATAGCCCCTAATGTTAGCAGGAATGATATACATTCTTTATTTATTTTTAGGTAAAATGGCAAAAAGTTAAATTTTAATAATCTTACCTTTTCCAACAAACACAACAGGTTTTTCTGATGTATCTTTTGATCCCATGTAAGTGATCTCCATGAACAAAGATTCTTCTGATGAGGCCTTACCAACACTAAGAAATGCATCCATTTTCATATTCCTGGCCCACTCTTCACCTCTAAAAAAAAATGTCAAAAATATTGAAGTCGAGTTTCCCATGAAAGTTGCTTAAGTGACTTTTTAGAAGATTTCTTAAAGTTTTCTCAAGTGGTCCAAAATTGTATCATTGGAGTTCCTCATGGTAAGATACATCTCTAGGCATCAACCAAAAGCAACTTAGGCCATTTTTAAGAATACCCTACAATCACTTTCTTTCTTATTAATATTACTTTTGCATTTCTTGCTTGTTTACTCATGCATTTGTTTGTCTGTCTGTTTGTTTGTTTGTATGTTTGTTTATCTGACTTTACCTACCTCACTTTAATATTAATGTTATCCAACTGACCAATTCTCTCTTTCACAGTATGGGTAAATATTGTAGGTGTCATCAAATTAGATGGTGTCTCCATTAAATCTCTGGCAAAGTTTTGACTATTTGCCATTACAATCCCTTTCTTCCAAGCATCATAAAAAGGAAAGCTAAAATTGTAACAAAATTGTTTGAAGAATAAATATTGTAGTTTGCTATAATACAGCTGTACCTTACAGTACCTGTCAATGTTTTTTCCTTGTCCATAAAGTTTTAATTCTACAGGTAACTTGTGTTTATTGGGTGACTTGAGCTTATCAAAGTTGAACAAAGCTAAAGTAGAACCTTCTGCAGCAGCTATGATTAGATAGAAATTATTAGGCTAAATCCTCATTACCATACAACTAAAGCTTAACAGTAAGCACATCTAAAAGTGGCAATATTGAAATGATGACTAAGCTTAATAAACCTTGTGGATCTGTAAATGGTTCTATTTCACCCAACTTGACTCCAGCAACTCTGAGAGCATTGGTACCAGCTATGAAATAACACCAAGTCCATAATTTAAAAAAACCCAAATAATTGTAATTGAAAAAAAGATGGAAAGGAATGAAGGAGGGATGGAATGGTTAGGAAGGAATTATAGGAGGGAGGGGGAAGGAAGGAAGGACAGGGAGAGAGGATGGGAGGGAAAAAGGAAGGAAGGAAGAAAGGAAGGAAGAAAGGAAGGAAGGAAAAGAGAGAGGATGGGAGGGAGGAAGAAAGGAAGGAAGAAAGGAAGGAAGAAAGGATGGAAGGAAAAGAGAGCTGGATGGGAGGGAGGAAGGGAAGGGTGAGTGGACACACAGGGAGGAAGGAGGGAGGGAATTCAAAGGAAGGAAGGTGAAAAGGGAAGGCAAGAAAGAAGGAAAGAATAGAGTGGTTTGGAGATTGGAGGGGGCAGAGAGTTGCAAGGAGGGAAGGAAGGAATGGGAGAAGGAAGGAGAGGGAGATGAGAAGGGAGGGTGGAAAGAACAAATATGAGACAAGTACATGTACCTGCAGCAGCTTGCCTAACATTAGCAGAATCTTCATTCTCCTCTGCTGTCTCTGAGTCTGATAATGTTTCCTCTTTACCCAAACCAACAGCAACTATACAGGGGTAGTCCTGTCAGAAAGCAGAAAGATATTGCATTGTTTGTATTGTAAAGTCACATAGACGACTTTCAAAAGGCAGGCTCACTGTTCATGAGAACAAGGCCAGAAAGGCCTCCAAAACCATTATGGCAACAAATATGAATCTAAGTATATCCTGAAAAATGCACAGAAAGTAGGCTATTTCAAAAGGAAGATGAACACATTGTTTTTGATAGCATAGAAGTGTTACAAGTAACACTTATTTTCTGGTAACCAGGCCTTTGTGGCCTTGTTCTCGTGTACTAGGCCACCGTTTTTGAAAGTTGTCTATTATAAGACTTGCAGTGACGAAAAGTCTCATCAACGTAACAGGAATAAAGTCTGCACAAATAAAATAATCGTGTTTAGAATACCAAGAATTTGTTTCAGTTGCTGCTTGAAAAGTCCACGTGTGCACATTCCTTTAAAATCATCTAATCAGCATATTTCCCAATGCTCACTTTGATCTCAGCTTCTGTTTTGAATGGTTAATGTTTGTGCAAACAGGTATATAAGGTCTACATATTTATTGTACAAAACAATTTAAGAAAGTTTTAAGAATATTAATGTCTCACCCTATCAATACCATAAAGTGTCTTTGTTTTACCAAGCTTTCCCTTAAAACCAGAACTAAACAAAGACAATGATAAGGAAAATTTATTACAACAACAACAACAACGTTTTATTTGGCACTGTATACTTAAAGTACCTAGGTGAAATCCAAATAAGTTAAATTTCTCTATAATTTTAAGTTTCTAATTTCCTTTCTCGTATCAGCATGCATTTATATACATGTGCTGACACAGTTTTTTGTAGAAAGCTTGTTCTGGGATTCATCAGAAATAAAAAACGATTATCAGTGTTCATGTTGTTGATATTAATATTAGTATTTTTTTGAATAAGTTCTGCTAATTCTTTTCTGTTGGTGTCATAAAGTGGACACCAGATAAGAAAATGCTTTTCCGATTCTATTCCCATATTGCATACTGGGCAAATCCTTTGTTCATAAATCAGGTACGGCCTTCTATACCGTCCCATTTCTACTTCAAGTCTATGATTACTAATTCGTAATTTTGTGAAAGCCACTCTGTGCTTAGTGTTGGTGACGTGACTTAGATAGTCTTCAAAAACATACTTTCTTTTGAATTGACGGAATATTCTTAGTTTGTTTTTTTGTCTGCTATCTTTTCTTATATCGTTATGGATGTTGCTCCACCAATTTTGGATTTCGATATCACTTATTCTCTGTTTGATTACCTTTTTAATTTGTTTCAATTTCAATTGAGGCTCATTCTGGCTCATCCAGATTGTCCCTAATCCTACATGATCCAAGGCATTCTTTATTTTGTTACTCCAAAAGGCCTTGGATTTCTCGTTTTTTATTGCTTGGTATATCAGAGTTGAAAGTTTCTGAATTTCTGAATTTATGTCTATGAATTTAAGCCAATAGCTTAAGCTTCTAGCTACTGCTTTGCATTTTATTGGTAACCTTCCCAATTCGGCTCTGCATGCATCATTACTAGCATACTTAGTTACTCCCAAAATCATTTTACAGAATTTTATATGAACCATTTCCATTGGTTCTTCATCATTAGAGTTTTTCGTTTCGATCCCCCAGACCTCGCTCCCATATAGAAGGACTGGAGAGACGAGTGTGTCAAAGAGTTGAGTGGTTAATTTTATGTTCGATTTAAAATAGTCTCCCATTTCTCTTTTTAGTTTATATAGAGCTTTTAGCGCTGTCTTTTTAAGTTCTTGTTTTGCTAAAGTGAAGCTTCCAGAAGTTGTAAAATGAAGACCAAGATATTTATATGTTTTAACGTTGTCCAGCTTAGAGTTGTTTAAAAAGAATTTGTAGTTATTCATTGTCTTTCCTCCGTTGTTAAAGATCATTACTTTAGTTTTAGAAATGTTTACTGTCAGATTATTCTGCTCGCAAAATTCTTGTAGTTTATTAAGGTACTTCTGTAATCCTTGTGCCGTTTTAGAGAACAAAACCAGGTCGTCCGCATATAGAAGAGAACTAAGTGATTTGTCATTGAACTTTACATCATTGACATTGCATGTGTTTAATTTCTCAGGGAGGTCATGGAGATATAAATTAAATAAAGTAGGGCTGAGCATACAGCCTTGTTTAACACCCGTATAACAAGGAAATGTTGGTGAAATGTTTCCATTGATTTTCATTGCTGATTTGTCTGTTGCATACATAGATTTTATTACTTTTAAAAAGTTGCCGTTAACGCCGACACTATTCAGTTTATCCAGAAGCTTCCTTCTCGGAATACTATCAAAAGCCTTTTGGAAGTCCACAAAGCATGAGAAAAGTAAATTATTTTTCTTCTTTGGTTTGCTTTTTACATATTTATCTATGATTGATTTGAGTATAAAAATACTGTCTACTGTGCCGTGTTTTTTCCTAAATCCTCCTTGTTCTGCTTTTATTACTCCATTTGTAGTTAAATAGTTATAAAGTCTTTTGTTAAGTATGGCTGTAAACACTTTGCCTATTGCAGAGAGAAGTGTTATGCCACGGTAATTTTCAGCTTTTGTGGGATCTTCCTTTTTAAATATAGGGACAATATAACCTACATTCCATAATGTTGGGTATGCTCCGGTCCTAAGGATTTTATTAAAAAGTGCCTGAAGGTGACCTTTAAGTGCATTTTTTCCAGTTATTAAAAACTCATTAGGTATGTTATCGGGGCCGGGCGCTTTACGTTTTTTGAGGACACTTATCACTTTATCTACTTCCTGGTCTGTGATTGGAAAATCTAACGTCCCTTGACTGGAAATCATTTCTGATTCTGTATCCGTATCGATTACGTCCGATGTATTAATACTATTAAGATTTTTAAAGTGCCAAAATAAATCTTTTTCATTAGCTTTGCAAGTGCTTCCACTTCTTTCTTTACCTATTGTAAAGAGTTCTTTCAAGTTTTTCCAGGTCGACTTCGCATCTTTTAAATCGAGATTTAATAGTTTGGAATCAAAATAGCTACGTTTTTTTCGTCTGCACATGTTTCGGAATTTCCTTTTTTTAATGTGTAGGTTGTTACGGAATTGGTCATTGTTTGGATTCTTACAAACTAGTCTACCAAGAGATCGAAGATTTTTCTTCTCAGCCTCACATTCGGAGTCAAACCATTTCTTCTCGTTTTCTCTTGTTGGTCTGTTGTGTTTCGAGTAATGGAGACCTGATTTTATTCCTAAGTTGATTAAACTGTCAGTAAATATTTTCACAACTGAATTTATATTTTCAGTGCTTTCTATTATTCTACCTAGCTCCATTTGCGTTTCTGTCGCATTCAATATTTCTTTGAGTTTATCGCCAACCTCGTTGTCCCATTTGAGGTTTAAATTGTTTGCAAATTCAACATTTTCTTCCATTTCTATGTCGCCTCTGGTCTTGGCAAACAAAGGAATTTCAATTCCATAGGAAATGTGACAATGATCTGAAAGATCAGGCATTAACGATCTTACATTTAGAAATCGAGTTTTTTCAAGTAAGTTTACGTGACCGATTACATAATCAACTAGGCTGCTGCCATTGTAGCGATAACAAGTTTTCTTTCCTGTCAAGTCACCAACAACTCTACCGTTATAAATTCTTAGATTACAAGCTGTGCACATATCTATTAAGGATCTACCTCTTTTATCAATAGTTTCTTTATCGGTAGAGTGCCTATCAAATTGATTGTCAATTAAATAGTCATCTGGTAAATTAAGATATTTGTTGTCATCCTGACTTATGTATTCTTGGATTTCCCCAGTTCGTGCATTGAAATCCCCTTGTAATAACACTATTCCTTTTGCTGAGAAATTAATTATATCTAATTCTAGATCATCGAGTAAATTTTCATTATTTTCCTTGCTAGTTGTACTAGGACTTAAGTATACAGTACCTAAATATATATCATGGTTGAATTTAAAATACTTTATTATTATATACAGGTGATTCATGAGTGGGGGGTGGGGGGGGGGGATGGTAGGGAAGTGATATTAAACTGCAAAATATTATATATTATAATTATAAATATTATTATAAATATTATTAATTATGTTATAAATGCTAAATACAAATGTCACCAAAATTCCTTCTTGTTATAAACTTTATACTAAAATATTAAACACAATGCAAACTGTAAGAGCTAGACTCTCTGTGCACTGATGAATTATATGTTAAAATAACAACTATTTACATTGCTCATGCAAATAGTAAAAAAGTAATCTCTTTATTTACAGAAAAAGTTTCTAGTTCCAAGCTGCCATTATATTGCCATACTGTAGGGAAGGGATAAATACCGAGAAGCGAGGCTTTTAGCCATATACATCCCAAGGGCCGTAGGCCCGAGGGATGTATATGGATAAAAGCCGAGCTTCGAGGTATTTATCTGCCTTATTATATGATTGAGGAGGTTTTCACACAAAAGCGATTCAAAAAGACAATCACTAATTAGATCATTGTTACCGAATTCCCAGAAGGAAACCTTAAATAATTGTTTTTCAATTCTATTCAGAGAAACACTAACGACCTTCATGATAACACACAAAAGATGTTTTTGTTGAGAATATTCCATCAGTTAGCTCAGTAGTATAGTGGTTAAAAGCGGGTATAGGAGTGCAGAAAGTCTCGGGTTCGAATCTCTGTCATTAATCTCTGACTTTTTTTCCACCAAAATTCGCTACTTAGTATATTTCTAAGAAAATTTCTAAGTCTTGATGTCCACACATAAATCATCCAAGGAAGTATGGAACGAAATTATAAATTCAAGTGATGTATCTAGATAAATCCCGGGAATTATAAATTCAAGTGATTTATACAGATACATCCCGGAGAAGCTCTATATAAAACCCTTGAATATATAATCATCGTGAATTTAGTGATATAAAGTCCTATGAATAACAAAGAAAACAGACTCAATCATATAATAATTTCTTATACATTTACCCGGAAGGGGGGGGGGCACTTCCAATTTTGGGTAGGGACGTGCCGCTGAGCCTTTTGAACCCTGACCCTGTTCCAGAGCAAAATTTCCAAAATTGATACCCTGTTCCAGAGTAAATGCCTGCCTAATTTCATTGTTTCCGGCCAAGTTGATGTGCTGTTAACCCCTTTCAGCCCGGCCTTTTAGACGAACTTTGTTAAATAGATACCCTGTTCCAGAGAGTCATTACGATTTTATATACCCTGTTCCAGAGTAAAATCGCTGAAAACCCTACCCTGTTTGGCGGCACGTACCCGTATAGCGAATATAGGGGAGTACCCCCCCCCCCCCCCCGGGACATTTACATAATACAAATTTATTGTCTTGGGGTTTTTTGTTTGTTTGTTTTTGTTTTTGTTTTGTTTTGTTTTGTTTTTCATTTTCTTCTTTTTATGGGTATTGTTAAGCAATGGGGCTTTGCCCTGTGACTGTATCTGGCCACCTTTGTGACAAAACAAAAACAAAAAAATAAATAAATGATGTTAAGAAGAGAATGTGAAAACACATGAAATGGCATCCTAAATTTGGTGCCATGACATCATAATGTTCTTGCATCACATCCTGTTTGTCTATAGGAATCCTGTGTGAGTGGGGGGGGGGGGGGGGGCTTGTATAGGAGAGGAGTGAATTCAGTGATGCAATGGAACTAAGGTAAATGTGATAAATAATTCATTTAACCCCCTACTGAGTATTCCTTGATGATGATGATCATCACGATGATGAAGATGAGTGATGTCGTGCAAGTTTACTGATACGCGGACTTGATCTAGATAATTAATGTGGTCTTACATTTTAAGAATCTCTTTAAAGCGTCCTGAGGTTTTCTTGTTGAAGTCAGCAGCAGTTCGGGTGAGTTTGAAATCAGTTGTTGTTTGGTCATCTGATTCATAAGCACCAAGAACTACTCCATTCTCAACCACATGCTATCAAATCAAAAACATATCAAGTACAGGTCCAGTTGACATTCTTGCAAATAATAATCTTAAAATTTTAGTGTGATATTTGCTAGCTAAATTTTTTACCTCAGGTGCAGAAAATAATCCTCTACTTTGAAGCAACAGGACGCGTAAAGAAAAACAACTCCTAACTCGATAAACACTCAAGCAGGTCGCCATTTTTATGCCGGAATGTATCCGAGTTCTTCACGAAATCTGGACGAAGTTGTTCGTTGTTCGTATTTCGTATTTTCGTAGTGTTTGGCGGGAATCGGAATCAAAACAAAAATAACCTACTTACGGCTGTCAATGATGCTGTTTTTTAGTGTCTCGAAAGAGAGAACGTTTTCCATAATCTTTTTAATAATCTAAAGGTTATGACATGGATTTTTTCATTCTCGTCCCCAGATCCTCCTCGGTTGTCGTTCCATATCTGCGCAGTCGCAAATGCTGCTCCTTGATCTTCGAGATGTTTATGATATGTGATGGTTTGACAAAAGGATCGAGAATTCAGCGCTAAAAGTCGTGTCAAAAAACACTTGTTTCTTATTTTCGGATGTTCGCTAAAGGTGCAGGTATAAAATGTTTCTTTGTGTATTGTATTCTTTATAAATCACAACATTGATAAAGGATAAAGAATTATAATTACTTGATAAGATCTGATCGTATTTCTACTATTGCCATTAACCCTAACCCTAAACCTTAACTTATTAGGTTAATTTGAGGACCTCAATGAGTTTATCAACCAATTTTAATACTCATTTAATACTTTTTATACAATACACAAAGAAACGTTTTTTTACTTTTTATTTTCCTCGTGTTAAGCCCGGTTTTTTTAGTTCTTAATATTGTTCCTTAATATTCAAAGGATGTTACAATGTCCTCTTTCAAGTTAATTAATTCTCAATTCCCAAAATAATTAAAAACAATAAAATAGACATCTCTCAAGTCTGATTTGCCGTTAAATTTGCCCAGCAATTATAATTTTGGTGTTAGTAATAACTACTTCTTGATTTTAGATGTCAGTACCGCCAGGGAGCATAGGCTGGCCTGTTACAGGAGATAAAACCATTGAGTTTGCAAAGAATCCCAATGAATTTGTGCAAAGTAGAATAGATACTTATGGATCTAGGGTATTTCAAGTACGAGCTTTAAACAGAGCTCATGTGCTTGTTGCTTCAAGTCAAGGTGTAAAGGAAATATTAAAAGGTAAACATAAAATAATGTCATTTGACTGTCCAGGGGGAATTAAGGTGGCTGGACCCTATTTCGCCAGTGCGCGGGTAGTCGAATTGAAGCGGCTATTAATTGCGTTACAGAATTAAGTTGACCAAACTTTTTACGCACACCTACTACAAATGGACCAAATTTTATAATGATGCTAGTTTGGTTGAAATCGGAGCTTTTTTAACATTGAAATTGTTATACACTTGATTTGAAATTTTGGCAATTTTCTCAAAATCCTGACCTCGACGAGCAAAACGATTTATGAGACTTTGTAAATCAAATGTTTGTCTATAATGTGAGAGCGTTTCAAGAAATTCTATTAAGCCGATTTTGAGTAAAAACGGAGCAATTATTTGACTTTGAAGAAATTTAAAACCGCGGGTGCTCTACTAAAGTAATTTTATAACAATAATTTCCCAAAGAAAACTAGCAATATTTTTGGTTCCAAATAATACCAAGGCATGGTTCTTTATTTTGTGAATATGTCATCGTTTTTGCAGTTTTTGATTGCCGTTGAGACGACTGTACGTAAAGCACTAAATTGCCGCGTTTAACTCGGAATTTCGACATCCACGTTAATAATACTGGTTCTTGAAAACTAGTAGATGAATTTTTTTTTATTTCTCGATATTGAATATTCAATCCTTTACCAGTAAGGTATGTAAATTACAAAGGCATTGAAGTTTTTTAAGACCATTAAATAATTTTTTAAACATTGCCATATGTGCATCTCTATTCTCCGAGTTGTTGCCGGTGTTTGATTATGCATGCCTGCAAGCGTGTCGCTTTGGCACCTCGTGCAAAAAATGCAAATATACATGGAAAGTCACGCCAGTGATATCCAGAGTAACGCTGTACGTAGCAGTTCCTTACTACAGTTTCTAGAACTATGGTATTTCCTTGTACAAAAAGAAAACGGAGAAGTGAAATATTGCTGGAAAACACATTAAAGGCTAAAAAGGCGAAGAAAAGTAGTTCACCAGTCCAGGTAACTTGGAAGACTTCCATGTATTTGCATTTTTTGCACGAGGTGCCAAAGCGACACGCATGCAGGCATGCATAATCAAACACCGGCAACAACTCGGAGAATAGAGATGCACATATGGCAATGTTTAAAAAATTATTTAATGGTCTTAAAAAACTTCAATGCCTTTGTAGTTTACACACCTTACTGGTAAAGGATTGAAAATACAATATCGAGAAATAAAAAAAAATTCATCTACTAGTTTTCAAGAACCAGTATTATTAACGTGGATGTCGAAATTCTGAGATAAACGCAGGAATTTAGTGCTTTACGTACAGTCGTCTCAACGGCGATCAAAAATAGCAAATATGACGACATATTCACAAAATAAAGAACAATGCCTTGGTATTATTTAGAACCACAAATATTGCAACTTTTCTTTGGAAAATTATTGTTATAAAATTAATTTAGTAGAGCACCCGCGGTTTTAAATTTCTTCAAAGTCAAATAATTGCTCCGTTTTTACTCAAAATTGGCTTAATAGAATTTCTTGAAACACTCTCACATTATAGACAAACATTTGATTTACAAAGTCTCATAAATCGTTTTGCTCGTCGAGGTCAGGATTTTGAGAAAATTGCCAAAATTTCAAATCAAGTGTATAACAATTTCGATGTTAAAAAAGCTCCGATTTCAACCAAACTAGCATCATTATAAAATTTGGTCCATTTGTAGTAGGTGTGCGTAAAAAGTTTGGTCAACTTAATTCTGTAACGCAATTAATAGCCGCTTCAATTCGACTACCCGCGCACTGGCGAAATAGGGTCCAGCCACCTTAAATCTCTAGACTTACATGCATACTATTAGAATAAGGTTGGGCAAGTTTCAGGGGCAGATTTAGGGGAGGGGGTGCAAGGGCTGGTGTGCAACCCCCCTTCCCCCTGCACGTCTCCCCTAAGGTGTGCATCCCCACCTTAGATGACTTTGGGCCATTTTCTTTGACACAATACTTTTGCACAATATCCTGTGGATTCCCTGGATGCATGATTTCAAATTTCTGCATTCCTTCCTTGAGGAAGAATCCTGGATAGTTTATTGGCATACTGCATTGTAAGGGTTGGTTGGAGTTTTTCTTAAATAATGGCCTATATGCAAAAATACTGTTAGTAAATTTTTCAGGCTCTGGCAAATAAGGTAGCTTTTTAAGGTATCAGGGTAGCCCTAGCGACCGGTGTACGTTCAACTCTATATTGCGCCAAGACTTTTAGTCTAAACCCCATTAAAGTATACATTGCAATCTATTATTTTTATCGTAAAATAATTTTTTCCTTTTAGGTTAGAGCGGATTATTCAAATTTTCACCAAGGTGTCTTCGCAGAGTTCCCGGTCAATCAATATTGATCCGAAAACAATGTTTACTATCTTTCTGAGATCATGAGATATCACTTGTCAAAAGTGTGTCTCAGATTTTTGATTAGTTGCCCCGTTGTTCTGTTATACGTTCCTAAAGTTACAACATTGCCAAAATTGCTGTATCCGATACAAAACAGACGATAACTTTGGAATGGAGCAAAAAATCGAAAATCTTTTAAAGAACAACTATCGAGGATGACCTCTGCCAAATTTCAGATGAATCCATTAAAATCCCTTTGACTGGGAACTCAAAATACATGGCTAATTGAACGTAAATTCACTTCCGAGAAAAATGCAAAAATGTGTTTTGGAGCCAAGAAGCGGGTTTGTTGATACAAGGGGATGATAACACCTCATAATCTTGCCCGATGACAGCTGAAGTAAAGGGCAACCAAAATCTTGTTACGTTTCCCACACAAATGGCGGGAAATCAAGGCAATTTGATCCTATTGAACTTTGGCTCTTGTTGAATAATCTTTTTACAAAGGTTTCGATAGTTTATAGAGAAATATATTCTTCACCGACAAGCTCTCTTGATGACAGGTCAATTGACAAGTGATGTCAACAGATAATTGACAGGGATTAAGATGGAAAAAAGTTTTTCGCTTATAACTCGCTATTCAAAATCACTAGTGAAATAATTTTTTCACTAAATCATAGCTTATTGTGCATTCTATCAGAAAATGTAAAAACGTAAAAATCAACCCTTTTGAGAAACTTTGGGGTACCCTGATACCTTAATACCTGTGAAGTTATCCCAGGGGTCTGTATCCTTAAAGGATGAGATATCATGGACTGGCTGGTCCACCTTACACTTATTTTTATCTATTCTTGCAGATCATACCCATGACCTAGATATGGGTTACAAAGACTTTGGGTATATGTACAGCCTTTATGGTGATTTGGTTATATTTAATAGTGATGATGAAGCTTTTCGACTAAGAAAGATACTTTGTTCTACACTTAAGCCTGAAAACATGGGCTCGACATTTAGCAGAAGTTGATGTTATATGTTCAAGACTTTTAGAAGGACTGGAGTTACAGGGACCTATTCCACTGTATAGAAGATTAAAGTTGCTAACAACACAAATTTCTCTTACTCTCTTCTTGGGACTGGATTTTGATTCTGCTGCTCAAGAATCAGAGGATATCATTGATCTAACAATTGCTCATTGGCATGGTAATTTATTTTCAAGATATGATGGAGGAGGGAGCCAGGGGAGAGAAGGAGTGGCTTTTTTTGACAGTGAAGATAGGGCTCCCAAAAAAGTCATGGTTTACAATGGCAGGAGTAATTTTGACATAACCCCTATTGCCACACCCATTTTATTGTAATTATCCCTGAAACAGGTCCATTTATTAATTTTTGTTCTTTAGGACTAATTTCTGTCCCTCTAAGCATTAATGTTTATGGCCACAAGTCAGGATATCATAAAGCAATGTCTGCCAAGGTAACATTGCTGTTTTATTGAGCACTATATTATCATGAAATTAATGGTTTGTAACACTTGTTTCCCCTTATCTAAAAGCAATCTTCTAGGGGACACAGGTTGCTTCCTCTTGCTATAACTTTTTGTTTCTAATAGCCTCCTCTGCAGGCTACTCAGTTAATTGGGTGCCCTGTGTGTCTCTTGCCACAGGAAACCCAAGAGTAAAGGAAGTTATGGAAGAAGTCAACCTTTAATTCCTAGCTAGCTCTGCAAAATCAGTGCAAGTTACCAGGAACCTTGTCTTAAAAAGCTACCACACACTGTGCATCATATACAATAAGGCAATTTGGTATACAGTATAAGGTAGAGCCGTATCCCATCTCCCTAGTCACCCCTATCAACCTTAACACTTCTTGTTTTACAGAAAGAACTTCTAGAAATCATAACAAAGAAGTTATCAGAAAGTGATCTCTCACAGGGGTAAGGAAAGAACTGTATGCAGATATACATGCATATCTATATGGATAATAATCTCAATTTTCTTAAATCCAAAGATCGGTTTTCCAAATACTAAAAGAAGCAGAATTTGAGTCAACAACAGAATTGGTCAATCATCTTCTCTTATTTGTGTCAGCACTAGTACCCAAGGCTCTGGCATCTTTGCTTGTTTCATTTTGCATAGAACTGTCAAAACCTCATAATGTGAGTATAGAAATGACAGAGATCTTTACATTAACTGACATTGCAAATTATGTTATCTAAATGAGGCAGTCTGCTCTGTGGAGATCGATGTATCTGTTATAGACAGAGAGTTGCATAGCCAAGGTAGAGATTCAATTGCTAACTGTGGAGAGAAAGAACAATGCAAAAAGGTTGACAATAAGTTGCAGATACCTACAATCGTGGACATAAGTGATGGGGCAAATACACAATTCTTAACTAGTTATAAATAGTAAATGCCACGTAAGTTGCAACTAATTGCCATTTAAGACTCTCCTCTTGTTGTATTTTCAGATACTTTTCTCCTTTTCACTTTCCAAGTTTCTTCTATGCCTCTTCATTTTTTTAACAGATCAAAAGAAGACAAAAAGCACTGGAAGATGATGATTACCTTGATGATATCTTACTGGAAGTAAAACGTTTATGGCCACCTTTTCTTGGTGGAAGAAGAAAAGCTATTAAGGTAGAATTTTGTAGCTATCAGCACAAGGGTGGAGGTACAGAGCTCAAACAAACACCTAAATCAGATGGCTGTATGCTAACTCCTCATCTCTAGTTACTGCTTTTATCTTTTGTGTACATGTACAGGACATTATAATAGATGGATACAAGATTCCAGCAGGTTATTATGTGGCGTATCTAACAAGGGCTGCAAACTGCGATCCAAGTGTTTTTCCTGAACCTTTTCAATTTAACCCTGAGAGATGGAGAACTTGGTAAGCTTTATCATACCTTAATACCTTGGGTAATTACCTTAAAACCTTGGGTAATACCTTAATATCTTGGGTAATACCTTAATATCTTGGGTAATACCTTAATATCTTGGGTAATACCTTAATATCTTGGGTAATACCTTAATACCTTGGGTAATGCCTTAATATCTTGGGTAATACCTTAATATCTTGGGTAATACCTTAATATCTTGGGTAATACCTTAATATCTTGGGTAATACCTTAATATCTTGGGTAATACCTTAATATCTTGGGTAATACCTTAATATCTTGGGTAGTACCTTAATATCTTGGGTAATACCTTAATATCTTGGATAATATGATGCCTTGGGTATTAAGGCGTCTGCGCGGCACACTAAACTGGGAAGATGCATAAAAGCTCGCTGCGAAAATGTATCCGTGCAATTGATAGAGACTGAAAAGTCATTGAAGAGAGAAGAGCTTGTTTAAGTCTGTAGACGACATTTTGAAATATACTCCGCTCTCTTTACAAGTGTTTCATTGACCGCTTTCTTGAACTACTAGTATTTACCTTTGTAGATCGCGATCTGTTTGACTGTATTTTACATCTATATTTTGTGTGTTTAGTAATCAAGAAGATGGAGACCTTGTATGGACATTTGGCTCTGGTCCAAGAATGTGTGTAGGACATGCCTTTATTCACAAAATTATCAAGGTAGCGTGAACAAGACACATTTCTTCGATATGTTAATCTAAAACTTCATTTTTTCTATCTTAATTGATGTGAAAAAGGACAGAAGTAGTCCTTAAGGACCCGGAACAAGGCGCGACTTTCTCTGTGACGTCGCACTCGCAAGAAATGAGTCAGGAATCGCGCCGTTTGCCTTTACGAAGTTGTGCGCAACAGACACGAATATGGACCGTGTTTTACTTTTGCGTTGTTGCCTGCAACGCGTTCTTCGACGTTGCGCGCAACAACGTCGTCCTGGAAACAAGGAGGCGTTGTATTGAAAATGGTTTTCTGCAACAATAAGTAAGAAAGATCTAGATATTTCCTGTATGTTGAATTTATCTCAAGCGACGTACGTCGTTATTAATGTGAATACCTGTAAGTACGCTGAGGACTGCACCATGCATATATGTATGAAATCTTGCGAGACTAGCGAAATGCAAAGTGTACTTGACTCTGTGATTTATTGGGCTAATGACAATAAAATGATACTGAATGCAAAGAAAACTAAAGATATGTGGATTAACTTCCGTCAAGTTCCAGAGCCTCCGCTACTCCAAATTGGATCGACAGGCATCGAAAGAGTTGAGCAGTTCAAGTTGCTGGGTGTGTGGTTCCAAAATGATCTAAAGTGGAATGCCCATGTTGACAATATCACAAAGAAGGCCTCTAAGAGAATTTTCTACCTACGAGAATGTAGAAGGGCCCAGTTGCCTTCTGAAGTTGGTCTCAACATCTATACTACCTTAATAAGACCCGTCTTGGAATATGGTGCTCCAGTATGGGGAGGAATTCCCTCATACCTGAAGGAGGAAATAGAGCGTATACAGAGAAGATGCTTAAGGATCATTGGCCTTCCAAGAGATTACCTTCCGGCCCTAGAGACAAGAAGAAATGAAGCCACTGCAAGAGAGTTCCAGAACATTAGAAATGACTCGAGCCATGCTCTTCATGACAGGGCAGTAGAAATTAAGTCTTGTAAATATAATTTACGTTACACATGGACGCTGCCTCCAGGACAAGAACTCAAGTACAAATGGCTGCCTGTATCCAGACCAAAAGCTGATGTACATGCTGTCTTTACCAGGAAACAAGATGCTGTTGTCTGATAATTATTAGGTGATGATGACGCTGAAGACAACAAGGATGGTACAGACGTCAGCTGATAGCGACGTTGTTGGTATAATCGCAGCAATGACAAAAGTTCAGTTACTCAGTAGTGGGTAAATGGAAAACCTAAAGCCATCATTGCATTATACCGCATAATTAAAGAAAAGCATACACACAACATCCACATATTGCTCTATGCACAAGGTCTCAAATCACAGCACAGATTACGTACTTTGAATAAGAACACAAAATAGCACTGGATGAATATGGTTTCGATCACTTAAGTTATTTTTTACATCCTGTAGACAGTAGTCGAGCGTGAGTCAAATCCGTTTCTACTGTGTAATTACAATATTTTAAGCAGTATTTCATTGTTGTGAAAGCTGTTCGTGATAACTCCTAGAGAACCAACTACGGCCACAGCCTTAGATAATTATGGGCACTTCTTGAAAAAATATTGTACCTCTCGCACTTCGAGAAACACGATTCCGTCTGAAGGTTCCTTGATTTTGCCAACTAAGTTTTTCAAACTTTGACAGCAAAACAAACCACTGGGGGTCCGGATTTTTGTAAGATATCATCGTTTCTTTTACTACCGTTATCGTTGAAGTGCGACCTGTGAAACTCGAAGTCTCGTTTGGAAACTTGCATTCACACGGACCAAGTCCAAGTCCAAGACCAAGTCAGCCCTTCACAGGAAAGTTTGGACCTACAATCAGTGCGCATTTGGTTAGGACAGGAAGTCCAAATTAATTTTGCACACGCGTAAAATCGGTGCTGATCCCCCCTCCCCCGAGGAATGTTGTGCGTCAAGTTGAGAACATATACGCGACCTAACTTCCTTCATTGGCGCAACATTGCATGGGAGGGGAGGGAGCAGTGCATGGGAGGGGAGGGAGCAGTGCATCTCTAATTTCATATAAACATTTTATTGGACATTTAGCATTTACTTTTATAACATATTTGAGATATAGCACGCGCGCTGATTGGCTGGCTACCATGTTTATATCAGAGGACAGAGACAGGGCTCGCTCAAAAAACGTAAAAAAAGCAATGTATGCTACGCTATGCTACTGCTATGCTACGCCTCGTGTTCCTAATCTTGCTTTTCTCTTGCTCTACATCTTCCATCGTGTTTATATCACAGTACAGAGACATGCGCGCGCGATTTATATTCCTTAATGAAATAAATAAAAATAGATAAAAATTTAACCATCCGCTACCCATCTCGTGAAGATGGTGGCTCCGAAGGTTCCCCCTCCAACATTTCTCTCGAGACATCATTTCAAGAAAAAAATTACGAGCTGTAAATGAGAAGACCTTCTGCACTAACCAATCCCCATCCGATCAAGACAACGCACCCTCTTGCGAAGTAACAGGCATACATAGTTGAAAAGAATGTTTAATCCATATCAACAATAACTTTTCCCTTCCCAACACTGTAATTAATAAGAACCAAGTAGTGAAAACCCAAATATGTTAATGACTACAACAATTGGTAAAGCAACTGCCTGACTGTACAATATTTACTATAGTAGTTTGGTGGTGTACACTATTTACTATAGTAGTTTATAATAGCCCTTTTTCTTACAATGGAATTGCAACGGCCGTCAAAGCTGATTGACGGGCCACATTTCAAAATAAGAGCAAAAAAGACATCTCTAAAAGAGCGTGGAGTGAAAAAGATTCAAAGGAATTAAAAGTCAAAGAATAAATACTTTGTGATAGAATAGCTAATGTTTCAAATCATTACGACTTTACTACGATCTACAAAGTCATAGGATTATGTGATATCAGAGTTCGAAAAATATCACAAAGTATGTAGTAGAGCTGTTTCCAAAAGACTGTTTGGAAATAACAATGTTCATTGCCTTTTCGCCCACGTCAATATTATCTCGGATTTATTTGCTTCACAGAATCCAATTTTAATCCTTCTCAAAAAGACAAGCTTTTACAAACAGCTGTACTTAAAAAATGTTGCAGCCAAAAATTTCTCAAAAAAATTTGTTTTCAAAGCTAATTCTGAGCGAAGAGGGCAAATGTCATTTGACATTGGCCTGGTTTCCACGAACGGAAGTAGAAGCGGAAGAAACATGCGGAGACTTATTGTTGCATTTCGTAAGACTAAGCAGTGCATCATTGAATCTGCGTGTCTTTTTTTCCGCTTCTGTGTCCGTCGCTCGTGAAAACCACTCTAAACAGCCATGCTCTTCGAACATGCACAATTTTAAAACTTTGTCAAACACCAATTCTAGCAAACCGGCTATAGTAGCTTACATGTCACTTTACTTCTAGAGAAAATGCCTTCGTGAACAATTGTGAAGGACCCTGGGAAAAAATACTATTTCCTCCATCTATCCATGGGAGTTTTCCTGTCCGAAAGATTAGAAATGTAGAAAGACTGAAGATCGAGAAAACGGACTTTTGGTTACCATCTTTAGGGCAGTCTTTCTTGAAGTCTGACAAGAAGCTGGCTATGGAGTTGGTATTTTGTAAACTCTACAACAATATACTATAACTCTAATGCTATAAATACTATGAACCCTCCCCTACTTAGCGGTGAAACAGTAAGTTTAAAACGAATAGAGTCCACAGGAAGACCGGTAAACTTAATTACAATTTTATCTTTTTCTGTACACTGGAAACAGTTGCAATCAAATATTTTATCTTTACTCGTGCACAATAATGCACTCGATAAAAGTTTTCTTATTCTTTGAAATTCTGAATATAACTTCATTTGAATTAAAAATTATTTCAATAAAACGATGGAATTATTATAAAAATAATACGAGACGCACGACTAAACTACTGAAACGCCTAGATGACGTCATCTTTCACAAACAATAGGTCAGACGTGACGTCATGTTCAAATTTGATTTCAACAGTATAAATATAGACGATGACGTAATAAATAGATTACGACATCACGGCATGCTGTACATTAATGATGTGATGACTAGTAATGACGTCATCACAATTCTATATTTATCAGGGAGATGTTTATTTTGCCTGAAAACTGCTAAATTTTCTATTTTATCTAGTGGTCTAAACTACACTTAGCTAACAAGACGTGAGAATTCAAGATTGTACTGCAGTCGTTAAATCGATGTTTCGTGTTGTACTAGAGGAACACCCGTATGCGTGCGTCGCTCGAACTGACGAAGTTCTATTTCACTGTTCTCCCCTGATCGTGAGCGGCGTTGTGTAGTGTCTATATTACTGGATGAATTCTGCGGACTACGGACAGAGATTTCTTCTCTTCTACCGTTGATGCCAGGTACTGGGGAAGTGAACTCCATCGTGATATCATCGCGGACGTTCTCAGCTGCTTCACGATCTTCTCGTCGTTTGATGATGTACCACGATATGAAGTAAAAAAGCGTAGAAAGAACTAAAGGAGAAAGAGAAAAAAACAGCACAATAATATTACGATACAAACGTGTAACATATTCTCATGTGTTTGATATGACGGTCAAGAATCTACACCAATCATGCCGTGAGGTTTTTAACAAGAAATCTGTTCCGAGTCCTGGGCCCCACATTCCATCGGGACAGCTAACAAACCCCTGTGATCTTTGTTTACAGGTAATCGTACGTTATCGTGAATGACTGTTCGGGAAATGGGCCTAAACGCGCCTAAACAGGCCTCGGTTTACAATGAACAGCTGTCCTTTGGTATAATTCGAGATTAGCTCTGGTCATTTTTTCAGCAACCCAGGCAAGAAGAATTCTAGCCCCTCTCTTGATCCTCTTAAATCAATGTTATTTAATTAAAGCCATATTGATATATAAAGACAGGTTAAAACAAGGATGCAATACCATGGTAACAAACATAATAATAATAACTTTATTAACGTCTCAAAATCAAAAAACTAACCAAAAAACTAACCATGAAAGAAGAGCCCGCAAGCAACAAGTAGGTAGCTCAGCAGTTCATTGTCATATTCTAAACAGCTTCCTTTCCTACCACAAGACTCTTCCCATAAGATACACGTCTTATCGATAAAAGTACCAAACAGTACAGGACCAGGTACTGAACCAAATATACTTAGAAACAACCACTGTAGTCCAAGTGCGTACGTGCGCTGATTATCAGGGACACACCTAGCAAATCAAAGAGACATTAGGACTTGACCTTACGAGTGAAATACGAGCAAATAAACACAAGCAACATAGATCCACTTCGAACAACAAAGGAGGTCATTCTAACGCCGTTTCTTATTCGATGTTCTTTTTCGACAGAGTTACCTTAAAACTACTGTTTTATTGGGTGTAGCATTCATAAAGTTTGCAACCAGCAGAACAAGAGCCCCAAACAGAAACGGAATCAGGTTTTTGCAGTCACGGTCACAAACTCCCTTCTTTGCAAAGCCGTGTTTGGTTGCATCTGTTGCTGGTGCTATACACAAGCACTGGTCGAATTCCTGCAACAAAAAGTTGAACACTTTAGAAAGGAGAATGATAGAGGAAGTTGTCTAAAGGGAAAGAATTGTTAGTAATCACTTCTCTCAACACTGCTCCCCTTTATGATGAAGAAGTTTTCATGAGTACTGTGAAACGGACCATTAACAATATAACAATATTGAATTAAGGAAGTCTTGGTACGTAGGTCTCATGATTTTTTTAAATTCTACTACGTCTTTTATGCAATGATTTATATTTTGCCAAGCTTTCGGACGACTCGTCCATCATCAGGACTAACAATTACAACAGACCGCGCGAGCTAACTAATTATACATGACATTCTAAAAAAAAACCAATAAATTCTAACCGACATCGTTCGCAAAGCGCGCGGATAAGAATATCAATGCAAAACCAAAGCTGAACAACAGACGAGATAAATATTGAAAAGGTAAACATCCAAACTAGAATCAACCTAAAAGAGCAAACAAAACGTGATAGAATTAAAACCAAACGAGAAAAATACACAAAGAAGATAATCCTAAGATAAAATTAGAAATAATCCTAGACTTTTTTTTTAGACTTTTTTATTGATTTTGCACTATATTACAGATTTATATAATTGTTAATAATATACATAAACCAGAATAATTCAGAAATAGAAATTTATAGAACATATAAAGTTTGTGCACAGTAGCCGAAGTAGCAGAGCTTTCGTATCGGCTACTGATACTATTAAATATATATAGTTCTTAGATATAAAAAGAGGAATGTAAAAATCACAAATAATCCTGCAATTGTCTCGGTTTCTTAGAGTGTTCTTATTGCTGGCTATGCAGCATGCTTCCATCCACTTTCTTTCTTGCAATTGTCTAATGATGCTTGTGTTTTCCCGTTGTGTCTGCTTAAATACTTGGTTTGTAACAATGCACTACAATCTGCTAGTACATCCGGCATGCTTTCTCTGGGGCTTTCTCCCTTAATCGACAGCAGTTGATGTCTCCATCCCTGTTTGTACCTGTTTCCTTCTGATGGTAGATTTTAGTGGGAAGGAGTTGTTGGTGTAATTCTTCTAACCCAGCCACTGTATGTGTTGGTGCATCTCCATTCTCCATTCTTTTAAGCATTCATTCGGATTCGGATATACGTCGTTTCATCTGGATATCTTTCCTTGACACTTTTGTTCATTAACCAGTTTCTCTGTAGCTTTTTTTGTTGATGGACTTCTTCAACTCATTCTTAACCTTCTTCTAGGTATCTCTTCACCCGCTTTTGTGTGGCATACTGGTTCAGGATGGTTTAGTTCTAAAACAAGTTCCAGCTCTTGAGCACATTTTGTTGCATCTTTCAACCATGAATGATACCCCTTTAGTTTCCATTGAGCGTTCTTCCCATTTTCTTACTAGCTCAGCTCCATCGTTAAACTTTCATTGCCGCTTTTATCTTCGCCACTTTATGTTTTTGTTCAACTGATTTATGGCCCCTTCTGCCGTTTTCTCTTGGTAGGTACAGCAATACTGAAGATCCTGCTGGATGCTTGCCATGCATACCGTTTTCGACCATGATTTTTCGCGGTTCTCGGTCTATTCTTTGTAAATCACTGATTGACCAACGTTGCGTCCACATCAAGTAACTAGGCACTGGGAGAGCGTTTTGATTTGAAGCATAGACCAGATCACAGATCATCGTTCGAGTTATGCTTTAGAAGCATACTTCAATGCCAGCTTGTTCAAAATTTAATACAATATTGATTACACAATATTTCTATACATTTTTGGGGGGCTTTCACCTTAAATATTGGCTGTGAAAGCCCAAGAAAAATGATAGAAATAATGAAAACCATATTGAAAAGGCGGAATTATTATCGATGTTTCACAGCCATTTCATAATCTGCTCTAAGGACTCACCTCTGAACCAATCTTCTTCTGACAGCCCGCAAAACAGGGTGAGAAATAAGTGGTTTTGTCAACACCACAGACTGGGTAATAGTTAGAAGTAGAACAATGACAGCCAGCATTACACCACGTTGTCATGTTAGCAGCGCTGTTAGAACTAAGTAAACAACAAAAGAGTTTAAGATACTTAACAAACTTTATAAAGATGCATCAATGATAACTGTTATAACATCGCCTCGATTCTTGTAATATTGATATAATTATGGTGATGATGATGATGATGATTACGACAACGACGATGATGATACTAGGAAATTGTTATAAAAAACAAGCTAGGTGAAGATCGATCCATATTTCTAATCAAGCCGAACCAAACATATTAATCGTGTCCGTAGTTTCTATATATATATAGTAAACATTTAAACCCCTCTGTACAACGACTACCACACTAAAAAAGCCACCGGTGAGATCCATACACTGTTATCGTGTCCGTTGTACAGGGGTTTCTATATATAGTAAGTATTTAAATATTGTCTTGAAACCCCTCGATGTCAAAGAAGTTGGGAGAGCTAATGGTAGGCTTCAAGACCGTTTATTGTGCACCGGTAACATACACCGCACGCGCGCGAACGCTTACGTCACAATCACTGTTGTTAATTAATTATTTCAACGGGACACAGGAAGCCCGCATTTCACAACACCTTCCCGGGGCGCGAATTAACAGATACAGTTCAAAGTTCTTATTTCTTAGTTCAAAGTTAAATTATGTCTCGATGTCGTCTTCTGCCTGCTGCCGGATTCTCTGGCGAGCTTTTTCTGCAGCGGACCTCTTCGCGGGTCTGGTGTAGGTTTCGGCCGGCCCTGGTACGGTGTCATCTGGCACTGGCCCTTCCAGACTCTCAGACAATTCAAGCGGGTATAACTTTTCGATCGGTCTGATGAGTTCTTTTCTATTACTCGAACGCAGAGTGGCTGCTCTCACTCGACCATCCCTTCCGGGGAGAAGACCTTTGATAACGCAAAGTTTCCACTGGTTTCGTGGGAGATTGTCGTGCACCAGGACAACATCTCCAGGTTTAATTGGTGGTGAGTCCAAGTGTCCTCGGCTTTGGTGGAACTCTCTTAAGCTCGTGAGGTATTCTTTCCTCCAGCTCGTCCAGAAAGACTTCAATAGGGTCTCGTGGTATCTCTTGCGCTTTCTCAACGTTCTCGCTGTTACCTGTCCTGGAGGGACGTAGTCTGTGTCCCCTCTTGATCTTTCCGCTGGTAGATTGAGAAGTCGTTGGCCACAAAGAAAGTGAGACGGTGTTAGGGGAGTTCCATCCTTGATGTCATTGTACATGTAGGTTAGCGGACGACTGTTGAGCGCCGCCTCCACTTCGATGACAACGGTATTGAGTTCGAATATGTTCAGCGATGCCTTGCCGATACTCCTCTTTAAGCATCTTTTCACGAGTCCCACTAGTCTCTCATAAAATCCTCCCCACCACGGAGCTCTCTCGGCGATAAACTGCCATGTGACTCTCTTCTGGGTGAGAAACTCATGCGATACGTTCGAATCGAACGAGTGGCTCGTTATTTCCTCAGCGCTCGCCTTGAAATTCTTTGCGTTGTCTGAAATTATCATGTCCGGAATTCCTCGTCTGCTGATAAACCTTTTGAAGGCTCGAATGAATGCTTCTGCTGATAAGTCTTCTACTATCTCGAGGTGTAGTGCTCTAATGGAGGCACACGTGAACAGACTTATGTACACTTTCATTTGGGCTGATTTCTTGCCAATGTCGCGGACAAACAGGGGTCCCGCGTAGTCGAGTCCGGTTACTTGAAATGGACGACCATCCAAAACGCGAGCTTTGGGTAGTGGTGGAGTGATAGCGGAGCGATAAGGGCGGCCTTCATGCCTTCTACAGATTACACATTTAGATAGTATTTGTTTGACCTTTTGCCTTCCTTGTGGGATCCAGTATTGTTGCCTGATTTGAGTCAGTGTGTCTCGTACACCTCCGTGAAGGACGAGTGCGTGAGCCTCACGAATGATCAGTTCTGTCAAGTAGCTATCTTTGGGAATAAGTACTGGAAATTTGGTTTTCTTTGATAGGGGTGCATTCTCTAGTCTGCCTCGACATCGGACGAGGCCGTCCTTGTCCATGTACAGTCCCAATTTGTCGATGATCGCCGGGCGCTTTGGCTTAGATTGTTTACTCATAAGATGCTGAATTTCGTCGAAATATGCTTTTCTTTGTGCTGATTTTATAAGGATTTTCTCTGCGTTGCGTATATCTTGAGTGGTGATTACTCTGCCTACGACTATTCTTTCGACATTTCGCCACAAAGCGAAGTACAAGCGCTATGATCCGTAGTGCGGTGTTCAGGTTACTATATCTTGTAATGTCGATGACTTCTGGGTATTCCATGGGGGTTGTTTTTGTCATTAGTTGTTGTACACATTCATGGTCGTGAGTTGTGTTGCTAACTTCGACTTCTTTCCATGTCGGCCAATCGTCTTCGGACTGTGCTAACCACGACGGACCCTCAAACCAAAAGCGGGCGTGTTTCCCTGTGAGTGCTTTCGCGGAGATCCCGCGTGTTAGCAAGTCCGCAGGATTCGATGACGTGGGACAATATTTCCACTCGTGTCGCCGTGCATGTGAATGCGGTTATTTGCTTTATCTTCTCGACTCGAGTTTTGATGAACTTTGGTAGCTCCTTGTGCGTTGATATCCATGATAGCACTATCTGTGAGTCACTCCATAGTACAACTTTGGACAGAGTTATTGCAAGGCTTTTATTGATGTAATTATAGAGCTGAGCCCCTAGAAGTGCTGCCTGTAGTTCTAGTTTGGGTAGTGTTTGTGTCTTAATTGGGGCGACTTTGCTTTTCGCCATTACGAACGTCGCTTGTGTACTGACTCTCATGTAGCCGACTGCTCCGTAGGCTCGTTCGCTACTGTCGCAGAATACGTGGATTTCTACTGGTTCATGGGTGCTTGATAGTGGTGTGTAACGCCTCGGAATCTCAAGTGAAGTGAGGTGTTTTACTTCCTCAAACCATTGCCGCCATTCTTCTCTGTGATCACTTGGTAGGTTGTCATCCCAGCTGATGTTGAGCTTCCATAATTTTTGCATCATAATTCTTGCTCTTATGCTGAATGGTTCTACTGTACCCATGGGGTCAAAGAGCTTCGATGCAATGCTGAGCACTGTTCTCTTCGTCGTTTTGTCGATTTTCTTTGTCGTTTCGAGCAACTTCTCAAGTGATAGTGAGAGCGAGTCCGATTGCGAGTTCCATTTGATGCCGAGTACTTTTACCATTCGGTCTGCGTCTGTCTTGTCGATTTGAGTTTTCTTTGTTAATCGCGCGGAGTTTGTTGTCCACTGACGCAGATTCATGCCGGCTTCAGAGAGGTATTCTCTTGAGCGGGCGTAGTATTCGATTGCTTGTTCTTCGGTACTCGTCCCGGAGACTACGTTGTCCATATACATGGAGTCTTTTAAATCTGCGGCAATTTTGTTCCTTCCCTTTTGGTCGAGGTGATAGCGTATTGTTGCTCCCAGCAGGAATGGCGATGGGGCAGCGCCGAAGAGTACACGTTTAAATCTGTACACCTTTAAGTTGCCAGGGCTGCTGGCTGACTTGGTTGAGTCTTTGAACCATAGAAAGCGTGTTGCGTCTCTATCCAGTTCGTTCAGCTCTATTTGTAGGAACGCCTTTTCGATGTCAGCTGTAAACGCTATTTCGTGAAGTCGAAATCTTAGTAGAATACCCATTAACTCCTGCATGAGGTTTGGACCTTTGTACAGACAATCGTTTAAGCTTGGAGCGTTTGGGACTTTTGCAGATGCATCGTACACTATTCTCATTTTCGTAGTTGCACTGTCTAATCTGAAGACTGGAAAGTGCGGGATGTAATGCAATATCCCCACGTGTGTACTTGGGGTAGAGACCTTTTCGATGAATTCTTGCTTTTCCTGATCTTCCAGGTATTTGATGTAGCTTTCGATGAGTTTGGGATCTTTCCTCAGTAGGCTTCGACGGAGACTATCTAGTCTGTTTTTAGTCATCCCGAAGTTGCTTGGCAACTCGTGCTTGTTGTCTCTCCATGGCAGACGTACAACGTATCTGCCAGAGTATTGATTAAATTCTATGGTTTCATTGAAGACCTTTAACACATCATCTTCTTCTTCGTCTTTGGTTGTCTCTATCTCGTTGATTTCCCAGAATTTAGGGAGTATGTCTTCGAGCGATTCTTGGGCTTGTATGGCGTCTGTTCTATTACAGGCTACCCGTGAGGAACACTCTCTGCTGTCCTGTGTGGTGGGGCCAGAGATTAGCCAGCCGAACTTGCTATTCATGGCGATGATTCCTCCGTCGCCGCACTTGATTACTTCTCCTGTTATCAAGTAGCCGTAGAGGTCGTTTCCGATAATGATGTCCACGTCAAGGGCCTCATTGTTTTGCGGTGGGTCAGCTAATTTGAGCTGCTCTATTTCCTTGTGGTTTAGGCCGCCTTGTTTCATTTGGTATGACAACGGCGGACATATGATCGGTGTGACAAGCGCTGTAAAGTCAATGTCTTCGTGATTGGTGCGGAATTTGAGTTGTACAACTTGGTACTCCTCTCTGTTGCTGCGGTTCGAACCGAACGTTGTCACGTCGAGTACTTCGTTTCTTAGCGGTTTGAGTTTTAGTTTTTCTTTGAGGTCCTTTGCTATGAAGGTTCTTTGAGATCCGGAGTCAAATAGCGCTCGGGCTTGATGCATGTGGCCTTTTGAACTGACAACTGTCACGAGTGCAGACTGCATTAATATCGTCGCGTCCGGGTGTGGGGCTTGCGTTGTTCCCATATGCGTATGTGCGCTCGATGCGGACGCGGTTACGTTGTTGTCTTTATGTGCATGCGTAGAGGACGTGTTCTGTGACTCGCACAGTGACGTGTGGTGCTTCATTTTGCAGTTTCTGCAGCTGCCTTTTGAGTAGCATTGGCTGGTTGTGTGATTTGCGCCGAGGCAGTTAAAGCATCGTCGGTTCTTGCGTAGAAATGCAAAACGGTCGCTTACGGTAGTTATTTTATCGCATTGTACTGGTGGGTGTTGACCGTCACAGTACGTGCAGGTCTTTCTTTCTGGTTTACTACTCGCTCTTTGCCTTCTGCGATATGCACTGGAGAGGAAAGCTCCTGCTGTCGGTACTGGTTTGTCATCTTGCAAACCGGATGTTGACGGTGATTCAGGGGTGTTCAAGCGACCCTTTTCGCGCGTTTCTATTTCTTGTCTTAGCGTGTCTCTCAAGTCATTGAGGCAGCTATCTGCTTTCTTGTTCGCTCGAAATATTGCGCGGCGTATTTCTTCCGGTAGTTTCTTCAGTAGTATTGGTATCAGTAGACTACCGTAGGATTCCGTTTGCGTTCCTAGGGCTTCTAAGCCTCGTATATAGTTTTCGCAAGTGTCATAAAATGTTCTTAGCCTTTTCACATCGCCTGTTGTTGAGGGGATTTTTGATAAGGCGTCCATGTAATGATTGATCAGGGTCTGCCTCTGGCCATAGCGTTGCTGGAGAATATCTACAGCTTTCATGTAATTGTCGTTTGAGAGTGGCAGTCCCGAAATTGTGCGGGCTGCCTCGCCTTTCAGGAGGCCATTCAAGTAGTTCATTTTGTCTATATTAGACAGTTCGGAGTTTTTGTCTATGGCAGAGGAAAACCCATCCCAGAAAGTGAGCCAGTCTAATAAGTCGCCACTAAACGGCTTCAACGTTAGTTTCGGCAGCTTAATGGCTACTCTATGTTGTGGAACTTGCTCTTTAACATCGTTAAACTGAAACGAGCTCACCCGTTTTTGATCCGGTTTCATGTATCCAGTTGTGGATCCGATGAACTTCATGACCTTTGTTTGTAGCTCGGCTATCCTCTCTTTCCACAGGATTGCATCTGCTACTTCGTCCTCTATAGCTTGTTGGTCCGCGCAGAATCTGATGATTGCTTCGTCGGCTCTCTCTAGTTCGTCTTTGCGACGGTTAAGTCTGTCGACGATAGCTTCTAGCTCCGGCAAGTTTGTTTCTTCGGATTCCATGATCGAATCAGCCTTGTTGATGTCCCTCGTGCAATGACCTCGTATCGCGGCGCGTGAGCCTTTCTTGATTCTTAGCTCGTGTTCGGCCATTTTTTAAGATGTCTTTTACCTGGTGTGCTCCTCCCGGGTTTCGGCACCAGTGTCTTGAAACCCCTCGATGTCAAAGAAGTTGGGAGAGCTAATGGTAGGCTTCAAGACCGTTTATTGTGCACCGGTAACATACACCGCACGCGCGCGAACGCTTACGTCACAATCACTGTTGTTAATTAATTATTTCAACGGGACACAGGAAGCCCGCATTTCACAACAAATATGACCTCTGTACAACGACTACTACACTTCACCAGCCATCGGTCCCAACCATACATTTTTATCGTGTCCGTTGTACAGGGGTTTCTATATAAATACTACACTTCACCAGCCATCGGTCCCAATCATACATTTTTATCGTGTCCGTTGTACAGGGGTTTCTATATAAATACTACACTTCACCAGCCATCGGTCCCAACCATACACTTTTATCGTGTCCGTTGTACAGGGGTTTCTATATAAATACTACACTTCACCAGCCATCGGTCCCAACCATACATTTTTATCGTGTCCGTTATACAGGGGTTTCTATATAAATACTACACTTTACCAGCCATCGGTCCCAATCATACATTTTTATCGTGTCCGTTGTACAGGGGTTTCTATATAAAGCAAGAAATTAAACCTCTGTACAACGACCACTACAGTTAATTAATCTGTCCCCAAGACTGCTGGTGTGGAGAGGTTCGACTGCAAAATAATTAAGAAATAATAATCAATAAAAAACTTACAAGTTTCCAGGGTAGTTGGTGTTGATACCAGCAATCATACTCGTCTTACATCCAGGTATAATGAATGTTAACACTCCCCATGTACCAATAAACTGGAATATAACACAGTACTTGGCCGCTTCTCGACAAGATCGACGCAGATCAATGCGCTTGACCAGATAACTGCCCAGGAAAATACCGCCCGCGGTACCCGGGATAATTATAACACCAGTCAAAATACCTATCAAATACCAAGGATAATTATAACACCAGTTAAAATACCTATCAAACATTTTAAAAAAGCAATGCAAGACCTACAGTATTGGGGATTGGTCAATACGCTAAAAGTGCAAACACAGACGATGCAACTTTTTGTGCAGCATTACGTGTGTCCATCCCTGCAATGTTGTCGATCTGCAGCGTTGCAGTTGCAAAAGTTGAATCTATTGCTTGTATTCTCGAAAGCATTTAAAGTTTGAATATGAAAAATTCTTAAAAAGGATTCTGGTATAGAGAGGGGGTCAAAAAAACGTCATCACGCTTGGGGCTTGTTGTTGAAGGGTGAACAAATCTGTGTCCGCGCAAGCAATGTAGCAGAAAATACATCGTTTGTCCAGGCCTAACACGAACAACAACCAGTTTGTACTGAAAATAACTTGATCTAATTAGATTAGGCACATGAAATCTAGATAGATAAGGAACATGAAATCTGGATAGATAAGGCACACCAAAGTCGACCACTTGCAGTAGAATAAGCGAAGATGCTGTGCTTCCGTCACCCACTAATAAGGGTGCGTTGTCACGTTGTCCTATCACACTATTGATACAGGTAACGCGACTCACCGGCTGTCGAGGATGGCTCACCGAACTGCGACTGTATAAACTTAGATATGAACGGTCCCAGCCCGGTCGCTATCAATGCAGTCGCACAGAGAGCCAATGTATTTGCAATAAACGTCAAGTTTGTCAGCAAAGCTTTGGTAGCTGGAATGATATCTTTTAGTTTCCCATTGATATTATCGTCACGTGGAGGCAGAAGACCCTCTTTGATTGCGCGTGCTCTGAAAGACACAAAGTACACAAAATAACTTTGGTTTGGAATCAACAGCTCTGCATTGTCCTTCCCCGTAAAATAAGTTAAAAAGGAAAACGTAATTCATTTTACTTCGATAACGCGGGGAGTGGTTGCCCAATTTTCCCGAGCCAGGGGCTCATGTACAAAGCGTTCGAAGGTGCGTTCTTTACCCCCTCTCTCTATCAGTGCTCTGTTTAAAATGGTATTTAAAGCTAATTAAAGCTACACGGAATGGAAAGAAGTCGAAACAAGGATGCGCGGTCGCTGGGAATCGAACTTGGACCTCACGCACACAGAAGCCAGCGCACTAACCAACATGGCGGCTAGTTAGTTGTACACACACATACATACACACGCACACAAAAACAAACCATATTTCATAGGCTGAGAACATCACGCCAATTCCAGCATATTTGCACACACCCCTGTTCACTTGATGAAATTTGTTGTGCGCATCGTTGCTAAATTACATTTTGAGTCTACTCAGTTCTGCAGAGATATCATTGGCAAGGCGCGCAACAACTGCACAAGGTTTCCTGATCTTAAAGACCAAATACACAACTATGATCATCTCTGCTACCTTTTCGAGCAAAACATTTCAGCGACTTTTTTTAATAGATTCACTTGTCCTCAAAGAAGATAAATTGTCCTCACTAGATAGAATTTCTTACCTTCGTTCCCTCGCACCAGGCATTTCCCGTGGATACCCCAGTAAAGCAATCGCTGACAAAAGTAGAAGCAGACCACCAAAGAAATAGCCCAGCCACCATGCCCCGATCCAGCGGGGATCTTCTGGTGTCATGTCTAATCCTGGAGGCTGCATGAAACAAAAATAGGTGAGTCAACCCATAGATAGATGGATGGATGAAAAGGAATGGATAGATGGATGGATGGATGAAAATGAATGGATAGATGGATGGATGGATGAAAATGAATGGATGGATGGATGAAAATGAATGGATAGATGGATGGATGGATGAAAATGAATGGATAGATAGATGGAAAGATTTATGATTTGTTTATGAACGGACGAACGAATAAATAAAAGGAAATATGGAACAAATAAATGCAGGATGGCGGAGAATGAATGAAAAATAGAGAGAAGTAAAAGAAACAGAAAACGGGATGTTATCATTTGTAATCTAGTAATACCTGAATCAAGTCAACCCAGATATTGAGAAGAGAACCACCAGCCACGTAACCAATACCCGGACCAAAGAACGTCGCTATAAACCAAACCCCAAGATACATCGGAGCTTGCTTAGGGTCAACATTTTCATCGATATACGAAGGTCCTAACGTAAACAACGGCGTGGTACCCGCGCCCAGCAGTAACTTGGCACCTATAAACACAAACAGGTACTTCCAGTCTGAGTTTTGAAGTTCTTTGCGGCAGGCGTCCTCAGTTTGTTGTATGGAAGTGGAGTTCGTTTGGCAAAGAACTGCGCCTGCTTTACTAGTCTCAAACTCTAACGGCACGTATTTATCTATGAGTACATGTGGAAGAGCGAAGAGCAATGCTCCTAAACTTGTAACTAAGGCACCAAAGCCTAACCATCGAGCCTTGTGACTATGACCACCGTAATAGCTAATAAATATGATGAGAAATAACGATGATACATCGTTGGCTGCTACTATCATTCCTGTTTGTTTGCTGCTGAGCTTGAAGCGTTTCTCTAATGCTGTAAGGCCTGCTGCTGTGAAACCATTGGCTGTCATGCCTATTGATGAAAGAAAGAAAAACGATGAGACACTAATAGCAAGATAGACAGACAGATAGACGTACAGATGAACGGACGGACGGGCGGACAAACAGACAGACGGAGAGACAGACAGACAGACAGATGAACGGACGGACGGGCGGACAAACGAAAACAATGTGATTCTGCGCTTCGAGAAGCACCGGACTTCGAGTAAGAGCTATGTTGCACATGTCGTTTGGTCGTGTTCTACATTTAGCCTCCCCTCTCTTCCCCCCCCCCCCCCCCCCCCAGAGCCATTAATGGAGGCTAAGAATGTGTTGAAATGCGACAGCCATTTTTAAATGTAAGACGCAATCACTCATAAAGTTTTTATATCGCAATTTTGAATTTACAGGCAAATAAGCATAAGCAGACAAACTTGAGGACCAGGAGGTAACCACACAGACGAAACTAACACCACTTCCTATGATAAATTCATATGTGTCTGCGAGAATACCCAGAAAAACCAAAACAATATCTCCAGCACGGTAACATTGCCGTACAATGGCTAACGACTAACCATTCTTCCCTCTCCTACCTTGCATAAAAGAATATATAGTAAGAAACACAAGAAACCATTTTGGAGTATTGAGCTTTTGAAGAAATTTTGGTTTTAATCTACGCCATCCACACGATAATTCCTGTTCGTCTTCTTTCTGCTCTTCCTCAAATTCCATTTTAGAAAACCTTGCTAGTGCTGAAGTGGCTTCTCATTAAACCATTCCCCAAACCTCTGCAAAACAACCATAAACATTCATTTTTAAAATAACAGCCAAACTGAATACGAACAGATTTCAACAAGATGTTGGCTGTAATGATTACTAGTCGTTAGTTCGGCTATATTGTAAACACTTTTGAATATTGTAGAATTGTTAAGGGACCGGTCATTTTTCATGAGCAATCCAGACCCAGGCCTCTTCTTACCCCGCTACGCTTCGGTAAAACAGAGTCTCTGTTTTACCAAAGCGGAGCGGGGTAAAAAAGAGGCGACCTGGTTCTGGACTAGGGGTTGGTGGGATCCATTCTTTCCACTCATTCTTTGTTTTTGTTATTTCAACAAATCAGAAGCTTCGTTCTAAGAGTACGGGGCGACCCTGGGAATAACTCTTTTGTGTCGCCCAGGGAAAAGAAAACAAAAAGGGTTATCCCTACTGCCCTTAGAAGCAGTAATCAAAGATGACATTGTGTCCAAATTTGAAAAAAGTAGATTAAAACAATTTTGAAACCTGTCTCTCTCTACCTTGAATAAATAGATAACTGTTAACAAGCGAATATTTTCGTTTGAGCAATATTTGTAATAAGATAAATAATAAATTATAAATAATAATATTTAGCAATAAGAATTAAAAATGAATGCTTTATAGAAGGAAGAATACCTTGTTAATAGAACAAAACGCTAAATAGATATCCATAAAACATATAAATGTTTCCGCGACACATGCCTAGCATCATTAACAATTCAGATTCATTTCCCAAAATTAAATCAAAAAGTGGACAGGAAAATGTGGAAAATCAACTCACAAACTAGCTAGCAAATTATTACCAAGATAAAATCACACGAAAATTTGAGCTACGACGATATTTAAAATGTTGACACGAGATTTGTGGCGAATCTCCCTTTCTAGGAAGGACTGAAAAATGGAAAAGATGAGCTACTTTCTTTAGTTTTCTCGTGCAGGTGTATTTAAAATTGCCTAAAAAGGTCGATCATAGATAACATCATACATCATCCCCTAGACTGGCATTGACAACTGAAAGATTTCCGACATTGAGCTAAAATACATTACGAGAGGGAACTTACATAGCGAAAATATCATCAAGTTTAATAATCACCTAGGAAAATATTCCACAATAGTAAAATTAAATATCGAAGACATTCCGGAATTCATGGAAAATACTCTAAAATTTGTGGAATAACTTTTACCATTTAATGAGAAACAGGTGTACAAAATGTTCAAAATAACACAGATTCGCTAGAATTTCAAACTGAAGTTGTCAAATACTGTAAATACTTGCCCAAGGAATAACATCATCTCAAGAACAGTATATAAGACTAAATAGCTTACTTTATATTATTTCGGACTTACTTACTATATAAGAGTGGACCCCAGTTCTATATCAATGGATACAACTTAAAAACTGGACCACAAAACTAAAAGCAGTACTTAACATAATGACTTAATACTTCAAATCCACATCCCAAACACAATGTGAACATGTCGACCTTGGAGATTTGAATCGTAATGATTCTCTATGACGTCATCAATGCTAGGAACAGAAATTCGAACGGATATAAAGAAAGTGCGCGCTAATTTTACAATTAATTAACGCTTGATTCTCAATTAATATCGACATTGAGGCGCATATTTCAATATACCACCATGTTTTATACCACACAATAAGGAGGAAGTCAAGAATGAACGCTTTATGCATAAGATAAGCATTCTAAACTGGACGATAAAAAAACAAAAAAACAGGAGTTTTGAAAATAAGAGAAATAACAATTATACAAATAAAATATTCATAAAATATAAAAAATAAATATACCGAATCAATTTCTTTAAAATTTTTAAAGAAAATTACCCGATTTTTATGACTTTTGAAAGATCAACATGTATATCTTATTCACAGAAAGTAGACATCTGAACATGAATAGACTTCACTGTTCCTGCAGGCTCCCCGCTGCAGGTTAAATTCAACGTAGTTGATTGTGTGAATAAACCGGAGTGTCAAACTCGTCCCTCTCCTTTTTTATTTCCTCTTTAATTTAAAACCGGTGATGAAAAAAGAAGAGAAAAGCGATAAAAAGGCGGTTTTCTGAAATAAATACAAACGAAAACTACTAAATAAACAAAAAGCACAGATACATATAGAATGAAGAGGTAAACTTACCGAACTCTCGGCGCCATTAAACACACAATGCCGAGAGTCCTCGCGGGCCCTGTGACACAGGAATCCCGCTTACAAAAAATAAAAATAAATAAATAAATAAAATAAAAGTATATCTCAATACATGTGAAAGTGTTCTAGACTACGGTAGCCACATTCACTATAAACACGACAATAAGGTACGGTAATACGAGCAACAAAATCACTCAACTTGTCTCGCAACATTGCTGCGAAGCGAGTTGAAGAGCGATGCTGCCCGTTTTACCACCCGCGAACAAACTTGTCTCGCAACAAAATTATTGTTGCAGGTTGAGAGAATCCTGTATTCTCATTGGCCCCTAAAATCATTTGCTGCAACACAAGTTGAGCCGAGGTGGTAATACGAGCAACATTTTAAAATTTTTTTGCAAGAAGTAGAACGACCTTCTACTTTCTGCAACAAAATTTCTCAACCTGCAACAAACTATTTTGTTGCGAGACAAGTTTGTTTTCGGGTGGTAAAACGGGCAGCATCGCTCTTCAACTCGTTTCACAGCAATGTTGCGAGACAAGTTGAGTGATTTTGTTGCTCGTATTACCGTACCTATAAACAAAATGGTTTTTATCACTTAAAACAGATCTCGCCCGATCGGAACTCCTTATCTGCTCAAAGCATCATCTAGCAAGGGTTAGATAATCATGATTAGATAATCACCTATGTGCCGGTATGCATAGCTATCCAGAGATATCCTACAACCGACTATCTCCTGTATAAACCTGTTCATCTACTATATGCACTGACGCTTCACTAAACTTCTGAATGTATTCTTTTATCAATGTTTGTATATAAAAAATCTTCTTTCTCTCTCTATATCATATCATTCCGTGTAAATATGTAATATATTATTCGAGCTGATCATGTACATACTTCACTGTAAAAAACACGTTCATTTTAACTCTCTCAGAAAAAATCCTGTCACTTATAGGTGGTGGCCAACTCAAAAGTATTAAGCTCCTTTGGCCACCACGCAGGTGATTTCTTGTTTATATCTGTTTTTTATTCCTTTCAGATTATCTATAATTTTGTAATTTGTAAACTGTTAAATGGTACTTGTAAAGTCAAAGCAAATTTGTCGTTGTAGTTGGTTTTAGAAAGAGTAATCAAGCCAGAGACCGGAATTCGTAAGAGCAAGACGGTAACTGCGTCATAGCACTGTAAGCCTCACACAAGTGAACCATGATTACCTAGACAATATGCCCTACGCATATTAAAGAAAGCTGATGTTTCTCAACTTGACATCGTTAAAGTGTACAGTACGCGGTGCCTACATGGGCCAATTTACCAGCATACCTAGTGAGCCTCCGGGAAAAGGCCTTAGCTATTTTCTTCCCAGATGTCCCCTATGCTGAAGGTCTCGTTCATGGAAAGTTGTCGTCGTTTAGCCTTAGGAAGGACAATATCTGCAAGGAGTTCGTCAAAAAGATAAGTGACTCTGAATTCCTGACAATTGATTTCCAAAGACGGAAGTTAAACATGGATATTCTCTGCGCTCTGGCACTTTCAGACAGTACAGATTAATTGCCAATACAGAACGCTTGAATCAATTTATCACATTTAGATATCAATAGAGACATTGTACTTGTGTTGCACTTATTGTTATGCAGACTCGTCATGTAATTTAGTCAGTTGACTACAAAATGAGTGAATAAACAAATTATTATTATTATTATAAACAAACTAAAACAACTCACGAGGAATCAGTACAGTGCTGTCACCGTTGTTTCGATTTCTAACAGAATATTGGATTTTGCACAAATCCTAAACTAACAGTGCAAACATCAACATTCAAAGGTCAACAATGGACTCTTTCTCCATTAAACTTGCAGGCCCTTCGTCGTATTCAGTATATCTTGATATAAATTGAAAACGAGAGGGCCTGACTTGGCTATCATCATAGGATATCATCATTTGGATATCATCATATCATCATTTGATTTAGAACAACAATAACATTATCAGAGATTCCTGTAGATTATAATAACAGACATGATTAGGCACGTACCCCTTCGTACGAATCTCGTCCAAATTTTGAAAGCACAGAAATACTTTCGCACTGACTGTGGCTGCCGACGAAAAACAAACATTTGACGTCTTTCGTTCTCTCTTTCGTTAGCTTATCTTTCTTTTTCGTTTTCCAGGATAGTTAGCTGGAACTATACGAATATTGTGGAATGCAAATTAGTCTGGAAAATAGGACGGAAGTAACATAAGTGAACCCTAGCCGATATAAACTAGTTCGTTATCCTGGCAACTCACTTTCACATACACTAACTCAATCATTCTGTGTACATCTCGAGTAGCAAATGTTACTCAGTTTACATAGATAATTTATCACGTTGTAATAAAAATACTTGTATAACTCGTGTCGTTTTGCGACAAATACCTCAAAACATTATTGTATCAATGTGAATATAGGAGCAATTTACTATTTCATCCATTCATTTTGCTATCAGATTTGCACTTGTCTAAAATGAGCACTAAATACGGCACTCGTTCAAGTATAATTAATGACAAGAGCTTTATTCCATCTGGCGAAACTGTTTTTACAGCTGTATGCAAACATAAAACTGTACCACGTGTTGGTAAAATGACTTTTCTTTGGAAAAAACTGCTCATCTGAGATGACTGAATAAAGTTTTGTACAAGTGACAACAACTGTAAACCTGACGAAAGTTTTCATAGTTAACTGAAAACAAAAGTGTACCACGTGACGGTAAGATGACTTTTTCCCCGTCAAGTTTCATCATAAAGAATTCTTGCAGAAATTGATACTAATAGAATGAATTACAAAAAGTGTTATCATACCTTAATTTATTACAAAATAATCGCAAAGGTTATCCAAGTTGTAAGCCGTTTTGAAAGCTTAGATGGTTTGACTATGAATTATTGATTTAGGAACAAAACTCATATCGTCTGAGAATAAATGTTTTGAAATCCAAAAAAGAAATAATTACAGGGATAGTTCCATCGGAACATAAGAGTTTTCAAATACCAGTCAGATATTTTAGTTGACAAGTGCTTGCAAAGAAAACTCGTGACTGTTAGAATGGCAACCTGCAAAGGTATTTTTGGATAGCGCACGATATAAAGTAAGAAATACTCCGAATGTGAATCAATACCTCTCTAAATAATCAAAATTTTGGAAATGAGAAAAAAATTAATGATAATAAAACCTTACATTTCATCCAAGAGCTAAATATTTAGCTTAAATATGATGTACTGTAACTTGACAAAGCGAGAATTTCTCGTAAACCAACACAAACCTACCTGACTGAAGAATATATTGCCAGCGATGAGTCTCGTCTCATCGCCGTGTAAAAGCTAACTTCATTATTTGATGATAGCCAAAGCGCAAATCGATGTCACAGGACAATCACACAAACCAAAACCAACAAGATCTTTTCCCAACACAAATTTAAGAAGAACAATTGTTACTGGGCCGGACAAATTCAAAAAATACTGGTATATTAATTATTGACCAGTGACAAGCCAATAAAAACGTGCGCATATACAAAACACTTAACAAATACAAAGGAAGTCTCCAAATATAACGAGTATTCAACACATCATTTACAAGCACCCTTCAAAATAGAAGCGCCCTTAAATGGCGATGTTCCGAGACACTTTTTTACATTGTTTCTGGAATATATTGGATTTGTTGGGAAGCCATATGGCAAAAAGCAAGACCTTGCTTATCGTTTTGATCGTTTTCCAACGTCAATTTACCCAACCACTAACGAAATGTTTTCTTTGTTCTTGCTTGTGAAAGGTACGCTTTGGGAACAGCAAGATAACGAAAATTAACTTACGTATCAACTTTTACAATGAACTATAATGGACAAAATTATTTTATATAGTTTTGACATCACAAAAGAATCCTAAGAAAAACACCGCATGTTACCCATAGTCCTGTTCGTCGGTTGCTTCATTTTCCAGAAAAACTGTAAGAATACCACAAAATATAGCAAGGTAAACTGGAGCGAACCAGTGTCAGAATTTATCACTTTAAGCTTGATAAAAATAATAAACAATGAACATCTGTTATTTGCATAATTCTCGACTTATATTTAGAATTTTAAAAAGAGACGAAAATCCGTACGTGATTTTATATAAACGGACAAAAAATGAATGAATAAATAAACGAACGAAAAAAAAAACGTATGGACGAAAAAACCTGCGTGAGATTTCTTTTCAAATGTCATAAAATTTAATTACAGAAATACTCGAAGTTTCTTGGAGAAATCCCAGTGGAGATGAACAATAATTACGCGCCAAAATTAGAAGCAATAGCAAACTGTGTGGACACAAGTTTAGCGGTCAAGCACTAGACGAAATATTGTTAGGATCAATATTTTAAATTAGGGCATTTGCAATTCCTGTAGGAAATCATTAACCATGCTGGTTCATTTCTTGCCAAAGCGATGGCTTCATTTTAAAGTCATTAAAAACAACCTAACGTTACTAGACAGCCGTTATCCTGATAACAACCCCAGCATGCAAGAATATTTTATATTCTTATGGAGATCAGGAGAAATATGCTAGATTGTCTTGATTCTCATAACTGGCAACAAAGGATCCAAGAACTAAATCAGTGATAAGATATGTTACCAAATAATGATGCACCATTTTACAATTATCATGCAACATTTCAACATGCATGTCAGACTTGTTCAGGCTAGTGACTAATCCTGCAGAGTTAAAATTCACAAAAAATGTGAATCTCTCTCTGACTGGCAATTAGCTGTATTCTTCTCATATTAAATTGGGAAACTGAAGGGAAATGGGAAACTGATGTGAAATTGGTGAAGGATGAGTTTCCCATCTTAAATTGATCCATCTATTTCCCATCCCAACAGATGGAAAAGTGGGCCAGGAAACTTGTCTGAGACTAAAAACTCACAATAAATGCTTTTTTGTCTGATGAATTTCCAATCCAAGAAGAGTTTCCTGTCAGTTATAATATGAATTCATCATAAGTTTATGTCAATATTGCTACAGTACAGTTGTCCAGATCCATCCTTGCTGGGCATAAATCACCTGAAAACACGCAAGTTTAATTTTTATCAAAATGTAACATTTTAATATGTCATCACTATGATGCCAGCCTCGACTCCAACTACATCATAATAAACTACCACATCTAATAATAACACTCTGAAAATTTCATTTCATTGTGTCAAAGAGTTTTGAAATTATTTACAATCTCTAAAATGTGTCACATTTTACCTGTGCATTTTTGAGGTCATTTATGCCCAGCATGACCAGTGGAAAGCATTTCCATAGGGTTTTCACTGACAAATAGTGTCTCAAGCACACTGGCTATAAATATTATACTGCCTGCATACCTAATAGGCCTAGATCAGATGCTAACCATGTGCCAATTGTTGAGATAAAATATATGGATTCAATTTGATTTAGAATAGTGCCCCAGGCACAATAGTGTTAGCTGAATAATATGGCTTGAACGAGAATTTGAATTTAGAATCTGTCACAAGCAAGGTATCTGAACAAGGCCTTAGGTACTCAATCAGCAAGTAAACTTGGACCTGTACATACGTTAGAATGACAACACTGTATATTTGAGATGTACTCCCTCTCTAATGTAGCTTGCATTTTTAGGAATAAAACAAGCCCATAGACTCACATTTAGGAGGGCCTAATTTTTGGAAGGTTTTTGGAAATTTGAGTGGGCTTATTGTGGAGGACTTATTTTTGGAAATTTGTGGTATTCATATATAATTACACTTTCTTACCCAAATCAGCATGACAAACCTCAAGAGGACTATTGTCTTGAAGCTCTTTGAAATGTATTTGTTATTCTTGTGGGATACTTCGTACAGAGTTTCCTCTGTTGTATTTTGCCATTTTTCACACTTTACAGACCATGGTAAGAATTTTATATTGTTCTGAATTTTATTTAAATTTTATTCTTTTTGTTTTTGGGTATGAATGGTAGTTGCAGGTGAAGACTAATCCTCTTTCCAAAGAAAGCCAAAAAATAATTTTAAATTTGCATCAGAATTCATTTACCTTTAACTCCCAATGAGAAATAATTCCTACTGAGAATGCATCTGTGATATGAGTTGTTATGATGATAGTTCTGTAGAATCTAGTACTATACTCCTTGCCACACATAAAGTTGGTTGAGTTGTGACAAGTGTGACAAACCTCTAGGGGATCATTTCCTTTTGTTTTGAAATTTGGAAATATTCATAAAATCCCACAATAAAGAGGGATCAAGGGTATTTCGTTTCACATATTATCCCGCCAGGTCTTAAATGCCTATATGAGGGTCATGTGACAAAGTATGTTTGAACATATTTGTAATAAATTACATGACTGTAATAAATAAAAGATATCTGTATACAGAGATATATATTGAAGAATTTATAGCATAGTTCAGTGGCGAGCTTTGCCAAACAACATATATAAATACTGTACCAAATATCAGGTGCATGTTCAGTTGATGCGTGTTTGTGATCAGATGAACCGAAATGACGATCCAAATAATATTACATCAATTAAAAAACATCAAAGGAGATTGTTTCGGAACCATTTCGTTTTTAGAGTGTAAAACATCAACGCAAATGAGTTACAAAGAAATTTAGCAATAAGAACTCGATTTCAAACCGGTAACAAACGAGAAATGTCACGGCAAAGCGTCTCAGTGGTAGAATAAAGACCCTTTCATTCGCACATTTGGTTATTGACCATTGTCAAAATAAGATCTTTTGAAAAGATTTAATTTGTATATTGCAATGGAACAAGTTCGATAAAACCTCGACAACATACAAGAGGAAAATGTCTTTCAGTGGACAACTCTTGTGCTCGCTGCGGGACAGCTTTCAGTCACGACGCTGAAAAATCAACTGACACAAATTTAATGGACTACCATCACCGAAAAACTTGTCTAACCGCAAGATATCAATTACTTTCCTCTTTCCTTTAAGGATGAATTATTTTCAACACATAATTTGCCATCAAAACAAAACAAAATTGCTAACAAATCGACGAACAATTAATGTACACACTAACGCTACTCAAAGAGGACAAAATAATATAATTGTCCTACCGATTTCCACTCCATTGCCCAAATCCAATCCACTAGACCTGAGGGAAGATAAGAAAACGAGAATTAAGAACAGTCTCATGTCAATAGTTTTCAGTTGTTCAATGATAAATGCGAAGAATATTCACCTTCACTTGTCCTTGACCCTCCGCTGTAAAAATTAACACTCAGCGCCTGCGATCACAAGTCAGTGGTATTCCACCGGAAGTTATTTTGAATTTCCGATATAATTCTTTACTCTTTTGAAGGTTCTTCCTTTGTAAAAAGAAAAGAAAAGAAATTCTATAATGAGACTGAAAGGAATGATTTTTTCTAAAAGCGGTAGTTATTTTTTAATCTGTTATTTTTTTAACTGCTTTAACAGGCGACGAATAAGCAAACGTAACATGTGACTTGTTTCCAGTCCCTCAGCTATTATCGACGCCATTTTGATGGTTGTGTTCGTCTTGGTAAAAACTTCTAGTGGGACTTCTCAAGTAAAGAGAAGAAAAAACGCTTTGAAATCATCACATTCTTCGCTGATGACGGACATTAAAGCACTAGAATACCCCACCTTAAAGGTTAGCTACAATTTCGATGAGTTTTCGTAAATATATAGCCTGTTGTCTTTTGTAAACAAATGTGGCGTCGTCTTTGCCACAGAAATTATTTCCAAGTACATATCAAGTAGCCTGCGAGCAGAGAAGGTAAAAGGAGACTCTGTTCGTAGGGTTCATATGAAGCTACTTATTAAGAATTTACTTTTATTATCCTGCAGTACTTGAGTCAGTCACTCTATTATTTCAAAATTGATCGTTTATGTTTATAGGTGCCATATGAGATACTGAATAAGAAATTTCGCAGCGCGCAAAAAGCCATCGACAGAGAGGTATCCTACGTTGTGAACGTTACAAATGAGTTAACAACAACCCTGAATAAACAGCCTGTAAAGGCTAACGAGATTGCTGGCATGTTAAATGGAGTGGTGCAAAAGATACAAGCTCTTAAAAGAAAGGTAAAAAGTACATACTAAACTTAGCAAATATGATTTGGTTTATACGGAGGTCGAAAGGATTTTAAACTTAAGGTAATACAACCAACAAAATTGTGCAACTTGTCAAGCAACATTGCAGAGTAAATGTTGCTTGTATTACCACCCCGCGCGCAACAATTTTTTGCTGTTGCAAAAAGTAGACAGTGCTTCTACTTCGTGCAACAATGGAAATTTGTTGCATGCAGGGTGATAATATGAGCAATATTTGCTCTGCAACTTGCAACACAACAATGTTACATGACAAATTGCACGATTTTGTTGCTCATATTATCGGGCCTTAATGGTAACTAGTGGGTGTAAAAATAGAATTAAAGTGTGATGGAAATGCTAAATCTCATATGAAAAAAATCACAATTCCAGGTTTTTAGTGAATGATATTTTATCTACAATAATTATCTTTTGTGACAAGTATTTTTGATTGGGTAAAAGTTATGATTTTTAATGAAATTAGAAATGAAACATACAAAATCAGCAATGGTAGTGGAAGGGGAATTCTGTGGAAAATACGCACAGTTGAAACTTCACCAATAGGCCCTTTGCAGGACTTGGTTATGTGACACAAAACACAGAAATATCAGCTTTGATGACAAAATGTATTAAAAAGAGGAGCTTCAAATTTTAATAGCATTTTTCATGAGATTAAGTATAGAATTTTCTGAAAACTTGCTTTTTTGAAAGCAATGCATAGCTGACTGGCATGGCTTCATTGCCAGGCAGTCATAAAACTTGTAAAAAATGCAATCTCAAAAAATCTCAAATCTTCTCCCATATTACTCAAACTTGGTAAAAGTGCTAATTTAAAGATGCTCTTTCTGAATATGTCATCCATTTTGTTGTTAGGGTTAATATTTTGATGACATGTGTCACATGACCAGGTCATGCAAAGTACCTATTGCCAGCACCTCTCTATAATGACCACCTCTCTATTATGACCATCTCTCTACCATGTTAAAGTTCTTTCTTCGATTTTTTTTATTAATAATCCTTGTAAAATTATGCTTAATTTGCAATTCTTGTAATCAAAATGAGTCATGCAAATAAAGCAATTACAACGATAACAACAACAATGACCACCTCTCTATAATGACCAACTCTCTACTTGTAAACTTATGATTAATTAGCAATACTTACATGTATAATCAAATGATTCATCCAAATAAAGCAATTATAACAACAACAACAATGACCACCTTTCTATAACGATCAACACCTCGATCTCTACAATGACCACCTCTTTACACCTCTCTAGACATCTAATATCGCATGTAGGGCTGAGCTTGGTAGATTTCCTTAAAAATTTTCTATTGATAAATGACCACCTTTCTATAACGAACACCTCTCTACAATGATAACTTCTCTACAATGATCACCTCGCTACAATGACCAGAGCTCTTTGAATACCCTTCTACAATGATTTTATAGCTACATGTACAATGTGCACCCTTTTCAAATGGTCACCCTTGACTACTCATACATTGGACACCACTTTACCACCTGTGTACAATGATTTAACTGTGAATGCTGGCAGTGCTTAACACCCATAACTTTAATCATAAACTGACTTCAAATTATTAATATCTTTTTCAGTCAGAAGAATGTTTGAACCAAGAGGAAGCATGTGTAAAGCATTGTAAAGCTCGTCTTGATCACATAAAGGAGCATGCTGATGACAGGAAAAGCTCAGTACTAGTATGGAAGAAAAAGAGGCTTGACAGAATGCTTGTTGATCACTGTCTAAGGCAAGGGTTTTATGAGACAGCCAAGAAGCTTGCTGTTGATGCTGATATTGAGGTATTGCATTGTACTTAAATTGAATATTTGCAATTCACCTTTTCGGTGCTAGGTTTCATGTGGAATGTCACGTGATCCAGGATGTAAACATTACACAGAAGTTCGGACATTCTTACACGCGATGCAGGTCAAAGGCATTGTACGAACTCCAATTTTTTTCTCAGGAAAGTCTTTTTATTCAACAAATCTTTCTCTAAAAGCTCAACATTATTGAATTCTGTTGGAAAACGAGCACAAAGAGCAATTTGAGCACCATAAGCATAGCAGAGCTGAAGAAATATCTACAACTGAGAAGGTGGTGTTTCCGTCAGTGGGTATCTGAAGTCGTCGCTGGTCGAAATTGCTTCTGCAGTGGAAAGAATGATCTTATCTGTCGACCCCCTCTTCGAAAAGGACAAAACGACGGACGGCGGTGTTTTAATGATTCAAGATATGCAAATTTCGAAAATATTGATGTGGATGTTTGTGCAGAAACCTGATGTCAAGTACCTAAGAGATCATGAACAAGATGAGCGAGATGCTGTTTACAAGCCAGTATTTTTTTCCATTATTCATAAAGCTTTATGGTGTATATTTTTACCCAGTACTAATGACATGTATTTTAGTTGTGACCAGGGGATTCTGAGGATGAAAGTAAGAGAACTTTTACAAAGCATTGAATGTGTTCCGGCATGAAACCTCAACAGGTAATGGAGCAAATGAATTCCAGCAAAATCCAAATACGTTGTTCCTTGGGCGGATTCAACATAACCATCGTTGAAGAGCCGATAGTCTTCAAAGGATTTATACGCGGCAAGACCCTGTTTGTCATATTCGGTGGAATGGTAAATTAGGTACCGGCGTAGTCAAAGATATCATACAAACCAAATGAAAGTGACGAGTTGAAGTTGTTCACGGTCTTGAGAGAGAATGGGTTCGGAATTTGCATACCATAACAATGCTGCGTCCTTTTCGAAGAGGGGGTCGACAGGTAAGATCATTCTTTCCACTGCAGAAGCAATTTCGACCAGCGAAGACTTCAGATACCCACTGACGGAAACACCACCTTCTTGTAGATATTTCTTCAGCTCTGCTACGCTCATGGCACTCAAATAGCTCTTTGTGCTCGTTTCCCTGACATTTTAACAGAATTCAGTAACGTTGAGCAGCCTTTTAGAGAAAGATTTGTTGAGTAAAAAGACTTTCGTGAGAAGCAAACTTTCACGTGAGACTCAAAAATTTGGAGTTCGTACAATGACTTTGACCTGCATCACGTGTAAGAATGTCCGAACTTCTGTATGATGTTTACATCCTGGATCACGTGACATTCCACGTGAAACCTAGTACCAAAAAGGTGAATTATGACTCTCTATGGAGAGAATTTGAAAAAGGACACCCAAATCCCTCTGAATTTTCATTTTTCTTCGTACAATCTTTGTAATTTTATTCTTCTTTGACCTCTCAATCCCTACCACTAACACTGAGAATTTCCAATTCTGTACTTTGGGGGGGAGGGGGAGGGGGGATGACTATTTTATGGAATGTTAAACATTGGTCAGAATGGGCTTTTGGCAGGTCTTGCGTGACATTTTAAATTTTAATCCAACAAAAACAAAAACAAATAATATTTGAAAAGAACCCACCAAAATTAGTAAAAGTTGAGATTTTGAAGTAGTTTCAATGAATAGCGCCAAAGTTATCGGTGGCCGAAGTTGGTTCTTTTTCTATAATAGAAACGTTCGGTGGTGCGCAACAGCTTGCCCACCAACGAACGTTTCTATACAAATAAAGCAAACTTCAGCCGCCCATAACTTAAGCATAGCATTCATTGAAACTACTTCAAAATCTCAACTTTTACTAATTTTGGTGTGTTCTTTTCAAATATTATATTTTTGGATGTAGTCCTGAGAAGGACTGTTTGGTGTGACTGACCTTTCAACAATCTGAGCAGAAGTCATCTTCAGAGTCAAGTGAAGAATAAAGTCAGATAGATCATATTTATACTGCCACGTGATACAATAGCATCATTACCTGGTGTTGGGCTATTCCACATGAGAGTTGAAAAAAGCAAAAACAGTAAAATGCTTAGTTTGCATCAAAAATGCATTTAAATATTAATAGAAAAAAAATTGTTAGGCATTTAAGAAAGATTAAGTCGGTGAATTGATAAGGCTGATTCCTATATCAGGGGGAATCCTCAATGTCGGCAATTGATGAAATTGACAACTTTGGATATCCCTTCAACTGTATGTTTCTGTTGTTGTTGTTGTTGTTGTAAATTCACAGTGCTCTCATCAGCAAGAAAAAAACATGCAATTAAAGCTCAGCTTGGTAAAAATAAATTAAATTGCTCAGTAATAAAAGTTTTTAATATGACGCTGGACTTACCTCGTGCTCTACATGGGTCTACACTCCATGAAGATTGTATATGTGTCAGATGTCGGGTGAAAATGCTAATAGATAATTTCTTATTCCTTGCCACATTTTGTATTGTATTCTTTGGAGGAATTTTGAAGACAAGTTTATCGTAAAATGTATGCGTCCCGAATTACCTTAAATATTGTTATTGTCAAATTTTATAAAATTTTCTCTGCTTGTCTTTACAGGGTTTGGTGGACATTGATCTTTTTGTAACTTCAAGACAAATAGAGGAATCATTGCAGAGAGGAGATTCTAGTCCCTGTCTTAGCTGGTGCTATGAAAACAAATCCAAATTGAGAAAATTAAAAGTATGTCATAAAAAATGTGCTTAATAATGGTGAATTATTGATCCTGATAGAATGCTATCTGCTCTTTTTTTATCTCCAGAGTACACTAGAGTTCAATGTGCGCATGCAAGAGTATATAGAATTAGTTCGCAGGGATGAAAGAATAGAAGCAATCAAGTAAGAGATAAAAATTTATGGAAATCATTGGTTGAGCTGTAATAATGTTGGCAGGATCATTTCTTCTGGTGCAGGACAATAGAACTTTTCTTCTTTGTTTAGATATGCAAGAAAACACTTTGCAAATGCTGATCCAACAATGACTAGAGAAATACAGAGAGCTATGGCACTGTTAGCATTTAAACCACAAGTAGCATGTTCTCCTTATAAGGTATATTTTCCAGCAGCATAGTGCAAAAATATCATGGTTCTATTATTGTCCAAATATTGCCAATCTACTTTCTTACACTTTTTTAGCCAGTGTTACATTTGTTCGTACTTTTGTGTACATGTATAAAATACAGTGTTCACCTAGGAAGTTTTTACTTTGTGGCATTTGTATGTCTATAAGTCTTAGTAGTTTAGTTTCAGATATGGATATAATTTCCTTTTGTACATTTGAGAATGTACCTGTAATGAGTGTTTTGTCCAAAAACATTTTTGTAAAATTGGCAAATCTGAGAAGGCTAACAGCAATCTAAAATGCTGTATACATCTTCTTTTACAGGAGCTATTTGACCCATGTCGCTGGAATCGCTTGGTGGAGCAGTTCAGAAAAGAGAATTTCCAACTTCATCAGTTAAATGACCAGTCAGTCCTATCTGTTACATTACAGGCTGGGTTATCAGCATTGAAGACACCGTATCCTTATCTTACATTGTGATTGTTGCTGACAATACATAGAGAAAATGGCTCAAGTGACTTTGTGTGTTTTGAGGTGAAGGACACTGGGAAAGTCCACTCATAAAGGATTAGTCTAGTTACAATATTAATATTAAAAGTAAAAATCCTTAGAAATTGATAAAAGTCACTTAAGCCATTTTTATGGATACCCCTTCAACTGTTTGTTGCTGTTGTTGTTGTTGTTGTTGTTGTTGTTGTTGTTGTTGTAAATTCATAGCGCTCTCATCAGCAAAAAAAACATGCAATTAAAGCTCCGATAAGTAACTGATTTATGGAATGTCACATTTTATTGCTCAGAATTAGTCAAGCTCTACCTTAATAGCAAAGTCAACCTCATCTGTAATAATTCACAAAAATCAATTATTATTGTGATTGCAGTATATGGTGTCATTGCCTGCAAGAACATCTTAATAAGCACAGTTTAATTTCAGCTAAATTGATTTTCTGTTATCCTTGACTTCAAGTTAGTCACTGTTACCAAGAAGGACACAAAATGGCAGAATGTCCTGTCTGTAGTCACCCATTAAACATTCTTGGAGATCCATTACCATTTGCTCACTGTGCACAGTCACGACTTGTATGTCCAATTTCTGGACAAATTATGAATGAAAATAACCCACCAATGGTACTACCAAATGGTTTCGTGTATGGAGAAAAAGTAAGTGATGAGTTAATTCCATAGTAGCTGTAGTATGACATGGAATAGGAGTGTTGCAGTTATATACCTTTACTAAGTAGTCACCTTTAATCAAGAGGATCCAGTAGCTCAAGTCTTTGCACAATTGTTTTGCATATTTATAACTTGTTATGGTGTCTAGAAACAGTTATTTTGGTCATCAAGCAATAACAAATAAGGATTATTAAACTTCATTTGGCTTAAAATTCTAGAACAAACACAAGAGCAAGAAAAAAACTTGCTCCATTCCATTTTAATAAACTGTGTCTCAAGTCAAACAAGAAGTGATAGCATATTTTGGTTCTGCCATATTTTCTTTGTAACAAGAGTGGGATTAAGGGATAAGCACAACCAAATATCATGTGCAAAAAAATCATAATCCCACTATTGTTACAGAAAACAATAGGGCAGAACCAAAATATGCAATCGTTTCCCATTGGACTCAAGACACAGTTTAGTGAAACAGAATAAAGCAAGTTTTGTTCTTGCTCTTGTGTTCATTCTAGAATTTCAAGCCAAGTGAAGTTTAATAATCCTGAGTCGCAAAGGTTTAAAAAAGGAAGTCTGACTCCGGTTGCCCAATTTGTTTGCACTTGTACAGAAAAGTCATCTTTCTTTCTAAGACTCAAGCTCCATAAAAAATAAAGGAATTGTCTCCAAACATTCCAGATAAATAAAGAGTATGATAAACAACTACTGGCTAAATTAATATTGATGTACTTGAATATAATAATTTTTTACATTGCTTTTTGCGGAACTACTTCGAACTGCTTCCTCAAAGCTCTGTGAATAGTAATTAGTTTGTACTTCCAAGATGAATTTCCAGAATTCAGTAAAAATTCTATTAATAGTAAAGTTCTGGAGAGAGAACAGAAAGTCTGTTCTATGAGATTTCCCCATAAAATGCATAGATTAATGCTGATTGCCATGCCAAACCCAACACTCAAACTTTGATCATTCAGCAACTATGTCTTATAATATCTATAAGATCAGACAAAAGGAAAGTACTTTTTAAACTGTTTATGTTATTGGTTGGTGACCAAAAAACTGTTTCCAGACACCTTAATTGAGACATTTGGGGTGGCAAGGGTGACATTGCTGTTCACCCTTCTCATTTCACTGCTGTGGTCTGGGTTTGATACCCAGCTCAGGTCATATGTGAATTGACTTGTTTGATGTGTTGTTCACTCCCTTGCCACAAGGTTTTTTTCTTTTTCTGGGTTCTCCAGTTTTTCATACCTCAGCAAAAATCATCATGTGAGTTGATCATGAGTTGTTTAAGTAGAGTAATTAGAGTAATTGACACAGAAAAGCCCCTTCAGGGAAGTGCCAATTAAAATATTTATTTATTTATTTTATTTATTTATTTATTTATTTATTTATTTATTTATTTATTTATTTATTTATTTATTTATTTGTTTGTTTGTTTGTTTGTTTGTTTGTTTGTTTGTTTTTATTTATTTATTTATTTATAAATAACAATTATTCGGCGTTCTCTCTGTTGTTTTCTTGTAGGCACTACATATTATGTCCCGTGAAAAGCAAGGCAAAGTCACATGTCCCAGGACCAAAGATGATTTCCACTTAGACCAGGCCATGAAAGTTTATGTCATGTAGTATTGATAATATTTCTGTACAATATTGTTTGGACTTAATGGGCATCAAATATATAATGTGTATAATATTTAGAATGGAAATGTAACAGAAAGTGTACAATATTGTATTCATATTTCTGCAAATGTCATCCAGAAGCTTAATCCCAGACAGAAATGTACATGTTGGTTAGTATGGGTGTCCCTCTAGGATTAACCAGTCTTGTATCTATCTTTTTCTGCTTTCTACTGTACTGCCAGATACAACTGTTACTTGATGATCTTTTAAAAGTAATAGATTAAAGACATACTTAGAGTAAAATCATTATCAGTGATTAGAGGACAGCACAGTCAGGGGTACAGTGGATGGGGAACTGTCAGGCAGTGGGAGGGGAACCATTTTGAAGTTGCAGGCTTGGTGTGCGCTAATTGGCTGGCTACCATGTTTATATCGGAGGACAGAGACATAGCTCACACAAAAACGTCAAAAATATTTTATAAATTACAATATAAAACGATCACTTATGTCTCTGTACTGTGATATAAACACTCTGGAAGATATAGAGCACTCAAAAAGCAAGAGAAATACTCAGCTATGCCTCATGTTCCTAAGCTTGGTTTTCACTTGTTCTACATCTCCCATTGTGTTTATATCACAGTATAGAGACATGTGCACACATTTATATTGCTTAAATGAAACCCATTAAACAATCTGAGATGCATCAGATTGTGCTATCATTTGTGAACAAAGTAAAAACAATAAAATAAAAGATATTGGGTATGCTCATCGTATCTGATTTACTTGTAAGGGTAAAAAGAGCTAATAAGAATGTCTGTCTGTCTGTCTATCAGCGATTTGGTATCTTTTGAACAGCTTTTATCTTTTTGGGTGTTAAAATTGAAGTTTAGAGTTTCAGCATTTCCTGGTCTCTCTTAGGGTATCAAAAGAACCCATTGCTTATTATCTTGTTCCCAAATGGAAGAAATTTGCCCAACAAAAGCGTATCGACCATTCAATATTATGTTCCTAATAATAATGTTCACTAGCTTGTTATCGCTGGTATTTCTTCAGGGACAGCGGAGCCGGGGGGACTGCGGCCCACCCACCCACCCACAATGTGCTCCACGGTCCCTGTTTCTTAGGGGTTAAAAATCGTCCGGCCACGTCCTTCTTAAAAGACTTCCGGTATCTTTAAAACTTCCGACGAGCATACCCGATCCTTTTACAATGGAGTCCCCCCCACCCCCCTGCCCACAGGGAGCCCGGCTTTTAAGAGTCGTAAATGAAAGAATAAATCAATTAGTATTTTGGGTTTCCTGTGTTGAGATTTGAAACGAGACGCTAATAATGGAGAGTTTCCGGTAAGGTAACTTGAGAGCAGTTTGAAATTCAAATCTAACGTATCAGTGTAACGCACTCTCTTTAGTAACTGTTACTAAGAGAGTGCGTTACACTGATACGTTAGATTTGAATTTCAAACTGCTCTCAAGTTACCCCATGTAATCTCCTCTCAGGTTACTGGCAGTTACGATTACCGGAAACTCTCCATAGTTAGCGTCTCGTTTCAAATCTCAACACAGGAAACCCAAAATACTAATTGATTTATTCTTTCATTTACGACTCTTAAAAGCCGGGCTCCCTGTGCCCCGCCCCGGTGGAAAGTACTCGTACTCTTTCTGTTTGGTATCCCTGTGTTTTACATGGAACGCCTGTCATGGCTGCCGCCACTTGCAAGAATTTTAGATGTTTGTTGACATCAGTACCACTTCGTGAATGTCCCTTTGGAACTAGAAACATTTCATTCAACTGCTGCAAAACTAGGGCATATTTACGTGCAGGTTTGTGTGGATTGCAAAGATATTACAGCTCAAATACTGTAGAACTTACTAGTGTTCGATATAACGTTCAAAGAGGTGATTATGCAAAGGTAGGAATTAAGACCTGAATTCTACCTTTTCTCGGTCATTCTTTCAATATTTCTCCTAAATTTTACTTTGCCTTGAAATTTAGATCCATTATATTTTTGCATATGTACCTGTACTGGGACAAAATCATCACATAAGCACAATTCATACAGTAATATTTTGTGTATAATTGCTTGTGCTTTTGTATGCTTAAGTCACTACCAGGAGATCATTTGATAGACAAATTGCATGCTTGTAAATTGACCATCAAATAACATTCATTAACATTCATTGATATAAAATCACTTGATGGTCGCAATTTTAAAAAGGTACGTCTTATAGACTTGTCCATGGATCTTTATTAATTACTCTCTATATTTAGTCAATCACAATAGATTATTAGTCATGTACTTTGTTCACTTCGTGCTGACTAATGGTCTTCATGATATTGTCACAAACTTAATCAAAGCAACCAGACAGTAAGATCAGCTGAAACTCCTTTAATCTTCTTGTACTTCTTTGAACTTTGACTTTACACAACTCTAAAACTTACTACTTTCTCAGAGTGCATGGTCTTACGTACTACACTGTTTTCAAACTCGCCCGACTTTCTTAAATATCCTTATGGTTCTAAATATAACTCATTACTATATACAATCCATGATACTAAATATAGATATTACATCATTCTAGAAATCTCTACAAATCTCTATACTGGTACAATTAAGCATGACTCAGCATTTCTCTTAGTTAAGACGTACTAGAATGTTCTGGAAAATACTCAACTCAGCACACAATACATAAAGAATGTTCTAGAAAGTTCTTGTTGGTATGTGGTGGATTCTAGATTCATCACAATATATTATGGAATTTAATATGTTTTATGGTATCCTAGTGTGTGTTTGTGTGATTTGTGTGTTAATTATATCCATTTTGAAATCACTGGTGATTTCTGCAATCTGATTGGTTAAAAAGTGTGCGATTAATTCCTAAATTGCATCCTTTTGCTTCATTAATCACATCTTTTTTCCAACCAATCACAAAACAGTATCTTTTATTATCATGATCAGTGTCTTTTATTATAAAGTTGAGATTTCAAAATGGATATAATTAAGTGGTAATTAAACTTCGTGTCGTGCAATTTTGGGCCAGAAATCATACTCGTGATTATCAAAATGCACTCCCGCTACGCAGTCGTGCAGTTTTGTAATCACTCGTATGATTTCGGCCCAAATTGCACTCCACTCAGTTTAATTACCATTATTAATTATCAGTAATACTTCAAATTGGCGAGTTAGTAGAATAAAAGTATCTTGTCTTGTCTTGGAGACTTAGATAATGTGTTACTATTATCATCATTTACTTGTCTGTTCTTCGTAGATCAGTTATAGTGATATTGCAACATTTGAAAGGATTATTCCTGGTAGAGTTGTTACAGACCCTGATGAAATTGCACCATACAATACTGACTGGCTAAACATGGTCAGGTAAACTTGTACAGTTGATATCTCATGGTTTTATAATGTGAAGTTCAAAACTGCTGTTACCACTTTACTGTTCAAATGTATATTATACATAGTTTGTGACATCACACAGCAGTTTTCATATGAATAAGAAACTTACTACACCATTCCATAACCATGACAGTGCCATAATGTCAGGACTAGTTACAGCTAGGGCTATAGCAGGCAGCTGGGTGACAAAATCAAAGGGTGCATAATTAAGCTAAATTTGCTTCCAAAGATCTTTGTCGGAAACTTGAAATGATTTTGAAGAGTAAAAGGCTGAGGTTTATACACCCATGTCACGCAAGCATGACATATAAATTATTTGATTTATCGGAAAAGGAATTCACTATTAAATTTGTCACATCCATAGTAATAAAAATGCAAATTTTTTGGGAGATTGCTCTTAAACTGACGAAGATATGAATTTTCAAAAGTTAGCATTTTTACAAAGAAATGTATGGTGGACGTGCATACATGCACGACCAGCCTCGTTATCACGCTAAACACGTACATTTCTTTATAAAAATTCCTAGCTTCAAAAATTCATAACTTCGTCAGTTTAAGAGCAATCTTTACGAAACTCTGCGATTTTACTAATATCGATATGATAAATCTGATAGTGAATTCCTTTTATCCATACATCAAAGATCTTATAATGTCATACTAACGTGACAAGGGTCTATAGGTGTAAATCCTCCTTTTCTCAGGTGTACAACAAATTAAGATCAGTCATTTCATTCTCTATGGGAGTGAAAATGATATGTTGGAACAACATAAAAAGTATACTGTGAAGAATAGGCATTAAAAATATTAAGTGGGCCACCCTGCTCCCTTTCCCCTGCCCCTCTCCTTGCTATGGCCCAGAGTTAGGTAAACTTATTGAGTAGCAAAGGAGTTAGAGTTTACTAATTGAGTGGCAAAGGAGTTAGAGTTAACTAATTGAGTAGCAAAGGGGTTAGAGTTAACTAATTGAGTAGCAAAGGAGTTAGAGTTAACTAATTGAGTAACATTTAGGATTTAGAGTTAACTAATTGAGTAGCAAAGAGTTTAGAGTTAACTCACTAAATTGAGTGGCAAAGGAGTTAGAGTTAACTAATTGAGTGGCAAAGGAGTAATGTTAACTAACTCAGAGGGTGCCTTTAGATATGGTTGATTTTGCCTGAGTTTATTATGGAATGACAAGACAAAAAGACCTCCATATATTATATTGGCCAGGGCAAAGAAGTGGTAGTGAAACAAGGGCATTTCTGGCAATTTACTCTATAATCATGGTTCAGTTATGTTGTTTTTGCACTGATGTCTTCAGTTTTACATTTCAAACATGTAATCGTTGTGTGTGTTTTATGGTCTTACAGAGGTCAAAGTCAAGTTTTACTCAAACCCAAGACTTCTGGTGAAGTATCGGAAATCCTGAAATACTGCAATAACAGAAAGTATGTCTCCTCAGATTATTATGCTTAATGGGACAATTTGGAGTCCTAAATAATTCATGAGTATTGGAATTTGGAACTCCAAATTCTATTTGGAACTCCAATATTAATACAAATATTTGTTGATATTAATTAATGGTTTATTTTAGGTTATCAATAAACCCACAAGGAGGAAATACAGGCCTTGTAGGTATGTATTAATAAAATATTATCTATAATTTATGAAATGATATGTGATATTATTTTGAATAGCCATTAACAGTAAATCGAAGCACACACAATACACATAATAACTTCTGTTTTTAAATCTACTGTAGGTGGAAGTGTTCCTGTATTTGATGAGATAATTCTCTCATTGTCCAACATGAATAAAGTCATTGATTTAGATGAAGTTTCAGGTGAATCACAGATTGTGTCATGAAATAAAATTATCTGAAACATAAAGATGAAAAAGTATAGTGGGAAGATAGTGGGAAGAAAATGAAATTAGTAATGAGATAATGAAATGAAATCCTGAGGTGGAAACTAGAAATTCAAAGAGGAAACAATAAATAGAAGAATAAAATAGAAGAACTAGCTTAGTAGACTGACTGTGTCATACCTAATGGCCATGGTGTGAGATCCATGCAGTGTGTCACAAATCTCCTTTAAAAGTGACTAGAATTAGGAGCAAGGAAGAAGAGGGGAGAGAAGGATGGATGAATGAAAGAAGGAAGATCTTCCAATTTTGTAACAATTTTGTCCCTTGTTAAATTAGGTATATTGACATGTGAGGCTGGATGTATACTGGAGAATGTTGACAATTATTTAGCTGATAAAGGTTTTGTAATGCCACTTGATTTAGGAGCCAAGGGAAGGTAAATCAAAGACTTGTATATGCTGCATGTAGTTTAGTTTATGTCACAGCTGTAAACCAGGTCTTAAACTACAATTGTTTATGTGCATACATGTAGTTGTCAAATAGGAGGAAATTTATCTACAAACGCTGGTGGAATAAGGATGATACGATATGGATCACTACATGGTAGTGTGCTTGGATTGGAAGTGGTGAGTTAACTATTATTGTGTAAATTCCAGTTAGTCTAATGGACAGACCACCCAGATAGAGCAAGGAGGGATACAGGGGATGTGGTCCACACCCACAGACCACCCAGACAGAGGAAGGAAGGATACAGAGAGTATGGTCCACAACCACACCCACAGACCACCCAGATAGAAGGAGGGATACAGAGAGTATGGTCCACACCCACACCCACAGACCACCCAGACAGACAGAGGAAGGAGGGATACAGGGAGTATGGTCCACACTCACACCCATAGACCACCCAGACAGAGGAAGGAGGGATACAGAGAGTATGGTCCACACCCACACCCACAGACCACCCAGATAGAGGAAGGAAGGATACAGAGAGTATGGTCCACACCCACACCCACACCCACAGACCACCCAGATAGGAGGGATACAGAGAGTATGGTCCACACTCACACCCACAGACCACCCAGACAGAGGAAGGAGGGATACAGAGAGTATGGTCCACACTCACACCCACAGACCACCCAGACAGAGGAAGGAGGGATACAGAGAGTATGGTCCACACCCACACCCACAGACCACCCAGACAGAGGAAGGAGGGATACAGAGAGTATGGTCCACACCCACACCCACAGACCACCCAGATAGAAGGAGGGATACAGAGAGTATGGTCCACACCCACACCCACAGACCACCCAGACAGAGGAAGGAGGGATACAGGGAGTATGGTTTACACTCACACCCACAGACCACCCAGACAGAGGAAGGAGGGATACAGAGAGTATGGTCCACACCCACACCCACAAATCACCCAGATAGAAGGAGGGATACAAGGGGGTGTGGTCCACACCCTCTGAGAGCATCCAGTTTCAAACTTACACAGACATTGAATTGATTGTCTATCCCTTGTAAAATACAAGTATGGCTAAGATTGTGGTGAGAGTTTACTCACCAATTATACACATGGGATATGGATGATGGGATTTGCCAGTTTGTTCTCTCCTTTCGTTCAATTAAAGCACTTGAACACATTCATTCATTTGTTTTTTTGTTCATTTGTTTGTTCATTTCTTTGTTTTTCATTAGTTCCTTTGCTCATTGGTTTATTTGTTCATTTATTTACTATTCATTCATTTATTTACCATTTCAGGTTTTAGCTGATGGGACAATACTAGATTGTTTATCAAAGATGAGGAAGGACAACACTGGTAAATGTTTTGTTTGTTTGTTTTGCATTTGTTTCTACTACAATCATTGCCACAGGGGTGTAATATGTTTCTGTTTATTTTAGGCTATGACTTGAAGCAATTGTTCATAGGTTCAGAAGGAACTCTAGGAATCATCACCAAGGCATCTATTCTTGTTCCCAGTAGACCTAAGGTAATTTTAACATTCACTGACAGTGAAAATCGTACATTATAATCCAACCTTCCCTAATTGTTATCTCTGTCTGTACTTTATTTATCATTGAGACCTCCTGTCTGTACATTATTTTACTCTGTATTGAGACCTGCTGTCATGGTAACTGTGTGACCATGCTAAATTATACAGAAATTTGTAGCACTTTGGGTTGTTTGTTTGTTTGTTTGTTTTTTGCAGGCAATAAATGTTGCCTTCTTGGCCTGTAATACATTTGAGAGTGTACTTCAGACATTTAAGATGGCAAAGTTCATGCTTGGTGAAATACTGTCAGGTACTGGGCCAGTTGGTTGGACATTGTTGTTATAAGTCTATCAGATGAGTCATAGCTGGTTAATCAATAATAGTAATTTTATTAAAACTGAGAAGGCAGCATCAAAATCATCATCATCATCTTCATCCTCATATCAATATTCGTTTTAATAATTTATTCCTGCCCCTATGCAAATCACCTGAAGCCCTAATTATAGTAGTTCTGTAGTAGTAGTAGTAGTAGTAGTAGTAGTAGTAGTAGTAGTATGTAGTGTGTAGTTAGTAGTATGTAGCAGTAGTATGTAGTAGTAGAATGTAGTAGTATGTAGTAGTATGTAGTATGTAGTATATAGTTATGTAGTAGTAGTATGTAGTAGTATGTAGTAGTAGTATGTAGTAGTAGTATGTAGTAGTAGTAGTAGTAGTATGTAGCAGTAGTATGTAGTAGTATGTAGTAGTAGTATGTAGTAGTATGTAGTAGTATGTAGTAGTAGTATGTAGTAGTAGTATGTAGTAGTAGTATGTAGTAGTAGTATGTAGTAGTAGTATGTAGCAGTAGTATGTAGCAGTAGTATGTAGTAGTAGTATGTAGTAGTAGTATGTAGTAGTAGTATGTAGTAGTAGAATGTAGTAGTATGTAGTAGTATTAGTAGTAGTATGTAGCAGTAGTATGTAGCAGTAGTATGTCGTAGTAGTAGTAGTAGTAGTATAGTAGTAGTAGTAGTAGTAGTAGTAGTAGTAGTAGTAGTAGTAGTAGTAGTAGTAGTAGTAGTAGTAGTAGTAGTAGTAGTAGTAGTAGTAGTAGTAGTAGTAGTAGTAGTAGTAGTAGTAGTAGTAGTAGTAGTAGTAGTAGTAGTAGTAGTAGTAGTAGTAGTAGTAGTAGTAGTAGTAGTAGTAGTAGTAGTAGTAGTAGTAGTAGTAGTAGTAGTAGTAGTAGTAGTAGTAGTAGTAGTAGTAGTAGTAGTAGTAGTAGTAGTAGTAGTAGTAGTAGTAGTAGTAGTAGTAGTAGTAGTAGTAGTAGTAGTAGTAGTAGTAGTAGTAGTAGTAGTAGTAGTAGTAGTAGTAGTAGTAGTAGTAGTAGTAGTAGTAGTAGTAGTAGTAGTAGTAGTAGTAGTAGTAGTAGTAGTAGTAGTAGTAGTAGTAGTAGTAGTAGTAGTAGTAGTAGTAGTAGTAGTAGTAGTAGTAGTAGTAGTAGTAGTAGTAGTAGTAGTAGTAGTAGTAGTAGTAGTAGTAGTAGTAGTAGTAGTAGTAGTAGTAGTAGTAGTAGTAGTAGTAGTAGTAGTAGTAGTAGTAGTAGTAGTAGTAGTAGTAGTAGTAGTAGTAGTAGTAGTAGTAGTAGTAGTAGTAGTAGTAGTAGTAGTAGTAGTAGTAGTAGTAGTAGTAGTAGTAGTAGTAGTAGTAGTAGTAGTAGTAGTAGTAGTAGTAGTAGTAGTAGTAGTAGTAGTAGTAGTAGTAGTAGTAGTAGTAGTAGTAGTAGTAGTAGTAGTAGTAGTAGTAGTAGTAGTAGTAGTAGTAGTAGTAGTAGTAGTAGTAGTAGTAGTAGTAGTAGTAGTAGTAGTAGTAGTAGTAGTAGTAGTATTAGTAGTAGTAGTAGTAGTAGTCGTAGTAGTTGTAGTAGTAGTGAGTTGTAGTAGTATGTAGTAGTAGTATGTAGTAGTAGTATGTAGTAGTAGTATGTAGTAGAAGTATGTAGTAGTAGTATGTAGTATGTAGTATGTAGTAGTAGTAGTATGTAGTAGTAGTAGTAGTAGTAGTAGTATGTAGTAGTATGAAGGAAGAAGTGGTGAGGGACAAAGGACCAGCTGCTGATTGATAAGGCTGTGTTGAAGGAGGCGAGGGTAAGGAAAAGGTGTTTAGCGATGGGATGGATTGATTATCAGAAGGCATATGACATTCCTGGATTGTGGAGATGTTGGAAATGTGGGAAGGAGGTGGAGTCTGTTGATCATTTGGCGAGTGGTTGTAGTGTTTTGGCCCAGAAGCAATATAAGAAGAGACATGATCAGATGGGGTTGAGGGTGTATTTGGTGTTGTGTCAGAAGTATGGGGTGAATTGTGCTGATGTTTGGTATAAGGAGGTCCAGATCAGGTTAGGATTTCAGAGGATGGGGAGGTAGAGATCTGGTGGGACAGGAGCGTCAAGACAACATGGAAGATGGAACATAATTGTCCAGATGTTACTGTGTTGAATTGGGCAGCTCGTGAGTGCACCTTTGTTGATTTCTCAGTGCCTTGGGATCATAGTGTAGTTGTGAAGGAAGAGGAGAGGATTGCCAAATATTCTCCTCTTGCAAAGGAAATAAGAAAGTTGCACCGGGTGTGACCAACATAGGTGATTCCATTGGTTGTTGGTTGTTTGGGGGTTGTTTCAGGTCGTCTTGAGGGGTACCTGAAAGGTCTTGGTATTCCGACATGCTGGGTGGTATGCAGACGTCTGTGGTCATTGGGACCATTTTACAGAGTGTACAACATGGAAGATGGAACATAATTGTCCAGATGTCTCTAAGCTCCAGGTCTTGGAGCTGAGGCTAAGCAGTATTGTACACCTGCAGTGTGAATACTAGCTCCACTCAGGTTGTCTAATAAATTCAGCATTATTATTATTACAGCAAAAATCGTTGCATCGCGACCAGCAAATTACAAATTTTGTTTTGATTTTGGGTTTTTCTGAGCCGTCAATCATTTTGGGGGCGGAGCTTTCGTGAACTCGTTCAGTGATTGGTTGATTTGGAAAATGCTCCGCCCACAAAATGATTGACGGTTCAGAAAAACCCAAAATCAAAACAAAATTTGTAATTTGCTAGTCATGATACAACGATTTTGGCTGTATTATTATTAAGATTGAAAAAACTTTCCACATGTACAATAACAATGTTTTTTTCTGGTTTTATTTTCAGCCTGTGAGTTTCTGGATGATTTATGTATGACACTGGTTGAAAGAAACTTGGGTTTGCATAATCCAACCATTCAAAGTCCATTTTATGTGTTAATTGAAACATCAGGATCCAGTGGAACACATGATCAAGAGGTAACTATAAAGAAAAGACGATCAGGAGACTTTTAAAGGAACACATGATCAAAGAGGTTAAAGAATGTCATTTGCTTAGAAATGGCTGATCAGAACACATGACCAGGAGGTCAGGGAAACACCCCAACATAAGATAATACAATAGAATAATAATACAATTGTTGAAATAATTATTGTATTTCGGAAATAATACAATTATTTATACAATTAATACAATTATAATTGTATTTCAGAAATTAAATGATTTTCTGGAGAAAGGTATGGCTGGTGGTATTGTACAGGATGGAACAGTTGCAGCAGATATGACAAAGGTATTTTCATTAATTCTACAATCACTATTTATCCTTCTCATTGGGTCTATTCACATTTGGATTTGTAAGCCACTATTTGCCATTTAGCTATGTGGATTTTCCAATGTGGATACTTTTTGGACCTTTTTGAAAAGCCACTTCTTGGCAGCCTGTTTCTGGCATATTTTTGTGTTCAGACTGGGAATTGTGCCAGAAATGTGATCTCAATCCACTGCAAACCATGAAATGGATTGAAACAGGTCACAATCTCTCATTGTCAACATCTATTAATACATGTAAATATATTTATCAGATTTCATTTCACTGCTAGCACCCTAGCATTTTAACTGGTTTATCTTCACTATAACTGAAAGATTTGAAATAGTAGTCCATATATAGATAGTAGATAGTGGATAGTTAGGTCCAAAACTATGCAGAGTCAAATGCTCGGGGTTTTTTTTTTTTAATACTGGCTGACTTTTGCCTGGTGAGTTGATAATTTCAAAAACCTAAGTCAGCCAAAAGTGTCCCATTGTGAATGCAGGGTTTAGCTGATAAGCCCTTTTGATCTGTTTACAGATTCGTGAAATTTGGAAATTAAGAGAATGCATTGCTGAAAGTCTATTAAAAGAAGGGTATAATTATAAGGTAAATAAATGAATATAAATTGATAAATATTTCATGACATTCTATCAGTTTTCTTTTTTTTAGTATGATCTATCTTTACCAATCACCAAGCTATATGATCTTGTACCTCACATGAGAGAGAGACTGGGTCCTAAAGCTACAAATGTTATTGGATATGGTCACCTAGGTGATGGTAAGTAAATAAACCTTGTGACAATTAGAGCAATTCTTGTATCAGTGTTAGATGGACCATGCCATACCAGATGACCATGCCATACTCATACCATTTTCACAGTTATATAAAAACTGCTTTAGGCTGCATTGATGCATTGTAACTTGAATATCAATTGAATTTAGTGGAAGATTGTTCTCTAAAATAAATTTTAGGGCTCTCTACCAGACCATCTTTATACCGTACAATTCTTCACTTTCAGTTGACAATAATGTTAGTCAACTCAGGCACCTACCAGAGAAGTACCTTAAGGGGTATAGAATGGTGTCTAAAAAATAAAGAGGCTCGCAAAGCTCGGATTTGATTTTTGTAGAGGCTCGGAGGCTCGGAGTTTCAAGATATTAGGCTCGGAATCTCGGAATTTTCAAATGCTGGGGTCGGAAGCTCGGATTTCGGATTTTGCATGTTGAAAGCGGGCTCGGATTTTAAAACAAGGGGCTCGCAGGCTCGGGAGGCTCGGATTTTACCATTCTATACCCCTACCTTAGAGTGATCTAGTGCTGTGTTTATAGTGTGGTTATTTTGTTAACAGGTAACCTACATTTTAATGTAACAAGCAAAGAGCATGATGAAGAAGTACTGAATGCTATAGAACCTTATGTATATGAGTGGACAGGTAGGAAAAGTTCCTTACCCAACTAAGCTCTAACTAAAAATGATAAGCCATCCCCCTACCAAACTTCTAAATATAAATGTACTCCTCCCTTTTAAAATTATTTGTTTGAACTGATGTTATCTTAAGTACAAAATCTTTGAAATCTAATACTATTTTGATTGAATACCTGACTTATCAAAATTCATTGATTATAATTTTAAAATAATAATTTTTTAAAATTGTTATATAAATAGCACAATTTAATGGCAGTGTCAGTGCAGAACATGGTCTGGGATTCAAGAAAGCTTCATTCCTTCACATGTCAAAGACCAAAGAAGCCATCAACATGATGAAACAATTCAAGACACTGTTAGACCCTAACGGTATCCTAAACCCATATAAAACTATACTCTAAACAAATATCTGTCATTTTGTGCGAGATAATTTGAATGTTATTAATAGTAATCACAGATTCAGGGTGTCTGGAGAAGGGGGAAGGATGATAGGTAAAAGATCAGGAACGCTGTCATCTGTCATCTTCATCTGATTATCTTTCATAGACGTCCTGGGTCCCTGAGAAGAAAAGTTTTTCTCGTGGAATGAATGAATGATACCGTTATTAATATTCTCAGGCTAGACACTTCAGTATCCCAAAGGACACTGTCATCAACGGAGCCCTTCGCATTTCTTTGAAAAAAAAAAACACTTTAAGTTTCATGTTCATTCCCCTTGTTCATGGTGACAATGAAATGTTGTGGTGGTTTTCGATTTGTGGTCATAAATGTCTGATAATCTTCCTTTAAATTGAGGCAGGAAGGAAGGAGGGAAGGAAGAAGGGAGGGAGGGAGGGAGGGAAGGAAGGAAGGCAGAAAGGAAGGCAGGAAGGAAGAGAGAAAATAAGGAAGGAGGGAAGAAAGATGAACAAAAAGAAAAACAAAGATGTGTAATATTGACGAAATAAGGTGTTACTCTGTAAAGCAATTAGAATATTTTTATTCACACATTTGTATCATACAGTGGGTACAGTATATTTTATGAACATAACATAAAACATAATATATTGAACAAAATCAATGCTTACTTAAGCAATAAAGCAATTAATATAAAACAATGCAGCCAATAATATATTATGTAGTCCAATATGACCAGTCCAAAAAGTGTACTCTCGTGGTGCAATAGGCGAGAGTACACAAAAGCGTGTGTAACTAGAGGCCTGTACAACGCGGAAACTTTTGAACACCACTATGAGATAACAACGTCTAACATTTCTTTTGTTCTGACTTGTCACCAAAGCGTAACACAACAATGTCGGGTCCGTTGCCGAACAGCCAACCAACAGCTGACAACAAACAATTGTGGATGTTGTTGGAAGCGTCCTTGCGAGTCTTACTCGTAAGGTAGTGTACAACAAACATCTTGACTTGTAAACTGAAGGGGATTTGCACAAATAAACTCGACAAAATTGCGTATTCATAGGTACTGGGTGTTGGAGATGAATGAAATAATGGTGAATCCTGGGCAAAATTTATGATGACTCAACAAACGCTTTGTGCAATCACAGTTTCTACCAACTGACATGACAGAATGCTAGTTATTTACAAATATGTCAGGAAAATAACTGTGTTTTCCTCTAGGCTTGCGAGTGATTCTCAAATTGTTGTGTGCTTGAAAGGTGATTCCATTTAGAGAAAAAAATCTATCCAGTAGTTGGTTGCTGAAGCCTGGCTCACACATAAGCAAAAGTACAAGTAACATACGCAAACTCAATACTGTACTACTCATTGGTAGTGCTTGTATTTTTTAATACAAGTGAGATAAATGTCGCTTGTAGTCATATTCTTATACGAGAAGTGTGGACCATGTCGTGCAGCAGCTGTTGCAGTTATTTTTTTCTGCAAAAAGTTACACGAACCATTGCACGTAACATACCCTACATCATGCAATGGCTAGTGCAACTTATTTCACAACGCCATTACGTTACAGAAAAAATTGCACCGTGTAACAGTGGCGCATCTGGGACATCTCCAGTAAAGCCAAGCCAGTTATTGAGAGTTTCAAAGTAGCAATTGTCTCAACTAATCACTATTAAGAAGAGACTGCCCCGTTAATGCAGATTTCAGTGTATTGTCATATAGTGTTTACTCTTTCCTCTGATTCAAGTAGAATGTGGTGTAACCTATAATAAAGATAACGTAGAGTGTGGGAAAGACAAATCGAGACAGTTTGTCGATCCAATGCTGCTTTTTTCGTACTGGTTTGACTTTTGCTATTCTAGGGGTTTCTTTTGTGACGGTATAGCTGCCTTTTTTGTTACGTATTCTACACACTCCTTCGTCCATCACCTTGACAACGATGTCAACATTGGCTGCGCTTTCACTCTGTGGATATAGAAACATATTTCGGACGTTAATGAACAAATAGAATCCATTTTTTTAATCTTTCTGATGACGTCACAATGTAATGAGAACAAAACAGTACGACACGAGATCAGTTCGAGTAGCATGACTGTTCTCACCACATTTTGCGCACACGCGCACACGTTTTAAAGTTTTTGTAACAACTCGAATATAGAAAACCTGTTCTGATATACCTTAAGGCCCGGTAATACGAGCAACAAATTCGTACACTTGTCGCGCAACATTGTTGCGTTGCAAATTGTAGAGCAAATGCTGCTCGTATTGCCACCCCGCGCGCAACAAATTTTCGTTGTTGCACGTACGAAGTAGAAGCACTGTCAGACAAAGTACGCGCACACGTTTTCAAAGTTTTTGTAACTGATCAACCTTGACGAACTTACACAAAGTACGCTCACACGTTTTTTAAAAACATGTAATATGTTGTCTGGAATTCTACGACGTAGGAGAGCGCTCATATGGAAACGTATCCTTCTGCACACGAGAATATTTTTAGACAAGACTTATGGGCCAAACCCCTTCCTCGAGTAAACGGAACATCTATCTCTGAATATTCACTTACATCGGCCGTCAAATCCAACTGCTCTGATCTGTTTCGCTTACAGAAATATTCAGAGTTAAATTCAGGATCTGTGTTAAGAACTAGAATATACTCTAGTAATGCAGCAAATATAAACCCGAATGAAGTCAGTAAGAAATAATCCACAGCCTTCATGTAGCTGACTTTGGGCATGTTACTGTTGACGTTGCCTTGTAATAAAATGGATGTAAGAATGGTTGTAATGCTAAGCCCCACACGAGCTGGCACAGCCTCGGGCTGAATGAAGAAACAACACCATGACAGAACTACAAGTACTACTGCAGGGACGTAGATTGAAGACACGAAGCTTTCTGTACGACGTCTGAACGAGAAAATTGCTGTAAGTCTGGCGAAAGAACCTGTGAAAAGTAGTATGTGAGGAAAAACTTTAGACTTAGGGTTTAGTCTGCTGTCTTTTCAAAATGATAACACCGTGCATAAGAAATATCTTCACCAATAGCCACTTTCAATATTGTGTCTGAGTGATTACGCACAAAGCAATTCAAGTACGAGGCTCCGCGTCGTACGTCACTCCTTTTTTAAAATGTTTATGCACAAGGCTTAAGGCCTCGACACCGGCATCGTTACTTTGGAGACATCAGTACCTTTGCTGTTGACTGAACTTTTTGTAGCTGTTCTAACATCTGTCAAATCAAACTGAGCCATCTCACTGGATACAATCTCTATACCCTGAGAATCACCGCCTTTCCATGTGTAGTTGACATCGTTGGTTGTGTACGCATCTAACGAGTAATAAAGAAATCACTCAATAGGTCACTGGATTTCAGTTTTGATAGTGTGCAAGACTGAGTTGACTTTTAGTCGTGGGAAAGGTCTACCCAAAATGCACTACCCAAGCTCAGGCACATACAATCAAAGTTGTAAATGCATTACGCATGCTCACTTCTCATTCAGATGTGTTGTATATCAGTCAAGTTCCATATATAGAAGACATTGTAAAGTAGATAAATAAAAATGGTGTGATATGCTTGTGTTTTCAACGCATGCATAGTATGGTGTCACGTCAAGCCACGGAGTTACGTTTTAGCCATTCTCGTCCTCCATGAGCCGTTAATTGAGATAACAACTCCGGGGGTGAGATTGCCTTTTAGTTGAGGCATATTCAGTACAGTTTCTTACAGCTTTCGATGATCAAAGGACAGTGTTGGGTGTCCATCGGGTAAAGACGAAGATCCATGTCGCACTGCGCCGTCATTGTTATCCTATAAAATCAAAAGGTACTATTTCTAGAACTTAAAACTGAATGAAACAAATAATGATAATAAATAAAAATTTATAAAGCGCTAAAACTATAAATATTCTAAACATGGCGCTAACAATCAAAATCCCGTATGCTAAATTAAATAGACGAGTTTTAAGAGAGCCAGTGTCATCGAGGACAGCCTTTTCAGTTCCAAAGGGACGGACCATTCCGGATCTCGGGTATGTTTCAAAATGAATATATATAGTAGTTATACAATGGCTTCGAGTGGCATACCGTGGAATATCCCACGAGTCACTTGTATTTTCTAGTATACACACGAGCCTTTAGGCGAGTGTGTATACAAAGAAAATACAAGTGACGAGTGGGATGTCCACAGTATGCCACAAGAAACCATTGTATAACTATTTCATCCCACGCCAGAGAAAATACAGCAATTGGCGCAATGTGTCATGGGAAGGATCAGTGGAATACCGCCGAATATACAACGGCTTTCCTGCCTTCTGTATTTTCCATAGTGTGGGATAAAGAGGAATATAATAAGTGGAGTGCGTTTATGTAAACAAAAGAGTGCTATATGGATAGCGGAAACTAAAACACTCGTATTTCCAGGTTTGCCACACTTTCACGGAGTAAAACAAAAGCTTAATATAAAAATTAGGTACTACCTAATAGCGGAGCTCCCATTTCTATGTTCTTGATTCAAATGAATTGGGATTCCTGTGTTAATTGCCCCAATTGTAAAGGTCTTGAAAGATGAAAAAGTTGAAATGAAGATTATGAAAATGAAAATTAAGGCATTTGCTTTGGTTTGTATATACTCTCTCCCTTTGGTCTCCTGTGAATTGTATGGGCTTGTAAGCTTGAAGTGACCTTTATTATAGTATATTTCAATGTTCAGATACACTGTCAGATTTCATAATTGACTTTGTAGTGGTTCATAATTCTCAGGAATAGAAAGCAAAAATCTCCAAAACCTTATTTCATTGATACAAATAATTAACCCTTTTCAACATCCTGGATATTGCAGAACTACATCTCTTGATTTGCTTGTTTTCACTATATTGTGACATCTTGTTTTTTTTTGTGGTTTAGTGTTGTTGTTGTTGTTGTTGTTGTTTTGTTTTGTATTTTTAATGACACACTAGGTGAATACTTGTCTCTTCCAGATTACACTGATAATACAATTTAAAGTGATGATAAAAACAGCTACTTGACACAACAAGAAAACAAGGAATTACTGAAGTATTTTCAATTTGCATTTACTAGTAAGGTCTCATATGGGCTCAAGGAGCAACTCTATTTTGCATGCAAATTCTTTCCTTTTTCCTGTCATTAGTCAATCAGTTTCATTAAATTCCAGACCGTTCCAAACTTGAACTGTATATACACATTATCCGGGTTGAAATGAGTTCAAAATCAATTTTTTATAAATTTTATTATTAAAAGTAGTGCAAAAAGTTCACTGTAAAACAATGTCATTATACATTTAACTTATTACTTGAGGGTTTGTCTAAACTTAGCCACAGTTCAACGTGCATAAGCGTCTATTTTTTCAAAGTCATCAGTCCCAAATAAAAGATAAATGATCAAATATAGGTACAACGGACTTTTTGACATCAGATTTTTTTCTCTCAGGGTCTTTACCTTGAAGTGCTTTCCTTGTTGTCTTTCGAAGCGTAGTCCTCAGTCCTTGTTTCACACCTGCACTCGATGCAGACGATTCTTAATTTTCAACTTTGGCGAGATTTTTAAGCAGCTTTACTGAAGGCATCTTCACGAAACGAAGAATACCTACACAATCCTCAATGACTCATTCCTTATGAGAAGTTTTTTGAAGCTACGAATCCAACTAAAAAGTCGTCCAGTTTTGTAAATGTTCTCTGTGTCCTTCGTCTTTCGAGCAGTTTTTGAAACGACACCGGGCCCGAAAAAAATTCAAACGTACGGGTTTTTTTGCTTTAACTCGTCAAGATTAGCACCGATTAATGATCATGAAAATCGCTAAATTTTTACGAGGTTTTCAGAATGATATTTTTAAGTTTTGCAAGTTTAAAACAGCAAGGAAACTTGTAAATTTTCAGTTTTCAAAGTGTCAGCGCGCGTCAAGTTGGCGCCAAAAAGCAATCAGCCAATCAGCATCGCGATGGGCACGGACGGACGGACGGACGGACGAAGTGACGTATACTCAAGCCATGAAAAATCAACTCGATGGGTACCATTTTTCTAAAGTATGTGGCTCCTGCTCGCGCAGGTTTTCAGCCCGCGCGGGAGCTCCGCTATGAACCGAAGGTCCCGGATGTGCGCTCGCGCTCGCTTTTTCCCGCCGCTTGGTTTCTGCTTCTTCATAATGCTTCATCTACTTGTTCTTTCATACAAACAATCATTATGGCGGTTTCTCGACTTTTCATCGAGGGTCCGGACGCCGATTTAGTTAGGTTTTCAAAAGAAAATGAAAACGAAAACACAGCAAAGAAAACCAAATATGGTCTTGGAATCTTCAGAGAATACCTGGCAGTGATAAGTGAGCAACGAGACATAGCTAGGTGAGAAATCAGTACAAGTACCTTTTAGCTTAGCAACTCATAACAGAATATAGCAGAACATACACAAAAGTAAGAAGAACTAATAAACACGGAATAGAACCTCACAGTTTGACTACAAAGCCGTGTAAAGTACTAGTGCTTGCGACGACGAATAAAGATCCTGTGTATGCTCTCCCCTTTGGTCTCTTATTGAAAGAACCAGCTGTGTTACAGCTACATTGTTCAAAAACACTAGTGAAATTGCTCTTAGCGGTAAAGAAAAAATGGAATAGAGTACGAGCCATCGTCAGTCCGAGCTACTGTTCAAAGTATTGATCGCTAACGAAACAATTATGGGGCTTCAATTCTTCATGACAGAGAGTTTTAGAGGTAAGAAGCACGACTCTCTTTTGCAGTCGTATTTGCGTACTGTTCAAAATATTTTATGTCTTACTATAGTTTGATCTTCGTCCATATAACAAAAAGAACATTACACGGTGGCTGGAAGATACGAATTTTTATTTTCTCATGTTAAAAGAAATATTTATTCGCTGCTGACTCGTTCGTAAAATTTTATGTTTACACCACTCGATTTTGGCGCCACCGTGTGATATCCTTTATGTATTTAAAATACGATAGCGACAAATCCCATTTTATTGGGCGATTTTATACTAGAGACGGCTAAGACGTCTAGATTTAAGGGCCAGTCCACAGACGAGACGATTAGTTGTCGACAACTATTTTTTATCGACAACTAAATGTGGTCGACAACCAAAAAACGTCTGTGGGACAAGTTGTCGACGACTAGCAGTTTCCCATCTGAAAAAGGGAAACTGCTCAGTTGTCGACAACAGATTGTTATCGACAACTTCACGTCCGACCATTTTTTCTCATCTGTGGGGATGAATCATTTAGTTGTCGACAATCAATCAATTCTTTATTTCCAAAATAATTTATATATAAGTACAATACTCCACTGACCTGCAAATAGTTAAACCTAATCTAGGCAGGTCAGTGGATAACAGAGTGGACCTAATATACAATGTGAAATACACATGACATACACACACAAAGAAAAATATACATATATATATAATGTTTCAAAATATTTACATGTAGATATAATAATTAGGATGAATATAAGGTACAACTAAATATTAATTATATGACTTAAATGCTTATTTGTTTGAAAACGTAGACTGCAGAATCTGTATTGTTTTCTCAATTTCAACATAGGACTTCTCATTTTCTAGAATAGAAAAAAGTACTTCTTTGATTTCTTTTTTAAACAGATCCTTAGACTTATTCCTAATAAGGAGAGGAATTGAATTCCAAAGTCTCACTCCAACTCGTGAAAAAGAGTTCAACTGGATGTTGATTCTTGATGCCTGGGTATAAAGTTTTTTGGCAGCAGATGATCGTGTGTTGTACGAGTGTGTTTCGGAAATCGACGTGAATAATTTACAGAGGTTTTGAGGGGCTTTCTCATTGATAACATCATGCATTAAATTAGCTATTGATTGAAAAAATAAAGTGTTTAAAGGAGGAATGGCAGTTTTGATGAACAGGGGAATAGCACTTTCTCTAGAATTTACAAAAAATATAAATCTAAGAGCTCGTTTTTGAAGTAGTAGAAGCTTATTCAGTAATGTTTTGGACGCTTGACCCCAAGCGGATATGCCATAGTTTAGATAAGGATGAACAAGAGACCAGTACAAGGTGATCAAGGTATTTTGTGGTACGAAGTATCTTAGTTTTGCGATGAGGCCAATTGATTTACTAATTTTTGTGCTAATATAATCTATGTGATTTTTCCAGGATAACTTACTGTCAATTAGAAGACCAAGAAATTTAACATATTCCTTATTCTCCAACGATATATATTTACCTAATGCTTGGTCAGGGATTTTAATTACAATAGAAGTGGAGATTTTCTTTTGATGCGGTCTAAAAATGACAAAATTTGATTTTTTAATATTTAAGGTTAATTTATTAGCCGTTAACCAGTCACAAAGTTTGACTAGTTCACTATTTACTATTCTTTCAAGCATCTTCAAGTCTTTATTTGCGTAAAGTAAATTAGTATCGTCAGCAAAGAGAAAAAACTTAAAGAGAGTGGATGTTTTGACAATATCATTTATGTAGAGTAAGAAGAGCAATGGTCCGAGCACTGAATCTTGAGGGACCCCGTATAAGCAATGCTTTTTTCCGCTAACGTTAGAACCAACTTCAGTTGTCTGTGTTCTACCAGAGAGATATGATTCGAACCAGTCATTAGCTAAACCCCTTATTCCATAGTAGTTCAACTTTTTCAATAGAATAGAATGGTTAACAGTGTCAAATGCCTTTTTTAAGTCAATAAATATCGCACAAGAAAAACGTTTTTTATCCATATTGGTTTGAATGGTACTAATCAAATCTAAAATGGCGTGGCTAGTGGAGAAACCTTTCCTAAAACCATATTGTGCATTATTCAGTAAATTATGCCTTTCAATGAAATTTGTTAAACGACTATGTACTAGTTTTTCGAAGATTCTATTAAAAATTGATAAGAGTGAAATTGGTCTGTAGTTATTGGGATCAAAGCTGTCGTCTGACTTAAATATTGGAGTAATTTTAGCTGACTTAAGTTTAGATGGGTACGTCCCGCTTTCCACAGATTTGTTAAATAGGTCCGCAAGTGGTTTATTGATCAGGTGTTTTGCAGTTTTAAGTATACTAATCGGAAAGGAGTATATATGACAACTATCATATCTGCGTTGTCTCTGAGCATGCGTAGAGAAAGCTAGTTCCCAAGCTCTCGCTGATTTTGCATAGTTATCGACACCAAACTATCTAGTGCGTGGAATGCTTCATTGCATCAAAAAAGTAATCGACCACATTTAGTTGTCGATAAAAAACAGTTGTCGACAGCTAATCGTCTCGTCTGTGGAGACCCTAAGACGTCGGATTCAGCATGAAAAATTAGTTTAGAATAGTTGTCACTAGTTATGTTACCAGCTTCTACCCTAAAATGCCTTCTGCACTTTTTGCGATCGACTTTTTCAGTTTTGCGCCTAGTCTACTTCAGCATTTCAAGGCTGACAATGACATGATGCGAAAGGTAGAGCCTTTTGTTCGATTTCCTGTTTTCGAAATTGCTGGCGCACGGCCTCAAAAATGCTTAAAATTACCGCCATCTAGCGTAGAAACAAACACGGTGCCCCCCTTTTATATTTGATTTTTGGAATCAGTAAAGCTTATTTCGGTGACTGTACGAAATTTCATTAAAAATCTACGTTCGGTTTTATTTCTACTTTTTCAGCTTCGTTGTTTGTTTTCCCATTTCAGACCACGTGATGTCACTCTTGGGATTTAGTTCTTTATGTGTTAATATTTTATCAAGCGAATGTCACTTGGTCTAAAATAGACATACGAAGCTGAAAAGATCTATTATCTATTAAATCAGCTTTCCAAATATTCAAAAGCATTTAAAAAATAGCAAGAAAGCCGATTTTATAGCTCCACCGCGCGTGACTAAGCGGAATGTGACAAAATGGGTGCGTTACAATTCGTTACAGATCGAAGTGCGTGACAATAACCCTTCACCTTGAGCTGAAGTAAATTTTCCCGTCAGGCCATATCATCACTCGCATATTTTCACGGGTCACGTGATGGTACGACGATTTCTTGACATTCCAAAAATACGTGTCTGGTGTCCAGAACAGTTTGGTTGGGTCTGCTGCCATTGTGAACGGCTCAGTGAAATTACTGACAAATCGTGGGTCGTACCACCATTGCCTCAAGAAGATGTCAAATGAATATTCCTTGATAAGAAAATAAGAGATAATTTTAAGCTTCGTGCAGAGACGGCAGATAGGATCACGTGACATGCATTTTTTGACTGGGGTGTTGACGTTTAAACGGGAATCATTACGCACTTTTTCGTTAGAAGTCACCGCCTTTGAAAGCCAGACACTCAACGCCATTAATAAAGTGACTGTGGTTGCTTCAGCAAGGAACGATTTCTTAGTAATACAAGTAACAGTTTTAGTATTACAATACACGTTGCACGGATAACAACTCAGAACGCTGTAGTTCCTTGACCGCTACGTCGGGTCTAGGACTAAAAACGCCATTAACACTGAGTGGTTGGCGTCACAATTAAGTCACGTCTAATTAGATAAGACACGTCCTATTTTCGCTCGTATTACAAAACTCCTACATACAACTAGGTGTATCACGTAAATGATTTACCATGTTAGCCTCCCTGATTGCACCAAACGAGATGACTTTGAATTCTATTAGTACCATCACAGGGCGTCCACCAGCATTAGGTCGTACTTTACGGTCATACTGTCTGAGAGCATCATTTATAAATATTGATAAATTATAAGCATAGTCTTTCTTTTCTTGAAGTGAAAGCTCATTAGGGTCGTGTCCTTCGAGCTCTTCGTGTTTCCTATGAAAACAAACGTCAAGGTTACCATAGCAATAGACAACTGCCTGAGTCAACTGTAATGGGTACTGATTTGATGTCATGGCAACATGCATGATTGTTACCATAGCAATGAAATAGTAAAGCTAGTGTTCGATGCAATCAAATACAATTTGATACTTAACTTACACCATAGCAACAATGTTTCTATAGCAATGGATTATGTAGACAATGGACTTGTGTATGAGGTGCTTGAAACCTTTCGTTACTCTCTATAACCAACAGATCTCTATAATCGACGACAGATCTCTATCGGTCCCGACAGCTGGAATCATCATACGTTTTTTGTAAATGAAACCCATATCACGGACACCTTAATTTCTGCAGCCTTTTGGTGTTTTAAAGAGGCTCCACTGTAATTGTAATGGTTACGGGCTTTATGCCATGACAACATAACTGGCAACTCGACTCAGTGGCGGATCCAGGGGGGTTCCATGGGTTCCACGGAACCCCCCTTGAAGGTTTTAAGCCATTTTTTGTTTTAAGCCATCGACCAAACAATAGAGTATTATACACAGCTGGATTTAAGAAACGGAACCCCTCCCCTTGGAAAAATCCTGGATCCGCCACTGCGACTTGATGCCATTGCAGCACATAGTTACCTGCATAGCAACGAGAGACTTACCCACTGCTACATTGTGCAGTTGTACACCAAAGACAAAGAGTACACAGTGTTAAATAGGCAACACCAAGGTGCATAGCTAGAGTAGTAACCCTATGTGGGGGAGGAAAATAACATTAGTGTATATAGTATATAGCTATTCCACTGATTAACGTTGTCGCTGAAAAAGCCTAAAGGCTAAAGCCTTTCAAATATCTTTTGTGTACTAACAAACTTCCCCGTAGGCTATCTGAGAAATTAAGGAATATGTGTCCAAGTTGTAGAATTTGCAAGCATACAGTGAGTTTTCTTATTGTATAATGTCACAGGTGCAAAAAAAAATTCATGATTCCGCTCTCAAAGCTTTAGGCTTTAGGCTTTTTTCAGCGACAACGTTAATTGAATTAGCTATATAATATACAGCTGGCTCATATGGAATAAATTTAGTCAACAAGTGGACATCTTCTCATTCGTCTGGCGATAGACACTGAGTAAAATAACTGTCGAAGATCTGGATGAGTAGCAGCCCGAGGCCAATTCCTTCAATTCCATACTAAAATAAGTAATCCTATCAGTTTAGAATATGAAGATAAAATACCGTTCTTGAACTGACGGGACATGTAAGAAAATACTTGCCAATCGAAAATGTCTTACGGTTAAATAAGGGGGATACGTACAGAAATACAGTATTATACTAAATAGTCGTCGATGTTAAGAATTGTGAGGAGACGTCAATGATGAAATAGATTACGATATAGAATTTGTTGTATAATTATCCTATATCTGTTTATCTATCCTGTCTGTACAGGTCTACACATGACCCTATAAACACTCATTATTCGTATTTCTGTAGAATTTTCTAGTTAACACTTCATTAGTGTAAAAATAGGCAATAACTGAGGTTTATTCGTCTGGCCCCCGTTAGTGAATATAAAATGACGATGGCGTTTCTGATAACTGGACTTTTCCACGCGGGATAGTGTTATCTACCCCTCGTGCTACCGGGACCAGAAACAAATTATATCATTTTTCTATAGGATTTTCGATATGATTTCCAGTCATAATTGTCAGTCTTCCCTTTCCACCTCTCTAGTAAAATACTTCTTACAAAGCAAATCGAATTGAATAAAAAGGATAATTGGTAACTTAATATGCTGTCGCAGAAAATGTTTTAATAAACATTGATTTCTAAAATTCAAAATATTTACAGTCGGAACTTAAAATTGTTGAATAAGAGCTCAATATGGTTTTAGGGCATTAGGTCTTTTGGGGTAATGTTTTTGGTGAATAAAACAAATTGTTACAACGACAAAACAGAGAAAATATAATAACAACAACTCCTTGAAATCGTCATTTTGTACGTAGAATGTGCTAGTTACTTCACAACTGATCAGTGGCAGGGTTACGTTCTACGACGTAAACTTTAAACCAATTCAGCTGCACCACTGATGTGAGAGTCGTGAAGTATGCGCCGAGGAAATCACTATCTCACTATCTCGCTATATCTTCCTTTTTATGGAGAAAAAAGTTAAATGATTGTTGATTAAGAGCGTGGTAACACAACATATATTTAGAAAATATATGAAGTAGTGCAACATGAAATAAAAATACCTCATTTTTGCGATTGTAAAGCTGTAGCAATTCCTAGTAAAAAGTTACTTTCTAGACATTTTAATATTTCCATACGCCAGTCTTAATGAATTCCTATTGAAGATAATTGTTTAGTGTTCTGCTCTGAAGTCGTGCTGTGTACATGAAAACCCCAAAGTACAACAACGAAATGAAAACAAAAGCATGACATTTTGAAAACTGAAACATCGAAGTAAAAACTGCACGAAAACGCAGATATTTCGCTCGATGAAAAAGATATTTATATGAAATTTGGAAAAGTTATCATTTCAAAGGATTTTTAATGACGCTCGTATCTAAGTTGAAATTGTAAATCGCCTTGGCTAGTGGCGTGGTTTCTTCCCACAGAGGAGGACGCAACATTTCTAAACTTGATTAAACTAACAAAGCACTTTTTGCATCTTGCTGTGTGAGTACCATGACAACCACCTGCAACCACATCTACTTATCACAGCACGTGATCAGAATATTTGGACCAATCAGAATGCATTGGGTGCACGTGATTTAAGTGTGTAAACTAATGGTTTAGGTGATAATTATCACGTTTTACAAATCAGGAAACTTTTGATTTTTTTGGATTTCATTTGGAGAGTAATGCTTTACTTGTAGGCAGAAAAGAAATCAATTGTTTTCGCTATTCAGTTCAATATTCCTCTCAGTCGGATACTTGTTGGAAGAGAGGAACAAGGAGAAGGAGCTTCGATAGTACATTATATCTAATATATGTCTCAATAAACTTGGTGATTCAGTTTCAACATTGCTTAGTTCTTAGACCGCACAGTGTAATGAAGGTTGGTGGCATCGTTGGCCAAGCGGTGTTAACACTTGCCATTGGCCTCTATTGTCAAACTTCGAATTCTTTTCTTTTCATTCCCAATTAAATTGTCCATTTGTCCAGGGCACTTTAATCACGTGATCTGCTAATGCTTTCTATTAGAAGTGCAATCAAGATGAAAACCCGAACATTAATGTCTATATTAGATCAGCTACTCGTCTCTACTTCAAGATAAATAACTTAACAACACTTCTATATCATGAGTTTACAATTATCTAACAACCAAAAATGTCTTCAAACATACAACTCCGGCCATTCTATAGTCTTGTCTTGTCTTGTCTTGTCTTGTCTTGTCTTGTCTTGTCTTGTCTTGTCTTGTCTTGTCTTGTCTTGTCTTGTCTTGTCTTGTCTTGTCTTGTCTTGTCTTGTCTTGTCTTGTCTTGTCTTGTCTTGTCTTGTCTTGTCTTGTCTTGTCTTGTCTTGTCTTGTCTTGTCTTTGTGTGTGTTTTTTTGTTTGTTTGTTTGTTTGTTTGGTGGTGGTTGTTGTTGTTGTTGCTGTTGTTGTTGCTGTTTTTTGTCGTTATTGTTTCTTGTCGTTGTTTTATTTGTGTATATTTTTTCCTGTCATTGTAGTCTTTATTGTTATGTTGTTTGTTCTTATGTTCTAACCTACCCCACACTGACAATGAGGATTATAAGTTGTTGCTGGGACGTCCTTAGATAAGCCACACCACACACACATCACACTATCGTACTCTGAAACTGTTTTCGATAACGCACGATTTTGCTGAATAGGTTTCAAAAGTGATTCATCTTAAAACCACCACAATTTAATCGAGATAAGCTAAAACCCTCGGGGCTAATGGATAACATATAACTATGGCCTTGCGGTTAGTTTATGGTCCTGTAACATTTATGTATGAACCGATCAGCCAAAACATTACGCGGAACGCTTTGATATTACAGATACAGTTTATATATTATTTCACATGGTAGAAACATATCTATATGGCAATAATAAGACTAGCCAAAGCTTATCGACGATTAAAGCGGCCAGTGGTTTTCTTAAGAGTTAATCCTGGATTAGCGGGAACTCAAGCCAGGGTTAGAGTTGATGCTAAAATCATACAGTTTACCTATAAAACTCAGTACAGACCTTATGGTGGGATTAAAGGTTGCTGCTACCTTTTGAGTAAAGTACGAGCCACTTGCAAAACACGATGAATATGGCGTCAACAAATTTAGTGTTCTAATATCGTGTATGTGGTATTCCTGTAACAGACGCATACAGTCAGTTTGTAGCCTGTTATAATACTGTGGTACGATTGCTGCGTCATGACAAAGATTGGAGGTGCTGCTAGTTATCGTGTATCATAACCTCACCAAACACGATCGAATGGTGATAATAAAGCGATTGTATCTCGGTGTAACTGCAGTGCTTATTGGCAAGAGGCCTAATAGACAAGATACATTTAGTGATTTCCTCACAGCGTTTTGCGGCAAAGTTGCTGTCAGCGTGTTTTGTATCAATCCAAACGTAACATGATAAAAATGGTGATTAAAACTACAGTCCTCATTGGCAACAAACTTAATAGAGCTGTCGTCTTAATTTCTGTATTCAGTGTGCTGCAATCTACTGCAAAAACGTAACACAATCAAAATAGTGATAATAAAATTATTGTCACACAGTAAACTATAAAGTTGCAATCCTTATTGGCAACAAACCTAATGAACCAAGTTCAGACTAGTTATTACATTGTGGTTAAACTTACGGCTAGCTCATTTCCGTGTATGATATCAACCAAAACACACACAACTATGATAAACAAGATTTAGCGTGTAGTTGTACCACAAAACTCCCAGGTGCAAGAATAACAATATGTGTTGAAACTCTGGGGGTGTTTCTCATTGTAAGGTTGATGTCCTAGCGGCATATATATAGAAACGTGTACAATATTCCACATTTGGTTTTGAATATAATAATAACTTTATTATATGTTGAAGAAACTCCAACTTTGACAAGGCAATGTCGCCAGGTCTTTCAATTTTGTGTTGTCCAAAGAAGGCTAAAACCATTGATTACTTTACTGTCACTCTAACATTGAACTCACTTTTTTGGCTAACTACTAAGGCATATTTCTGTTATCAACTAATAATCTACTTAAGTTTGGACTATGAGAAAATCTTCATATCGACAACGGCTCCCTTTGCCTTGCTCTCTTCATCAAACCAAAGGATAAGCAGAACCTAGATTAATCACTCTAGGCATAGGACTTATCCTCCTTTGTGGCCGAAAAATATCATGAAAATGAAAATGTCATGAAAGACGTGTATGTTCTTAAATGGATTGTGGTAACGTCGATACATGTTACTTGAGACTAATTTATGTTACGTTTTATGCGTATTTTTTTTTTCGGAGAAGCCGTTGGTAAACAACCCTCACAGTGAGGTAAACTAATATCAATAAGTGATCGTATTCATTTTGTCTGGTTTTCTGTAACTCTTCAACTCTACTTTCAAACAATATCCAACACTTCAACCAGTTACAAGGTTACACCCTGTTCAGTTTATAAACGTCAGGTTTTGTTCTCCAAATCACTGGCCATGAAAATACACAAGAAGCAAAAATAAACGTACCTTTGACAGTGAGAATTTCATCCAGTATTTCCATAGCTGATTGCAAGAGCAGCAATCTTGAAAACACAATTACTGACCTTCCGTGACGTTCTTCGTGAACTCAATGAAGTACATTTTGTTAGGAAAACAGAATGAAATCGACTGAAATCTTCATCTTTTAATCAATGATCAAACGTTCGTTTACTCATTAATTAGTAAAGAGGCTGTGATCATGTATTCGATTTAGCAGTCAAATCAACAGCGTCAGACTTCCATTAGGCATTAATTACCCATAACTGTTTGAAAGATACGAACAATGAGGTCAACACTTCCAACCAAATCCTGCAATCACAAGCGGTAATTCCAACCACAACTTGAAACATTTCTCATTTTTTACGTAAATGAAACTAACAAGTTCGCATCAAGTCCCTGATGAAATATTAAGCGATTTTTGAACGAAATTTAAAAGTGAGTTTCCTTATCTTTGCCAACTTATTCAAACATAAATTGGTTGTCAGATTGGCTCGTTTTTAAATGGGAAAAATTGAATTATGAGGACCTTCAGACCTTCATAACGACAAAACATATGAAATTATTGTTCTATGTACAAATGGACGCATATCGAGTCGATTCATAATGGTATTTAACTAAGACTATTAGCGCTGCTATAAACCAACTATAATGTTCTACATTTAACGGTCGCTATTGTGAATACTCAGTGACATTACTTTTTTAAACAGTACTAGCCTAAAACTGCCATTTCTTTTTCTATTATCACTACTATGACTTACAGTTTACTTAAAATTAATCCTATGTTTATAGTTATCTATTCCTCCTGGTTTCATTTAATTTATCATTCTGATCGCTAGTAGTATTGTTATTCATCCATTCCTTTGTACATGCATGCGACAACTCGACGGCTGGACGACTTTTGATTGCTACATTCAGTCTAGCGTTTATTGTCTTCCTTTATTATTACTTTACATATTTTGCCTTAAATACCCTAAGGATTTTCTTCTTGCCGAATTTGTTTTTTACTGAGGCTCTTTTTGCACTAGGAAAACAAAATTTGTAATTAGTTTTGGAAGAGACAAAAACGTTTTGTCAAGACTAACCCTAAACCCCAAGGCAGTATATGACGGCATTTTTGAAGTTTGGGAAGTTTTGACAAAATTTAGTAGAAATAAAAATGACTGTCCTCATTTGTTAAACGAAGATGATGACAGACTTTTTCCAAAATAAACACAAATTCGAATAGTGTGGAAAGGTCCTTATTCATCTTATTTTTTATGTTTTAAACAAATTGTTTTGGTTATCTTGGTTTCTGTTTTCATGCGGTGTTTGTCTTCAATCCTTCTCTTGGATATATCACAATATTGAGAATCAATACAGAAAATTATTTTGTTACGATTTTTTTATCATTCTTGCATTATAAAATGCGTATGTTAATTTATCACTGTTACTGTATAACTTCAACCAAATTTTCCACAATTATCCCCTGCTATAAAGCGTGGGTAGGATTTGTTAAACACTAACCCCGCAAGAAGACCAACTGCGAGTTAAAGAAGACGAAACCAAACTCGTAGAATCTACTAAAACCTTATTGGGTGTACTTTAAAATGTGAGTTGTTAAAAAAGTGAAAATCATTAGACCATTTGTGGCAATTCCCTTTCTGCCGTGTTAAGCAAACAACTTACGACAACTTACGACAAACAATCTGACAACTTACAACAACGAACCTTATCAGTTCGACCAATTAGGAGTGAGATAAATTTTAACTTCCGGAATAAGTTCTTATGGACAACATTAATATTTATGCGTCCTTTTTCTCAACTTTTTTTTCTTTTTTGATGGGTTTCCTGTGGTCAAAACAATCCACGCTTCTTGCGGTCATTTCTACACAGAGTTTTAAGTTCCATGTTAAGATTCTTCCTGAAATCAACGGCCGGGTACGGTTGTAGGGAATATTCTGTCAAAAAAAAAAGAAAAGAAAAGAGAAAAGGAAAAAGGAAAAAGGAAAAAGAAAAAAGAAAAAAAAGGAAAAAATAGAAAAGAAAAAAAGACGAATGTTCTGAATTGAACAAAAATGGATAATATTTTAAATTATAGAACATGAATTATAGAATATATAATTTTCAACGGCCAGGTATATATGCAGTCAAACCGTTCAATACTAGAAACAAAGGTGTCCGTAGGTTATTTATAAGAAGGTGTATGGAGATTCCTAAAGATGTAAATAACCCCGTAGTTGTTTGAAAGAAAGCTAAACCAGGATTAAATCTAAAGAAAACCATTTACATAGTAAGGCTACTATTTTAAAGACTACTAAATTTCTCTAGGAGATGATTTAGCGCCTTCTTTGTTAAGAAACTTTCGGAGTTATGACGATGATTAAAAATCGAATGCTAAGAATACCAATTCAGTTAACGAATTACAAGATATAGCAATTTGAGGAACTCGCTAAAATTCACGAAATACCGATGTAAAAACAGTGGCCTAAGGTATTATAACCCAGAATAAACACTAACCACCTTTTGCGAACAGCCGGGGCCTGTCGGTAGGCATATTATATATATAGGTAATCTTTGATTAAGGTTTTATCTTATTGATGTTCGTTGGATTTGAATACTGCCAACCTATATATATGTGGTCACTATCCAAGGATTTTTAGTAGTAGGATAAAATATTTCTTTTGTATATCGAAGCTTGCCGGTTTTGTGAACTAAACTTCTGCAGCTCATCAAAAGTTAAAGACTTCGTCTTTTGAAAAAGAAAAGGTTTTTTCAGCATAAACAAATGGTAAAATCACTCTTCGTAGCGACTGCTTACCAATGGTTACCTCCGAGAAAAGACGAAAGATTGAAAATTTGATAAAACCCTCCAGGAAACTAAACGTTTTGACTGATAAACCGTACTGTACTGTTTTATTGGTGGAAAGCAAAACAAAATCCAGAAACCCAACTGTTAGTGAATTAATTGATCAGAAACGATAAAGAATGTGAAAATATGTATGAGAATGGTTATTGAGTTCGTTCATATTTTGCTAGGGGAGAATCACGTAAAAGATGTATCGCCTTAAACACGAAGAAACGGCGCGGTAAAACAGTGCGTTCAGAAATGCTAAGGTACGTTCTGAATTCATACTCGTACCTCTCTTAACGAAAAAAGTTAAAGGTCAATATGGAAGTTAATTGCATGTAAAAGGTAACAATCTCAATACATTACAACGATTATTTACCGTAACTGTCGATAATCACTCGGGTTTTTTTATATTTATCTATCAAACAGGAAAATGAGATTTTCGTCGAGAATCCCACATCGCTGGGGTCGTGTTAACAGTGAAATAAAATGAACCGTGATTGAAATTAGCCGCCAAAGGATTTATCGCAGTATGGTAGCACTTCGCTGAGAAGGACCGCTCGGTTGTAAAGGTATGGAATTATACAGTTTATGATGTTGTTATTTGAAAATACATCATTGTAACAATGTACACAAGTTGTTCCTAACGAATAACAAACACACTTACTTCCGATATGTTGTTGGTACTTTTAATTTAAATAGCAATAATAACATGTACAAATTGAACAGTAAAGGGCATAAGAACATTTCAGTTGACGACATTTAAACAAACCATTAGTTATATTTTGAGTGTCAAATCTCGTCAGCAGACAGGACAGACAGACAGACCTTTGAGCTTAGGTAGGCGAAGAGTAAATTACACAAACACCACTCTCAGCTTGGGTTCTTAACTGTACATGTAGACTTTAGAATTTAAGGTAGTTCGGGACTCATAGATTTTACGATAAACTTGTCTTTGAAATTCCTCCAAAGAAAGAGGTACATAGGTGGAAACAAAACGTGAAATAAAAAGGGGGGTCATCGAGGTCACTCTTGAGATACGAGGGGGATGATGTGGGATGTTTAGGACACTTTTTATAAAACTGGCCTTGCAACTTCTGGTCAAAATATAAAAATTTTGGAACATCCAAAAATATTTAAAAGTACACAAAATGATACCATATGATAAAGAAAAACACTTGGAACTGAGTTGTTCCCGAACGATTTGCGAAGAAGAAAGATCTACAATAATGCGCGAAAAATAGCCTTCTAGAATACACGTTGAAGGATCAGATAGAAAAAAATACATTTACTCAAAATCCTAACGATAAAAGTGTACTTTTTTATGTATGAAAAGTTTATAAAATTATTAGTTTAAATCATTCATAAAATCAGGGGGTCACCGTATTGTTTGAAGAGTTAGAGAAGAACAAAGGGAACTCTTCGAAAACGAACACCAAAAATCAGTCTTTTTAGCGTTGTTCTTGCCGGCTTTTTCGACCGATGATGTTCGCTAATTATAAACTTTAAAAATCAAGCTTTTGCTCCTACTTCACACAGAATTTCTTCGCTTGTCCCGAACTACCTTAAGGATGATACAAAATTGATATTAACGTTGGCGACAATAACGTTTAATCCTCATGTGTACAGTTGAACCTCTGATAAACGGACAACCTCAGAACCACGAACTCGTGTCTACGTACGAGAGGTGTCCGTTATAGTGGAGGTTACAAGTGTAGAGGTTGTCAGGAGAAGAGATCGAGGATTACTGTCCACTTACCTGAGGTGTCGTTATAGTGGAGGTTACAAGTGTAGAGGTTGTCAGGAGAAGAGATCGAGGATTACTGTCCACTTACCTGAGGTGTCGTTATAGTGGAGGTTACAAGTGTAGAGGTTGTCAGGAGAAGAGATCGAGGATTACTGTCCACTTACCTGAGGTGTCGTTATAGTGGAGGTTACAAGTGTAGAGGTTGTCAGGAGAAGAGATCGAGGATTACTGTCCACTTACCTGAGGTGTCGTTATAGTGGAGGTTACAAGTATAGAGGTTGTCAGGAGAAGAGATCGAGGATTACTGTCCACTTACCTGAGGTGTCGTTATAGTGGAGGTTACAAGTATAGAGGTTGTCAGGAGAAGAGATCGAGGATTACTGTCCACTTACCTGAGGTGTCGTTATAGTGGAAGTTACAAGTATAGGGGTTGTCAGGAGAAGAGATCAAGGATTACTGTCCACTTACCTGAGGTGTCGTTATAGTGGAGGTTACAAGTATAGAGGTTGTCAGGAGAAGAGATCGAGGATTACTGTCCACTTACCTGAGGTGTCGTTATAGTGGAGGTTTGACTGTAGTTTTCAAGAAAAAATGAGGTAAGAGAAGGAATCGCGCGTATTAGGTCTTTGGACATTCCTGTGCCCCGTTTGATGCTATTTTAGAGTGAATCTGATTGGTCGAGAGCGCGCATGCTTTCGCATTGCCTCAAGATCACAATGGTGGAAAAAGGGTGTTAAACGTTTGTCGATGAAAAAGAACTTAGGGCAAATGGAAAAATTAAAGAAAAAGGGCAAATGGAGTACAAAAAAATCGATACTCCGACTGCATGCTCACATCCGCGCGGTCATGGTGACGAGCTTCTAAAAATAACATCAAACGGGACATATGATGGGTCACGGGGACTCCTTCTCTTAGTGAAAAGTTGTACTGAAATATGGAATTTGAGACTTTTGAATGACTTAAGCAGTAAAAATATTACATGATTTTCAGTGTTTTCATCAAAATCATTATACCCTTTCGCCGCCATGACTGTGGTCAGGGCTTGAGCTGCTAGGTTAGTTACACTGACCAAGAAATTTGATCATATTACTCAGCCATTAATAGATTTACATTGGTTGCCTGTAAGGCAGCGTATCGTCTTTAAAATAGCTCTTTTTACATATAAAGCCTTGAATAATTTGGCTCCTTCGTATTTAAGAGAACTGATTTCACCTTATGTTCCAGCTCGTTCACTTCGCTCTTCAACTAAAAATTTACTAGTAGTCAGATCATATAATTTAAAAACGTATGGTTGTAGAGCTTTTTCTGTGTGTGCTCCAGTGATATGGAACGCTCTGCCAATTAACATTAGAAATAGTTCGTCAGTTGAGGTATTTAAAAAAGATCTCAAGACTTATTTATTTAAATTAGCTTATTTTAGTTAGTATAATACTGACGGATAAATCATTAGAAATTGCTGAAATCATTGAAATTAGTATCAATATTATTGGAAATTACCGACATTTTATGTATATATATACATATATATAATTGTATATATTTATATTCACGTATTTATATTTATATTTATATATTTTCTCTTTAATTTAATAATTAGTCTTTATAATAATATTGTAATTAGGTTTTTCACAGCGCTTTGAGCACCAGGAAAGGCGCTATATAAATATTAAAGTATTATTATTATATTATTATTATTGAACCACGAAAGTATTTTGGTTCGCCTGATCTTTTTGGTTTGTACCTTTTGTTGTCATGATTTCATATAGTGGTTTTCAATTCCCGTGACATCCCAGGGGGAGGGGTGCGGGATGAACGTCGATCGATTTCAGGCAAGCAATAAACACGGCGACCTCGTTGACCAATCAAAACTGAAAGTCTGACAGAATCTACTTTCCTATTGGCCGACAACAACAATGGTAAGACCAGTGATCCACCTGATTAAGGGGGAGGGGAGAGTCTAGGTTTAGGCCCTCACCTAAAAGAACCCTAGACTCGAGGGGGCTCCGGTCCATCCAGTTTTGAGTCAGAAATATGTGTTTCGGTTTACAAAATAGTTTTTTAGGTTACAGTATTATTATTCAGTATTTGGATTTGCCACTCAGAGCCAAACATACCAGCGGCCTGACTATTTTCTGAGACTGAGTTCCCCCAATTCTTCATGTGTGGTGGGGGTGAGAAGGCATCAAGGCATCATCCTCTCGTCAGGCTGTGAAGAAGGGGCGAGTACAGTAACCACAGATAGATAGGATACACCCAAACTAGTTTACATAAATAGTTGGTCTTAATTATCGTGGAACGTTCGAGATTAGACAGATTAACTTTGGTCAATTTCAAATGGTTGGAATTATCAGTCTTATCGTCACGAAATAATTTGGATGTGAAGGTGTGGTGTAAGGTACATGAAAAGTTTGTAATTTGAACAGTATGATTTTTATTCTACAATTTGTTTACTGAGGAATATCTGGAAATCTCACTTTAAGTATAAGTAATGTAGGAGTACGAGTTTTTTCTCTTAGCTGCACTAAATAATTGATTGTTTAAATCATGGAATAATATTATCAAGGAAATGTTCTTAAAAGTATAATACATTATTAACAAAGTTTTTCCGTGTCATTGAAATCCCTAAATAGCTCTATCAAGCGTATATATTCTAAGGCACGAAGCTTAAGACTCCTCGACTCATTGTGCTAAATTTTTTCTCCAAAGACTTTCAAAATATGTGTCATATTAGAGTGTAAATAACTGTATCTTTCAACCAATCATACTTAAATTAATAAGGGTAAAGAGCTTTTTAAAAATGGATGAAATTTTGGCAAACCAGAAACACAAGTAATGAGATATAAAAAATAGTTTTGATTGAGTTTCAATCAAATTCATATTGCACAAAATTGTCAATATTATTTCTTTTGGAACGTTTTTGTACCAGACCTGTTATCCCTACTTCGATTAATCCTCTTATATAACTCCTGCCTGATCTTTACAAACTCCGTGCAATACTAGTTCTTTGTTTTTCTACATAGTTAGCCACTTGTAGCTGCTAAGTACTATTTTCCCCCTCATTTTGTTTGGATAATAGAATTGCCATTATTGATCAGTGGATGAAAACACTTTTTTCGGCTAATAGCAAACATTGGATTAACTATTCAGTTATTTTGATTATTAAATTGCTGAAAATTTCTTTATTAATTAGAAGGAATTGAAGTCCAAAGAATAAAGTCTTCAAAAATCCATCAAAAGAAATATAAAGTTGTGAAAACACTCAAACTTTTTTTTGTAGGATCATGTTTGGAGTATTATTTAGCTTTAAGCAAAACTTTGCCAAGACAAAAAAGTGCCCCAACTGGGGCTTTACCCGTTTGTGGTTAGTGATTGCTAGAAACCTTCTCCATAAAATGCATATTTGTCTTAACTCTTAAAAAATTTCTTTTCGTAGAAAACTATTCCCTTCTGCTTCAAAAAGAGCAAACGGTTTCTCCATTGACACCAAGTAACAATATTTTTTTGTTCCGTGATTAAAGTCGGAGATAAAAGATTTTGTAATCAATCAAAACAAGCCGTACAAATGATTTGCTCAAATCGCCAGCCCAACGCACCAACCTTGCTTGCACCCCGCAGGTTTGCGACTCACCACAAACAATATTCGTGGCTCGAAACACAACTCTTATTTACTTGAGTCCTGTTTTATTCATGGGGAGTGTGTCAGTGAATAGCTGTTCTCGTCCAGTTCTGGCCAACTGCTCTATCGTCTGATTTGGAGCTATACTGTGAAGTTGTTGAGAAACGGAGTTAAGCTCTCGTCGCATCAAACGATTGCCACCGGTACGTATACCTTTTGAAAGTATTTTGAATGCGAAAGTAATTTTGTTGGTAAATATGATAACAGCTAGTTTTTAAGAAATTTTGATGGTATTTTCTGGAAAAATTCACAAAGACCGTGAAAGCGCGGTCTTAGGGTGTTTCGAAGTGGATATGTATCATTTGTTTTTACCCGTAACTTCGTTACATTCATAAAATGATACGCAAGCAATACAATTCACCTGCTTTCAATTTTTATGTGAAACAAACATTTAGCAGGAAGTTTGATAGGAATCAAATAACGGTATAGCACTACCTTTTACCATGTATTTCGTCTTGACTACACGTTTATAATTTATTGAGCAAACTCTTCTAATGGCCTAATAGATCCGCTCAATTCACTGGCTCGAACTACTGAAACCGACGGCTCTAAAAGATGCTACAGAAGTGACTTATTTAGGTCTGAAAGCGATTATTTTGTGCAAATTTCAGTGTTAAGTCACACATTAATTGTTTTACTAGGGGATTGGTGTAGAGGTGCAAAGCCCGTCCTTGTTGACTGTGATTTAACACCTGAATTATGCACCGAGGTAACAGATGTAGCAGTCCTAACTTTCGCCGACATTCTTTAGGATACTTAAATAATTTACTTGTACAGGAAGTTCTATGCTTCCGGCTAGATTCTCTTAAGGGTGTAGGTTTTTAGTAGAGGCTATGGGATAGAAGAACTTGCGGTTTGAAGAAAAATTGGAACGCTATGTTTGCCTGTACAGAAGGTAAATTGCTTACTCAGTGCATAATTCAAGAAAGCACTGAACTCATAGCCATAGTTTATTAATGATTTGAAGGCTATTCATATTGTTGTTCTTTCATCTTTTATAATTTCTGAACGGGGTATTTTTGTGCTTCATACTATGTGTTTATGACCGAGTTGTTTAAGCTTAACTCGGCTTAGGTACACAGCGTTTCTTGTGCCCAAATTAAGAATAAAGTAGTAGAAAATTGGAACACAGAGGGGAAAACTTTATACATGCAGGGGATTAGGACTGATCCTAAAGAAAATATTTCAAAAATCATATAAAAAGAGGTAGATTTTCTTCTTCAAGAGTTCAGAATACTGGAATTACCGCAAACATATATTATTACGGTAAAACATATTGCAGTGGTAATCAAGGCGTTAGGCAGTCTTGGGGGATTATTCGTTAAGTCAAGCGATACTTGAATAACGTATATTTATTACAAATACCAGTGGATTAGGTCTTTTGAAGCTTTAGAAGCAAGCAGTAGCTAAAGATATCAAGTAAAAGATAAATAAAACAAATTCCAGAACTTTTTGTTTGCTTATGTTACACCGGTTGCCGATGAATAATTAAACAAAATCGTTTTCAGCCTTGATATTAACATATTCAACTTATAGAACCTTTCCAGTCAACTGATTTGGGACGCCTAATCTCTAAGAAACTGAACGTTTCTCGGAGCAAAATTTCAACCGATACATTTAGTGATAGTGTTGATTTTAGATTTACTTTTTATACCTTTATTTTCGCCGGAGGAGCATTTGATTTGCACATCAATAGAAAGTTAACAGTGGGACACCTGCGTATCTACAGAAGTCATATTTGAAGCATATCATAAAAAGAAAAAATCTCCAGATACGAGTAATGAAAATGAAGCTAATTTTAATAACCTGGAAGCTGGCAAGGTCATATAGTTCTAAACTGCCTCTCAAGTTAATGATTCAGTGATGCATGGGATTACAACTATCCCAATTTTGCACTGAATTTGTTAGATTTCTTTATTGAAACTAACACTCTAGGAGTCATATTCACACGTCAATCGGAGAGACAAATTTCAGACCATAAAGCAATTTTTTGTAGAGATAAGATATTTGTTTGGAGTTGTGACCAAGCCATATTTGGACATCACCACTAGCATGTACACCTGTTCTACCAGTAATAACGACCATTTTTAACTGTCTTTCTCTTTATATTTCTCGACTTAAACAGACACAGCAAATCTAATGAAAAAAGGAAGGAAGAAAGAAACAGTTGATATGATAGATTTTTTTTATTAGAAAACTGCTTTTTCAGTACGTTGTGCCGCGACACTCATATATAATCAATATATATATCTAGCCATCGATTTAACCCAAAAACTAACACGGTATTTTTTATAAACATTCCCGAAAAAGTCACAAAAATACATTATCATAATAACCAAATTATTGTCTTGGAGGTGAGACTGTTTTCTGATTGCAAGTTTAGTTGTGTGGCTCCAAGTAATTGTTGTAGTGATTTTCCCGCCTTTAAACACCTCGAGCTCTACAAGCAGCCGCTGCTTGGTGACAATCGTAGGCTCGGTAATTTAGTTCGTCCCAGTTTCGTAAACGCGTTCTTGATCATTCAGTAAATTTTTTATCCCGTAGCGGCTGAAATTTTGATAAAGTAAACGTCGAAAATAATGGAGTCCTTTTTAATTTATTCAGTTTTATTTATCAAGAAAAGTTTGATAAAGTAAAGAAAAATAACCATGATATATTTAGTTTGCTCTCTTCCTTTCCTCGAAGGTTTTTCTTCGGGTCCTCAAGTTTTCCTCCCTCAGTAAAAACGAACTAGTAAGCTGAGAGTTGTATAGAATATTAGAAATAGTGGTAGTGTGTGTGAGAGTACAGTTTCATCAAGAGCGAACTTTCTAACTGCGGCTTGTTCGTCTAAATTGCATGGGCAGTAGGATAGAACGGCCCTGAGAACGAGATTGGTTCGAGTACAGTCTAGTGTCTCCCAATTAGTACGCAAGTGCAAGAAAACACTTAAATAAGCAGTTCTTATTATCATAGATTATTGCGTCAATGATGGCAGTGCTAAAGGCTCGGAAAGTTCCTCGGTTTTTTTTTTTTTTTTTTTTTTTTTTTTGACGTTTTGTTATAAAACAACAAATAACTCAGCCATTTCAGTTTGAATTAATATTGATTTGGTATTTTGATAGTTAAATCAACAAAACGCTTGATTGTTTTCAGTAATTTATTCCTTAGGAAAACCTTCAGTAAACTAGTTGGGTCTACGTTGGAGTGCAATAAGAAATGAATGAAAATTTGCATCACCGTATAACTAGTAAGACAATACTTAATTACTGATGGTTCGAGCCTAAGCAGTTCGTCGTAGTACTGAAAATCATTGTCAGTAAACTGAGAGAGTACTCTCTTTTTATACGATATAATTATAGACTTCCATTTATTTCTGACCACTTTTAATATTGCTGAGTTTCTTATTGAACTGTGTAGGTATTTGGACAAAGCACCAAATTAATCAACAAGAAATTCAGCGATATTAGTAAGAAATATGTGTAACATTGTACTTGCCGGCCTGCATACAGTTAAAACATCTTTTTTCATTATTAATAGCTTATTTGTCATGCGCTTGTCTTGTTTTCATCTTGGTGTAGCTTTTGTACGTCACCGTATCTTGATTATAAATACTCAAGTCGTTCAAAACATAGTTGGTATTGTTTAAATTGATAAATGGTCTCTAAGGACAGCGAGACAAATGAATGGAGCAATTGTCTTGAAATTACTAGAGTAGTAGAAATGATTGAAAACAGGGTAGGATAATCAGACGACGATGATGAGTTTGTTAGGCGCCTAGCGCAGAACTACTGTTGAGAGAAGCTTGGTAAGTTGGTAAATTTTTGACTGTGTTTTTTTAATTTAGACATCGAAGATAATAGAGTTGACTAAAGAACTCTACAAATGGCTCTGCTCTACAACAAATTAGCACTGAGCTCTACCTTGCTTTAGCCATAGAAATAGTTTACCATGTGTCAAAATTTCTTTTTCTTTTGAAAATCCTAGGATCGAATTCTAACGGGTATTTTGATAGATACGTAAAGTTACGTAGAGTTAAGCCTGCAGCTGGTTACGTTCCCAATTATTCTACTAAATCAAGATTTTATTGTTGTAACGTTTTGGTCGAATTTTCCATTAGCACTCAGTTAAAGTCTTTATATTAACGCGTTTAAGGACTCCAGTACTTCAAACATCTCATAATGATTGACATAATGATTCAGGCATCAACAAGAATCTGTTCACCAAAAAGTGACGATTTTTAATTCGTTCCTTTTCTTCTGTGGAAATCATATTTGGGCAGTCTATTTTGCATGGTGTTTGGAGGTTCGCAAAATTTCACCTCGGCTTCAAAAACTGAGATTATGTAGGATATTTAGCAATTTGATAACAAAAACTTGGAAGCCAAGTAGTGAGTCAATTAACACCCAACTTTGAAAAGAATCTCCAGACCAAATCACCTGTTCGAAAAAGCGTAACAAAAGAGAAAAAAGATAATAAACAATCAACAAGACGTACATGACTCGTTAAAACTGAAGATAGGAGCAATTTTACTGATTTCGAAAAACAGTAGCTTGTTTTGTATCGAACTTCTCTTGTATCAAGACAAATGGATCACAAAGCTAACGATAACCGTGCTCTTATCCACTAAAAAAACGGGTGAATTTTAGGCACTAGTTAGTGAATACCTAGAAATAATTGCTAAATTGACACTTGTTCTAAGAAGAAAAAAACGCTGTTAGTGCTGATTCCTACAAGAAAATGGGTAGTTTCGTGGTTTAATATTAACGAAACTAGAAATACTGCATTAAAAACTAAAAATTATGGTACAATTGCATTAGCCGTGCTATTGCAAAAAGCTGTCACAATCCCAAATTCGAGGTAGCCTTTGCAATACATATCTTTTATGATATTTTTTGTTTTATTGTACCCCTTGCATCCATGTTTCCAGCTTACGAAGGAACAAAAGATAGTTATAATTACTGTAAGGGAAATACGATTTCGTATCAGAATTTTGGGTCGTTTGATTTCTATTTTCTAAAAGTAACTTAGGTGGTTGATTGAATAATTGAATTGATGAGAGCACACATCAGGGATGGAAAACTTCATCTCTCCGTCATTGTTGGAAAATAATATCCTTCATTGCAACCAGACACTTGTCGCGACTCAAGCAATAATGTTTTGTCTGCAGACCAAAATAGACCCCTTTCAGTCCTTGATTCTGCGTTGAATTTGGAAGGAAAAAAACAAATAACTTTTATTTTTGTCATTAATGATTTCTCGTGCAAAACATTATTGTTTTGTCTTCCAAAACGGAACCAAAATGGAATTGATTTCAATGGCTCTGCAGTTACTGATAGAATATTTGAATGTTTTATCCTTCTATTTCTAATGCTTTTCCTTTTCCTGTCTTCCCTAATTTTTGCCGTCGATCCCTTCTTTCTCCTTCTGTTCCTTATCAACCTTTTTTCTTCATTTCTTGCCATTCCATTCCTTTTCCGCTATATATCCTCTATATAACCTTTTTGATTTTGTTTATTTAATTTGTTGTAATAGTAAAGTAAAGTAAAGCGAACATATTCATTTTTCTGACGTCGATAACTCGTGACAATTTGAGTAACTAATAAACTTGAGGTCGACGGTGCGTTCATTTTACTCCCCTCTCTCCATCAGTGCTCCGTTTTAAGGGTATTTAAAGCTACTTAAGTAAGTAAGTAAGTAAGTAACTTTTATTTAAACACGGCTTTAAGACAGCTGTCTTAAAGCTACACAGAAAGGAAAGAAGTTGAAACAAAGATGTGAGATCCGGGGATCGAACTCTGGACCTCTTCGGAGACACTAGTATTTACATGCATGCTATGCATCCAATCCGTAGAAATGTTGATAGGGAATTTCATTTGTTAATCTTCTGAGATGTAATGTTCTATGGTTTTTACAGTGACGGCGTTGATTAGCTAATACAATGATGGATCGACAGTTGAAAGCAGTGTTTCTTCTGTCATTGTTGTACATAGTTCATCTATCTACTGCAGACATCGACAAAAGGTTGGTATAATGTATGAAGTTCTGCTTATACTTCAACTACAATCAAGTTAATGAAATCAAACCAACGAACCAACCAACAAACAAACACACGAACGAACGAACGTACCAATGAAATCGCCCCATGTAAACGAATCCGGAATCCACCTTTTTTTTTTTTTTTTTTTTTTGATTTTGGAATCTGGAATCTAGTACTTGGAATCCAGCGCTAAGAATGCAGAATTCAGGTTACACTGGGATCCGGAATCCACCTTCTTTGGAATACCGAATCCTGCAGCTCCCTTACCATCAGTAAGGCATTATAATTCTTCAGTATACCAAATCTACGTTTATTTTAGGGGGTTAAATCCGAACTATAAATTTCGAGCAAGCTATCTAGCCATGAAAAAATATCCTACAAAATCAGCTACCAATAAAACAGCAGTCAATTCATACGCTGTAACTAACCAAAACCCTCATAATTTTCAGTTCTCAAATCAACCAGAAAGCAATCGTTCTGAACCACTGTTCTGTTTGCTCTCCCTTCGCGCTCGCAAATTCTAGCATTTACACTATACATAACTAACAAAAAACCAGCCATTTCAAACTCCTTTACAAGCTAATTAGTGTATTATTGCTTTCAATTGGTCTTTGTCGAGTGGCTTGCACCTTGTGCCCGCAAGAAGAAGAAGAAGAGAAGAGAGGCTCGCGCTTCGCGCGCTCGCAAAAGCTTTATCAGTAATTTTATCGGTAATGATCTTATGATAAATGCCACGAAATGTAGAACTGTTGTATATCGGTACTATATGACTAAATATATCGTCACATAATAATATAGACAAGGCGCAAAACTGAAAAAGTCGATCGCAAAAAGTGCAGAAGGCATTTTGGGGTAGAGGGTGGTAACATAACTATTCTAAACTAATTTTTCATGCTGAATCCGAATATGACTGTTACCAAGACGTATTCTGCTATCTTATATGTGTAAATGACGTATTTTGTGAATTGCTACAGTCATTTCATACTAACGGCTTTTTCATGTAATTCCAAAAGTTCCCAAACTTAAAAGCAATTACCATAGCTGGAAAGAGCATATCAAAATCAGTAAAACTGTGAAGTTTGAAGGATATAAGTTGAAAAATCAAGGAGATACGAATTTTCAAAAATCGAAATTTGCTTGTATCTCTTGCATAACTGTAAGTGTTTTCATACAAAATTTCGATTTTTGAAAATTCGTATCTCCTTGATTTTTCAACTGATATCCTTCAAGCTTCACAGTTTTACTGATTTTGATGTGCTCTTTCCAGCTATGGTAATTGTTTTTAAGTTTGGGAACTTTTGGAATTACATTAAAAAGCCGTTAGTATGAAATGACTGTAGCAAGTCACAAAATACGTCATTTACACGTATAAGATTGCAGAATACGTCTTGGTAACAGTCATATTCGCATTCAGCATGAAAAATTGGTTTAGAATAGTTATGTTACCAGCCTCTACCCCAAAATTCCTCCAGGTATCTGATTTTTAGAAAATGCGCCTTGTCTAATAGATCTTCCATTCAATTCAACAGACCGTGGTTTTATTTTTGATAAACTTTGGTAGAGAAATATCACTGAAACTGGCACGAAAAACAATATCGTGCAAGGGCTTAGTGAGCTAAAAAATATCTGGAAGCACGTTAACAAATTGAAGATAGTTTTCCATTGTCAGTACTCTTATTAATCATGGATGACGTCAAAAAATGTTCAAAATTAAAGTGGAACCACGAGCGCAGCGAGTGGTTTCACTGCTAAGTTTTGGACATTTTTTGACGTCATCCATGATTAATAAGAGTACTGACAATGGAAAACTATCTTCAATTTGTTTTTTACAACATTATCTTAGATCTTTTCCGTCCAAATCTATTTGAAAAACTGTCCCAAACTTTTTTCTGTAAGGACGAGCGTGACATGTTGGCGTCAGCTATTGTCAGTACTCTTATTAACAATGGCTCTCGGCCAATCAGATTGCAAGATTTTAGTCAAATGTTGTAAAATGAGGTTTGAAACTAGAATGCGAGCGTTCTGTAAACTAAACCCCCATTATGCACAAAGGGTCCGCCCATTTAACTTAATACAAAAGAGTTCCAAATAAGGTCATTTTTGGTGATTTTGGCGCAACCATAAACTTGATACGTAAGTCTTAACCAGTGCTTAGTGCGCATGATATTTTGAAAACAATTATAACAAGAATAAAAGAAAATAATGGCTATAATTTCCAGGCCAAAGCATAATCTGGAAAATAATAATAATAATAATGATAAAAGAAATAGAATCCGGAATCCAGCCTTTCGAATCCGGAATTCCAGAATCCAGCATCATTCCAGAATCCAGCATCACTCCAGAATCCAGCATCACTCCAGAATCCAGCATCACTCCAGAATCCAGCATCACTCCAGAATCCAGCATCATTCCAGAATCCAGCATCATTCCAGAATCCAGCATCATTCCAGAATCCAGCATCATTCCAGAATCCAGCATCATTCCAGAATCCAGCATCATTCCAGAATCCCTTACATGGGGCGAAATGAAACAACGAGAGAACTAACGAACGATAAACGAACTAACGAACGATAAACGAACTAACGAACGATAAACGAACTAACGAACGATAAACGAACGAACTAACGATAAACAAACTACGAACGGACGAATGAACGAACGGTATCATCCAAGAATAAACTTAATTACAATCACAATAATTAGAACATAAATAATTTATTAATTGTAGTCATAATAGTATTATTGAAGATTAGACAGTTTGAAATGCTGTTAATTTCATTTAATCCTCTAACTCCTCAGCGAGAGAGCCTCGGTCAACATGAACGGAACTATCTCGACAAGAATCATTGTATTCTTTTGTTTGATGATTTTTAGGGAAACTGAATCAATAGAAGAATATGCTGAGTCTATGATAGAAGCTAAAAATCTCTCTGATTTTATTAACAACGCTATTAAAAGCCACGATAAAAAAGTGAGGCCCAATGCTGGAGGTAAGGTTTTATATCCATCTATTATCCATCCATCCATAATTTCTTCCATCCATCTTTCCAAATATCTCTATTTCATTGATATAGCCAAGAACATTTACCGATAAAGGAGAAGATAGTCCAAAAATCAAACGGAAAAAAAGAGTTATTAAATTATTCAATATTATTCAAGAATTATTCAATTAATTTTTCTTTCTCTCTTCCGTTTTCATTCTTTCGTTTCTCCTTTCATTTAACTTTTTTCTTTTGTGTTCTGACTTAAACTTTCTTTATAAAAGCATATTTTCTATTCTTAGTAAGATTTTATTTTTCATCGATGTTCAACAACATAATTTGTTGAAGTGTATGGCCTTCGGTAAGAACTGTTTAATTGTCAAACGCATAAAAGACTATAGACAATTGAAAAAAGGAAATAAAAATGTCAAAAAGAAAAAACATCAGCTAACTTCTATTAGCAAATGTAATACCACCAAAAGAAAATATTATTTACACCATGTAAGCTTAAGGCGGTTTTTATCCATTCTGATAACTACGCAGCTGCCAAAGATTCATATAAAAAACTTGAATCTGGTTAAAGCAAGATTTTACTGAGGATTTCTTGATATTTTCCCGAACGACATCAACGAGTAATACCGTGTGGAAACAAAACTAATTGCTTTGGTATGGATCATACAAAACACTCGAACAATACGATTTTTGACACTGAACTGAATTTGAAGAAAAGTTTAAAGATATAACTGCGCTAAAGAGATAAAATGACCGCTTGTGAAACAATATTCTTTACATCATGTAAGCTTAAGGCGGTTTTTATCCATTCTGATAACTACGCAGCTGCTAAAAATTCATTTTAAAAAACTTGAATCTGGTTAAAGCAAGATTTTACTGAGGATTTCTTGATATTTTCCCGAACGACATCAAGGAGTAATACTGTGGAAACAAAACTAATTGCTTTGGTATGGATCATAAAAAAACACTCGAACAATACGATTTTTGACACTGAATTGAATTTGAAGAAAAGTTTAAAGATACAAAGAGATAAAATGACCGCTTGTGATACATAAGGGAAAGTCTAGCCCAGGTGAAAAGGTTTTCATTGGAATAAAAGTGAAAAAAAAAAAAAAAAAAAAAAAAAAAAAGAAAAGAAAAAATAACTAATTAAGTTTAGAGTTGCTATTCTACGGAATTTGTAGCTGGTGTTACTTAAATACATCAATTAAAATGTTTTCATAAAATCTGTAAACACTTCTTAATTGTGAATTTTAACCAACACTGAATTTGTCTACCAATTTTGGGGGCTTAAATTCTAGTATTAGTGAAAAAACTATTCAGCTGATAAAAGCACTTAAAGGTTAATTCATGAATTTTAAATCTTACCTTTGTTTTCGAAAATAATTACCGAATCTTCACTTCGATTCCTCAAACTCCAAATCGGACTTACTCAGCAGTTCAAGGAGACAGTTTCATTACAAAATTTACAGCTTTTCTCCACTTTTTCACAGCTAATTCGTTGTTTTGATAAATACTCATAAAGAACCAGTTATAAGGGATAAAAATCACACTTAGAAAGGAGCAAACTTTGCACTTGTGGAAAGACTGGAATTAAGATGCGGCTTGAAATGGCAAAACAAACAAAAAACATAAACAAAAACAAAAAACCCCTACGTAATCTAAGTTTGTCCAATCAGGACACAGGATTAACAGCCAATCAGAATACATACTTGCCAACCAATCAGAATACATGAAAACATGGTCTTCAAATGACTGATTATCGTATTCATGTGATTATTTTTTCTCTTTTAAAAATGCGTTTTTACACGTAAATTAACGTTTACTTGTACTGGGCATACAGTTTGATAATAAACATAGCGTTTTCATGCCTTTTTCTGGAGGTATATTTGCTTTATAACTTTTTTCATTTCTTTTCTTTTAGGACCTTCAGTTATTGTCCAAGTTGAATTCAAGGTTGTCTCTTTTGGTGAAATAAAGGAAGCCGAAATGGTGAGATATCCGCGCTCAAAGACATTTTGGATTTACCCTGCATAGCTGACTGCAGCGTATGATAACTATTTATCTCAATCGTTATTAGATATATTCTATGGATATTTTCTTCCGTCAATGGTGGTATGATCCTCGATTCGCTCACAACTATAGCAAACCATTCACCATGGCTGCCGATGCTACTCAGTTATTGTGGACACCAGACACATATTTTTGGAACGTTAAATCAGCCAAATACCATAGAGTTACAAGAGAGAACATGAGAGTCATGATTAACCCCGATGGAAAGATTTATTTCAGCACAAGGTAAATACTATGTAATAATTTGATGACGTCATTAAATCTTTTTACGCGCCCTCTGATTGGTTGAAATGAATCGCTTACCGAACGCGTGCTGTGGCCATATCAAAGCCATGCTGCCAATAAGCACTCACAATTTCCGTACCGTGCCGTGTTCGTGCGTTTTTCACAGTAGTCATACGAAACTCAACGGGTTGTGGTGAAGCTGGATAACATTCCTCGTCCTCCGAGGGTGCAAGGACCCGACTCGAGAGGGTGGCGGTCTTAATTTTGATGGTTTTATTTTGTTTATAGGATCACTTTAAGCGCACAATGTGACATGGACCTACGACTGTATCCAATGGATATCCAGGACTGTCCTCTTATTATAGAAAGCTGTAAGTACACTTAATATAATAACTGGTATATTAAACCCTCTCTGATTGATCAAGAACCGTGTGTGATAAAAGTACAGACGCACAGATGACGTCCATCACAGAAAATAGACAGTTGATAAATATTATATAAAACAAATCGATTCCATCTTCCCGTGCGTCTGTGCCCTAATAGATGCACCGTAATACGTCAGAATTAAGTCGTCGCATTTTGTGTCATATGCATGTTGAGAGTAGCAGATGTTAATGACGTACGGCTGGTTGGAACTCGCACTATCTTCGTAACGTTCTTTTGTCTTTGTTAAAGATGCACATACAAGGTCTGACGTTGATTACGTCTGGAAAGGAGGCCAAGACCAGGGTATTGAGATTGTGTCCAAAGAGATGGCACAGTTTGAGTTTATGGGTGCAAGTACCTACACCAAGACACAAGCCAACAGCAAAGGTAACAACAGTTCTACATAATTACCTGAGTTACGTAATATTATTAACCCCCCCCCCCCGACAATCGAATCGAGCGTTGTCGTTTCAGCATCTGCCGTTAAAATGTCGTGCGTCGTTTTTCTAACACAAAGTGGTTTTTGTATGACTGTGAAATGGGCCGCACCGTGACCGTGGTAGTGTCGTGATGTCTATTAAAACATTCAAAATCCCTGCTGTAACTATTCACAGTCATACAAAAATTGCTATTATAGGAAATTTATTAGAACCTTCAGAGCCGGGAAGGTTATTATAAGCCTTCGAGTGCGAGGAAATCTCCCTGAGGCAAATTCAAGAAAGAAATCTGGTCAATAACGTTCTTGTTTTTTCTTTGTCACAGGATCGTTTGCCAGTCTACGAGCCGAGTTTAAGTTTAAACGTCGTGTTTCATTCTTTATCACTGCTACTTACATGCCTGCAATAATCTTGGTCATTCTTTCTTGGTGTACCTTCTGGATCCACCGTAATGCTGTCCCTGCTAGGGTCACTCTCAGGTGCGTAGCCTCCTCCCACCCACCCACCCACCCACTCACCACCCCGTCCCCCTCTTTCTACCCCACCCCATCCCCCACTCACTACCCCCACCCCACCCTACTCACCACCACCACCCCACCCCCCATACACCACCCCATGGTAAAATTACAAAATTAATCATAACTGTCGGGTTGCAAGTCACGGCAGCCATTTTGGATGAACTTCAACTAAAGATTTCTCATTAGCGTCGTCTGTTACAAGTTATTCCAACATGGCTGCCACTTCTTTATCATTGGGATTTTCGAGAATTAAAGCTGCAAGACAAGCAAACCAACACGGGCAAACGATATGCAACTTTTCCTGAACATCTTTTCTGCACATTGCGCACAACAATTGTAATCACTAGCTTTCCCAAACAACTATATCTTACTACCAATTACAATTGCTACATCAATTTTCCCCTCATCTTTCTTTCAGTATCACAACTATTTTGACTACTATCCTGTTAACCGGTACTGTCAATGCTAGTATGCCCAAGGTTAGCTACTCCAAGGCCATCGATTACTTCTTGATGACGTCACTGGGCTTTATATTCATGTCGTTACTGGAGTATATACTAGTGTTAAATACTCATCCAAATTTGAGGAAACAGAAGGAAGAACCAGAAGAAGCCAATGATCTTCTACCACCATCCGGCTCTGCTTCGGGCAAGGTAAGCAGGCATCGACTTAATTTTCTGTCCTTCTGTTCCTTTAGAAAAAAAATAAAAAGAAATAAAAAGAAACAAAACTTCAGGAATAACACGATAAAAAGAAAGCAGCCGGCCGTGCGGGCTATTTTTTGAATAATTTGTAAAAATTCTCCTTTTGTGTCCCTTAGTTTTAAATAAATTCTAAATTTCTTTTTCTAAGGACCTAACTCCTGATACCATAGTGACAATGATGGATAAAACCACCAACGGCCGCCAATCTACTGCCTCAAAGATCAAAACCTGTCTGTCACCGAAACCCCCTAAAAGCGCTAAAGATAAGAAAGACTTGCCGTATTTGGATGTTCATTGGATCGATCGTACAGCACGTGTTCTCTTCCCAGTATGTTACTTCGCTTTTGTGATTGGCTATTGGATCTATTACATCAACCATCCACTGACTGATTTTGAGTTATTCTAGACTAATAAACTTCAATTATTTCTCTCTATTTTCCCTAGTTTGTGATTGGCTACTCCATTTATTATATCAGTCGATTTCAGACCAATCAGATTGATAAATGATTCCACAAAGGTTGTGATTGGTTGCCTTCGAGATGTTCTTGACCAATCACCTGTAATTATTATTTCACAAAAGTGACACTATTTTGGACTTCATTTTTTGACACTTTGGCGTTCTAAATACCCATAGGTTCATATCTCAAAGAAATATATAGATGGTACGGAATTCAGGGAAGAATCGAGAGGGAACAATCACAGACCGAAGAATTTTTACAAAGGCAAAGAAGATAGTTTAACCAAAGCGTTGTTAGTGCTAAACAATGGCAAACCGCAAACAAGACGGTTTCATATAGAGACCTCCATTTCAAATTTTGGATCCGGCTTAAGATTCAGTCAGAATACTATGAAAGTGTTTGAAAAACATGACATTGCCTGTCCCTTCAGGTGGAAAATTTCCGTGGTGAAAATGTTGTGGCAATCTTTTGATAAGCACAGTAAAATTAATTATACTGAATCGTCATAAATTAAAAAGGAAAAGCCTAGAAAATATAACGAAGTTTTTATATAGGCTTCGGAAGAGGCTTTTGTTGTTGCCCCATTGTGTAACAATGGAGATTGAAATCATGACAGTGAACAGCAAATGAGTAGCAAATCAAAAAGAAATTTAAAGGAAAGGTACGTTTAGCATGGTCGCGTGACATGACGATAAAAACTATAACACCATGGATGCTTAAAATCTTAGTCAAGGTCTGTCATTTGGTACATTTTTGTATTCATATTTAGTGTTAGGATGTTTGTCTGCGCGCTTGCCTTCCAAAGGCCGCCGTTCTTACGCTTTTAAGTTCCTAAAAGGATCCAAAGAAGCCTGGGTACTAGTCCAGCCTCGCTTATACTGCAATCACCTGCCACTTGTACCTGCGCATGACATTGCAGAATAGACTGCAAATCCAAACTGAAATCGTAGGAGAAAATTTCCTGAAAATCAGATGCTAATTCTTAGTTTGATAAAAAAGTTTGCAATTTTTCAAAATAATTTATGATCCTGATATAATCCTTTTTCATGTTGTTTTCACAGTGGATAGATTTAGCAAACGTAACACGACGTGAGGTGAAGAAGTGATTGCGTGGTTTGCTTGACGACGATTCTACGCAGCTTTCAGGTCGCCATTTAATGGGTTTTTTTTTTCACGTCTTCGCGGACATCAGCGGTCATTTTCGTTAGCGCGCGCGGCGTCCTGTTTTACGTTGTGTTCTCACTTGCTAAATCTTCCGACGTCAAAATAGTACATGACGTCAACATTGATGACGTCATATCAGGGGTATATCAAAAGGGAGTTGTCACAACACAGTCGACAGTGTTATTTTAAGATGACTGTTTCACGTGATACACTATGGAAATCTATAGACACTGTTTACAGTGCATGGTCAACACGAAGTGCTATAAACACTCCTGGATGATGTGCTTCTTGTCATATATGATGTCAACATTATGCATGTTTTAAGACAGAAATTTTAGATTTAACATAGAGGATCATTTAGAGTGAAATATGAAGCTTGTTTCTTTAGCCAAGAGCTAGTGCTGCTAAAGGCACGGACACACGGTGCAATATTTTCTGTAACCATTGCACGCAACACTGCAGCGGTGGACACAGAGCAACTCCGTGTTGCGCGCAAAAATGCAGAAAAAGCCGCATCGTGTGTACCGGCATTAAACTTAATGTAAAATATAAACTTGACTACCCTGGGTGATTTGGCTGGCGTTACGTTTCGTTAATAATTATCTGTGAAGAAACGAAACGTAACGCAAACGTAACGCAATTATCAACGAAACGTAACGCAATTAATAACGAAACGTAACGCCAGCCAAATCTCTGTCACCCAGGGTAACAGTTGCCTTGTATTAAAAACAATCTTTTCTTTTGGACATGAGTAGTCTTTTACGGTGGTGATATTCGAGTAGAATAACAACCCTACAATCAGTATCGATATATCAGATCGGCGGAAATCCTCCCTAATGTGGAACCACACGCTCTTTTAACCTTCACTCCGCGGGCTATAACATCGGGATCCGACGGTCCTACTCGCACTCTGTACCGAATACAACTGATGGAAATATGCGCAGTTTTGTTGCGTCCACATGCTGAATATAAGTTGACAGGTTTTCCGAAAATTTATTATAGTTTCCATGACAACCAATGACGGTAGAAATGATAGATTTATTTACATGATCTATTAAACTATTTTATATACATTTTGATTTTAATAACCTTAGACTCACCTCTACTTAACGTCAGTAAGCTCACCCACCCAAGATATTAACAAAAATAGTAAAAATGGTTTCCCTGTGTCTATGATTTGACATTTTTGCTGTCACTAGAGTATAACGTCCTTTTATTAATTGAACACAATCTAATCATCCTCGTTCACAAATCACTTCCACAATGCTTGATTCCATGAGCTCGGGTTGGACACTTCTATTCACGGCACTGTTAACCACCTCATCCAACAGAAAATGAACGAGGTTTTCATCAGAAACAAAGCGCCACAAATACAATTGTAGGTAGTGTGTGTCCACTTGGATCTGCTGTAGACCGTACTTGCCAAAAGTACGTAACCGTACGCACTCGAGGAGAGTCTAAAATATATATAATTCAGTAAAAAGAGTGTTATGAAACAGTTCAGTTTTGTTGTGTGAAACGAACTGCTGTAGCCATGCCAGAGCCCTGTTGTATATACCAGTTTCAAAAAACAAGTTAACGTTAGTCAATCTGAATCTGAGATAAAACATTGAATTGCTTTGTGTTCCTTGACTAAAATACGAAAAAACACAATTCCAACTCAAGCATCTTAACGTATATTCCAATATTACAACAAACTGCATCAATCGGTTTGTATACATCAAAATTTGCAGCTAGTTTCAGATGTCAGATTCAGATCGCCGACCGTCACTATAGACGACAAGTGGCTTTAGTTTACAGCTATGTTGAAAACCAAAATCCACAAGCCGAGCCACGCCCGATAAGGGGAGCAGGAAAAGTCAGAGGCTCACCACCTACAGGTTACTAGTGCTAAGGATGATTGCAATTTGAGTTTTACAACAGCATACCTTCAGTGCTATTTTGACGATCCCTGTAAGAACAGAGACTTTGGAGAATTCAACAGGACTAAAGATTTCTATCTTCTCTGAAAACAGTTTCTGTATGTTACTCAAAAGGCTCGAATCAAAGCCAGTGCTGCATAAAAGGGAAAGACAACAACTCCGTTAGTTGATGAAGACGAGATTAATGATAATGAATGGTTATGTTGATGATGATAACATGAATCTCAAACTATACCTTGCTGTGTAACTAAACTGTGATCGACTTGGCTTAGTTTGACTGGAATATGTATACGTGAATTTACTAGAATCTGTTGCAAAAGAACATAAAACTTTCAGCTTTTCAATTGGAACAATGAATGACACAGCAGTTCTATATAAACGTGGCGCCAGGCTACGATGTTTTGCGCAATAGGCATTGCCGGAGTTGTAGAAATACCTTGCAGGTTTTTGAACAATCGTCACAACAACTGCTGCCATCAATTCCTTGCAGCAGCGCGAGCCAAGTTATACTACCCCAACTACGCAACAATGTCACATGGGTTGCACTGATCTGTATTCCAGTTTTAAAAGGCAATAAAGCAGAACATTTACCAAGAGAATTAGGTATCGATCAGGCTAGAAAATTTCGATAAATCCAAATCGTCTTATTAATACCTGAACTATGAGCTTTCCTAGCACCTTCCTCGTAAAACTGTCCCACTTGTGTATCAATGGCAGTAATGTCTTCTACTATTCTCTTCATCACAGCCCTTACGTTACGTGGTTCGATGGTGTTCATCCAATCACGTGTGTCGACACTCTTCCTTATCATCTGTGCAACAAAAAAACATTAAAGTGTGTGTCAGCTAGTTGACGATTGGCTAATAGCAACGTAATCATCTATGTAACAAAAGAAAACCGTTAAAGTGCATGTTAACTACTTGATGATTGGCTAATGGCAACGTAGTCATGTATGTGACAAAAGAAAACCACTAAAATGCAAGTCAGCCATTTTTGATTTTTATTGTAAGTAGGATTGCATGAAATGCTGACTTATAATTGGCTTGTAATTACACAATCCTTTCTTTTCGCTACAAAACGGAGCGTTGCGCGACGAGAGTGACGTGTCACGCCATTGTGAAAGAGATGATACAGGAATATTAGATCACTCAAAGTACAAACTTGGGAAATAACAAGTCCTTGAATCTTGACATAATGGTTGAGAAGATCCTGAAAAATAGAAGAACCAACGACAGCCTCAGCTTTGAATCAAATTTTACCAATTACCAAATTTTTTACTTGCAGGCGTAGTCAACCGAGTTATTTGAATATTGTTTTGTCCGTCACAAAACGCAGATGGGTTACGTACTTCAGCGCATACTCAGAAGGCTTGAAAACCCGCAGAGTGAACGTTCAATTTAGTTGGTGTTGGGCTACCTGTGCTATTGTTAGTTATAACATAGCTACAATCTTACGCGCGCTCTGATTGGCCAGAAAGCTATGAACTATTTGCGCATGGGCTGCACTGCGCGCGCTCTATCTTCGTCATCGTCTGTTTCAAATTGTTCGGTTTTTAAGATGGCGACACATATAACGCGCGCTCTGATTGGCTGAAAAATCTATGAACTATTTCCCCATGGGCTGCACGGCTCCGTTTTTAACGTTCTAGGCTCTGTTATAAATCAATTACACAACAGAAAGCCGCTTGCCCATTGCGTTATAGACGCACTTGAGAAAATATAAAGAACTCTTAACAAACTAGAGTCGCACTCGGCTACGCCTCGTGCCACTCTTAGGTTTGTTAATCGTTCTTTATATTTTCTCTCGTGCGTCTATAACGCCATGGGCGCGCGGCTTTCTGTTGTCTAATTGATAATTAGTGCTGGGCTACCTGTGCTATTGTTAATTAGTGCTGGGCTACCTGTGCTATTGTTAGTTAGTGCTGGGCTACCCGTGCTATTGTTAGTTAGTGCTGGGCTACCTGTGCTATTGTTAGTTAGTGCTGGGCTACCTGTGCTATTGTTAGTTAGTGCTGGGCTACCTGTGCTATTGTTAGTTAGTGCTGGGCTACCTGTGCTATTGTTAGTTAGTGCTGGGCTACCTGTGCTATTGTTAGTTAGTGCTGGGCTACCTGTGCTATTGTTCTCGCTTCCGCTATCAAGTCTGCAACTGGTGTTCTTATACAACCCCGAAGAAGCTCTTGGTCGATGGGAAATTGTCCGTCAGTGTGCCCTAACTGCAGAATAAAAGAAAACTTGATGTCAGATAACATTTAGAGATGAACACAAACTAGTGTTGTTGAAACTGGTGAAACTGCTTTGACTTGTGGCAAGTTTCTTCCTTCGCAAGTCGGTCTTTCAATGCGATGATTTTTATCACTCTCAATAACCTAGGGGTATTATTCTAGCTGCGATCTGATTCCGAGCTAGCTAGCTAGCAAATAAAGTGTATCGTTTGTCACGTGTTCAGTCGTCATGATAACATACCACGTGGTCAAGTGTTTAGTCGTCATGGTAACATGCCACGTGTTTAGTAGTCATGGTAACATACCACGTAAGTGATGGTGGATTCATGGAAATCTGTACAAAGTCTTGAAAGAAGGAGAACAAGTGTAGGTGGTGGTGAGCCAGATTTATCACAGAATTCCTGTCAAAATATACGAAAACATGAATTACAAATGTTTTAGTTAAAGTGTTTCTAGCTAAACGACTACCTTCGCAGTCTGCATCACATGTCTTAGAAAATCCACCACCAGCCCCTCTCTGACGTCATCAGCACAGAAAGGACCCCTGAAGTATGGCTTGACGGCAAACGTGATGTCTGGACCTATAAATGCCTGATAAAACATACAAACTCAGTATGCGATATATATATTAATTAGTACAGAGTATGCTAAACACAATGTGAATATGACGTTTTCTGGTTACGTCACTGTCTGGTTAAAGTAGATTTCGTATGACTGTGAAAACTGCACTGCAAAGTCACGGTACAGTTACGGCAGGAATTCTTTAAAGACAACACGGCACTGACACGGTCACCACGGCACGGCGCGGTATGTTTCCCACTCATACGAAAACGGCTCTCTATGAGGCCCCACGGAACCGTTTTATGTAAATGTAAACGACTAAAAAAGTTCTCCGTCCACACCACCATTGTCACTTTGATTTTGCCTGTCCATACAGGAACGATGAAAACGCAGTGAAAACAGCCTCGTAGATCCTGGAAACTAGTCAAAATGCGCAAACGTTTGTTTATCCTGCTTAATAAGGACTGGAAATGAGTCACATGGTCATTCACTGAAAAGCGTAAGCGTTTCGGTGAAAATCATCATCGTTTTCGTGTGGACGGGGCATGTAAACGCGTGTGGACGGGACGTGTAAACGCGTGTGGACGGGGCATGTAAACGCGTGTGGACGGGACATTTAAACGCGTGTTGACGGGGCATGTAAACGCGTGGACGGGACATTTAAACGCGTGTGGACGGGACGTGTAAACGCATGTGGACGGGACATGTAAACGTGTGTGGACGGGGCATGTAAACGCTCAAAATATAACCGTTTACAAATGAAAATGCTTCCGTATGGACGGGTCCTCATGCAAAGGCTCAGTTTTTAAATTCTTAGGTTAGCTCACCTTCAGACAATTCAGGACAGTTTTTATTTGATCCAAAATGGCGTTACTCGTTTGCGTCAAAAGATCCGACAAAATATTGCTTTTGTCTTTGCCTGTTTGTCTGGGTAACGCTGCTAGAGCTTGGCGGGTATCTGTCAGACACACTGAAAGGGACATTTCATTATAAAACCTTAAATATCTCATATGAGCTTTATTGAATTATGGTGAATTCTGATTTTTTGATGCAATCTTTACGGACAACAGGAATGCTGACCACCAGAAAAGCATGCCAATGCTGTTGCCATGTAGCTGCCATTGAGTCCCAGACTCCCTGTCTACCAAACACTGCAAATCTCACTGAAATGGCAGATGTTCAAGCTAACTGAATCTTTCTTTCATATACTTAAATTCAAACCTATTTTGTAAAGTGGTGGCCTAGAGCCTATCTGTATGGGTACCTGCAAAATCTTGTCTTAGGCTTTTTGTGTAATAAATCACACGATTGTGAGCTGCACGAGCAATGATATTTGCACCCAATCTGTACAGGAGATAGACAGTAAAGCTTAGAACAATGTGGTTCATAGTAAACAGGGATCACTAAACACACCAATAATCTGATTTGAAAAGACTGGACATTACAAAAGAAAAAGGCTTGGCATTTTGAATGTATAAATTCTCAGCAAGACGTTTAAATCATGTCTCTACTCCTAAGCTTACATCCCATTTTGTAGCTCAATGTAGGACTGAGAAATTATAGCAATAAAGGTACAGAGCACTCCATTCATCCCCTCAAAGATCACTTTTATACACATCATCTATCATATACCAATGCCTTATCTAAAAATGCATTTTCATCATATCAAATGGTTGATAAATGATCTAGTGTTTCTTACAAGTGTATACAACATGTATATACAAAGTTACCAACCTTCCTGAACCAATATCAGGAAGCAGTTGATGAACAGCTTGTAAACGACGATGAAAGCGATCCAATGCTCTTACAAGTAACACATTGTTGCCTGTATCAGTCTGGTGTATAAAGAGAGAAATCGTATTTTAGTTCGTTATCCACATACTGAAAGCAAATGGAGTCTCACAAGCTAAACTATTAAGTGTGGTCCTAACCTGAGTATCAGGCCCTTTTGGGAGGGGAGGGGAGGGGAAAGAGGGGTAGGAGACTGGGGAGGGGGAGGAGAGGGGAGGAGGGGGACTGGGGAGGGGGAGGAGAGGGGAGGAGGGGGACAGGGGAGGGGGAAAGAGGATGAAATCGCATTTTGTACTAGCTTGAAAATAAGATCAAAAATACATGTACTTACGAAAAATTCAAAAATCTCGCAAAAAGTCAAATTTGCATTTTTTGGCAAATTTGCATTTTTCTCCCTCCCCTCTCCTCCCCCTCCCCAGTCCCCTTCCCCTCTTTCCCCCCCCCCTCCCCTCCCAAAAAGGGGCAAGATACTCAGGTTAGTGTGGTCCACATTTCTAAAATGTATGTAATGTATTGCTCATCAGCAGTGCTTGTCATTGTCCCCTATGGTGGCATCAGGGGCAGCACCAGCAAAATACATGTTTGTTTGTTTGTTTATTTGGTGCTTACTATTTTCTTACACCTGTAAGATGCACACCCACAAAGTATGCAAGTCTTTCTCAACCCTTTGACAAAGAGAAAAATCCACTTACTTCAAGTTCAATTCTGGCTTCTGTTATTTGAAAATACTCTCCCATCAATGACTGCATAAAACTGGAAAGCTTCTGTGAAACTACTTTTTCCAGTTCTTCTGGGTCTGTAACATGACTACATGTGAATAAAGAGAAAAACAAATTCAAATTGCATCCAACAGCAACACCAATGATTATTGCTTCCATAAAATGATACACCACTGATTATTGCTTCCATAAAATGATACACCACTGATTGTTGCTTCCATAAAATGATCCACCAATGATTATTGCTTCCATAAAATGATATACCAATGATTACTGCTTCCATAAAATGATAAATTTAAGCTGTCACATGCATCTAAGCAGAGCTGCTATGGTCACTCATTTAGTTACTCACCATTTTGAGCTCAAACTCATTTCCCAAACTTTGATTGATTGTTTTGCAGACAATACTACCAAGTTATCTGTACCTGATGGCAGAGTCCAATGTTATATCACTCTGCCAACCCTTTACCCAAGGGAACTCCCTGCTTTGACTTACTCAGACATTTGTCTCTCCACAAACTGTTCTTTATAAGATGCTATCACTAAACAGACAGTGCTTAGAAAACCATTGCAGCCACAGTCAATGAACTCCAGAAAATCCTGAAAGAAGAAAAGGCTGATGAGAATTGAAAATTGAAAGAAATGAAACAAGAATGCAAGATGGCTCACCATAGGTCTTTGCTGCTTTTCTTCTTCAGAGGCATCATCTAAATCTAATTAAATAGGTAAACAAATCATACCATTAGATGATGATGATGGTGGTGATGAAAACAATGATGATGAAGTTGATGGCAAAAGAGGAACAAACACCTTCTTTTGGGACCATTTCAATCTTTTTCAGTTCAACTTGAGCCTTTAAGACTCTGAGGTTTTCATCTAGCCTTTCTCTTGCTCTACAAAAACAGACATTTCAGTTTATATTTCCAATCACAAGTTTCTTGTGGTTTTATAGAGTTTTTTTGCAAATTAACTTACTGAGAGATAAATTCATCACAGAGTTCATCTGCAGGTTCACGAAGCTGGAGCAACAAGTCTACACATTCCGCTAGCTGCTTGGGTGTTGACTACAATGAAAAAATTATTGAGGCATCAAGTGGTAGGAATGTTTTAATAAAAACAAAATACAAGGCAACAATTTAGAGAGCATTTCACTGTGTGAATTACAGTTACATGTACCTTGGGATTTCTGAGTTGCTCTCTAAGTTTAACAATAAGTTCTTTAACTATTTCATCACAATCTTGATGGATTCCTTGGAATGATGGCATGTGACTGTATTGATGTAATACATCTCTAGCTTTGGTGTAGTATCTACAATCATAAATAGAAAGTTCTCATTACCATTATCAAAATGTGATTAAAATGACATTTAAGCAAAGTTAAAATCAAATCATGCTGGCCATCAGCCTCTCATGTGCAGAGTGTCCCTAAGCCATCTTACATGTGGTCATTATTGATTATTGTTGCACATCCATACCTTCCTTCAGTGCTGCAGCCCTACCCTACCCTCCCTAGTAAGTATGATGGTGAGTACTCTTTCTACAGATATTATCAGTATGGCCAGTGCTAGGTGGTGGACTACATATGGTTACCATGGTTATCACCTTGTTGCTAGGGACAGACACATCCCTCATGGAGACAACACAGCACCAAAGCCAAAGCCATTGCTGATGAGTTTAATTAATATAATTTCCATACCTGACAGCCAAGCCATATTGTTTCATTTCGACACACTTTTTCAATCTGGAAGGCAGCTCAAACAGAAATTGAAGCTAAAACATCAAAAAAGAAATTGAAGGACTGCTCTTGAAAACTATGTAAGTGAAACCCTTATTATGTAATACCTTAGTTAGAAGTGAATGAACACCAGAAAGTTTGGTTATCTGTTGTCTTTTCTCCTGTAAAGTCCCACTAATTTTTTCACTAAAGTCTGTGATGGCTGTCATGTTGTCTTTAAGCTTTGTCATCTCATCTTCCATCTTCTTGAAGTCATGTTTCATCTAGGAGAAAGTACAACTGAAGTCTTTATGTGACTACCCTTATAAGAGCCTGTTTCTCAAAAGAGCTCATTAGACCTATTAGATGACATGTTTAATCACGGGTGGGGTGGTTCTCAAAGAAGGTAAGAAATGAAGCAATACTTACCTTTCTAATAGTATCTGTGGCACTAATAAATTTATTATAGTTTTCATAAACTAGTGTTTGCATATCACTGTCCAGAGCTCTAATCTCTGTATGAACACACAAAAATGTCAGAGTTAGTAGAGAGTACGTCATGGTAGATTCATTTTCTCTATTCAAGGTGTGAAATATGTACCCTATACCCTTAATCTAAGCAACTTAATTGCTTTGCTCAGTGAATATTTAGAGCTACAATGTTGACATGACTTACGTTTAGTGATATCACCTTCCTTGTCCATGAGTTCAGTGAGAGATTTCTCCTTAAATGTCTTCTCCAAGTAAGACTCAGGTTTAAAGTGAGCACCATTAATATCGCATGGGTCAATACTTGTAGATTTGCCTCCCTCCTCACCAACACCATAGTACATTTTAAGAAGGCCACGCCTTTGTCGATGCCTGCTACGAGCTGCATCATCTGGTTCTTCTATTAAATGTTAAAGGTAAAAATAATTAGGTCACAAGTCACAGAACATGAATGTCATTACCAAATCACATCACATAATTCAACTACATTGGGGAAGGGAGGGGAAGAGATGGGAGGGGGATAGGGAGGGGAGGGGAGAAGAAGTGGGATCTGAACATACGTTCTATTCTATTGGTGTTTATAACAAATATAATCATACAATTATTTGTGAGACATCAAATTCCAAAACGGTTTTTTTTAATTCTAGAAGGACTTAAACTTATGTAAGCTTACTAGCTAGAAAAGTCTTAAACTTAAATTGCAGGGACCGGACTATAGATCGTTTCATCTTTATTTAGAAATGGTTTCATCGATAAAATCAAAGCAACTATTCTCTGAAGCGTAATATCAATCAAGGAAACGACCAAATAAAGGATTAAATTCATCGAATCATTTATCACGATCAATCAAGTATTGGGCTATTGCATTTTTTATCCGCACTCCCCCTGTTGAGGACACATGGAATTCCAAGGGAGTAGGGGTACTAAAACCTCACTGGAATTCCATGGGGCCCCCTCAACTTCACTGAAAATCCATAGGAAAATCCAGGGGAGTAGGGTCTAAAAGTCATGAAAATGCACGGAAATCCAAGGAGTAGGGTCTAAAATTCATCAAATAAATGGAAAATCCAAGGGACTAGGGGGTATTTTTTGAAAACATGTCCTCAACAGGGGGAGTGCGGATATTAAATGCAATAGCCCATTTGCATTGGATAATGCAAAAATTATAGGTCTACAATAGCAGGGCCATAATCAAATGTAATATATCAGAAAAATTACAACAAAAAGTCCCAAATGAGAGACCAATAAAAAGCTCATCAATGCGATCTGAAGCAAACTTTTTATCTTAAAGGAGAAAAGCAAGATAAATTTCTAAAATCAGACAATCAAAAACAACTCACCCGTCGCCATCTTGGAATCCCCAGCTGCCTGGTTACATAGTACTGAGGGCGCATGCGCTGTGAACTTCGGTCAATCTTTTTGGGAGTGAAAAATATAAAAATTCATTAGTGAAAAACAGTTTTTGACGCTGTTTTGACAGCAAAAAATTCAATATCACCCTCAGTTAGGTGATCAGGATACTTGAGCACATGTTGGTTGTGCTAAAAGTTGTTTCTCAAAGCTAAAGGAATTTTTGTGTTGAAGTGAACAAACGCACTCCCAAGATGGCTACCTCTGTGAACGTCAAGGTTGGCATGAGAGTTGAGACTGTAGCTAAAGGTCTAAAGGGTACTGTAGCTTATGTTGGATCTACGCAGTTTGCTTCTGGTAAATGGATCGGTGTAGTTCTTGATGAGGCTAAAGGAAAGAACGATGGAACAGGTGATAGTCATGTATTGAATGCTTGTAGCAAACCTTTTTGTTTGTTTACAAAATTACTAACCCCTAGGGTCAAAGATGACTGAATCGACGATAACATGTTATATAAGTGTGGGAAATAATCTAATTTCTATATACAATAGGCCTTGGGCATCAACTGGTCACATGTAACAGCCTCAAAAAACAAAAGAATTCCAACAAGTCAAGCTTGACTTGTCTTTGATTTCTAAGATTTCCCAGTGCATATTTTGTCCGCCAGAATAGTCCAGTTGCGAGATATTCTTCACCTGCCAGATACAAAGGACTCAGTATGAGTCTACGTGCTAAAACTTTTGTCTTTTTACGAATGACTGAGCTTTATGCACGTAGCTTCGTCTTCATATTTTTGTATGTAGCAAGTGAAGTGTAACTCGGAAGTTGGCTATTGCAGATATTGTACAATGTGACCAGTGGCCTGTTGAATGTTTAATTTCATCATGCTAAGTTCGTGATATTTTGCATATTTCAGTTCAAGGAAAAGAGTATTTCAAATGTGCAGAAAATCATGGAATCTTTGTTCGTCAATCTCAAATCAACATCTTGCATGATAAACCAAGTTCACCTTCACCTCCCAAAACATCACAGCTTAGACAACCTACAAGTGGCCTGAAGAAAGAAAAGGTAGCATGAAATGGGAGTCCTGTTACATCCCACTGAAGACAGCTTACGGAATACACTGTATCTATTTCAAATACAATAAAATATATAAGCACCGTCCTGCCAGTTAGGCACCCCCTCTAGAATAATGATGTCCTCATTACTAAGATTTCTTTAAAATATACATACCCTCTCCCAAATAAGCACCCTCTCCCATTTCTGACCTCTCCTCCACTTCCCTCCCCTTTAATTTCTTCTATCAGTCTTGTAAAACTGATGGTACTACAGTATGTGTAGAGTAAATGATTGTACAATGTATCTTGTGTAAAGCAATGTATTTAACATGTTTGTCTAGGTACTTGGGTTTTAGGCCTCTAAGGTATAACCTTTCTTGAAATAGGTTAATATACTTCATTAATCAATGGCATTACTTGTTTTATTTTTAGTCTTTTGGCTCCAGAGGTTCTCTAGACAATGTTGCAAATCAAGCTAAGAAATCTCCACCATCATCTAAACTACAAAGCCCTAAGACAAGTACAGTCATTCCACCTTCTACTGCTCCTACACCTCAGTCAAGTAGTATTCCACCCCCAAGTGTTCCAAGTACACCAAGTATAGTACCAGAAATCAAACAATCTCCATTTGGCTTGAAAGCAGAAAGAAAGTCATCAGGTACACATTAACCTTGAAGTAAAAACATATAAAGCCTTGCCCTGGTTGTATGAATGGTAGACAGTGCTAAGAATACCATGGTACTGGATAAGTATTTATCCAATGGATATCGCTATATATCTACCCTTTGTGTAAATAGGGCCTGAAAAGTCATTGAAAGTCCTGGAATTTAAAATTGTAATTCCGGGCCTGGAAAAGTCATGAAAAATAGGGGGAAGTTTTAGATTTATGTTTTTAGTTTAAGTTATGGAAATGACAAGCACAAAATCTCGGGCCTGTTGGTGCATAATAATTGTCAATATTTTGAGATTATGGAAAAGACATGGAAATATCATGGAATTTTGTTTCTCATTTTCTGTATGAACCCTGTAACCATTATAGAAATCTATTACATGTGTTCTAGGCCCAAGTATTTCAGCTGATGAGTTTATTGAGATGCAGCGTAAAGTCATTGATAAAGACAAGATCATTGTAGATTTAGAAGGCAAACTTGATACACTGAAAGCTAAGAGACAAGAAGACAAATACAAAATGAAAGAGCTTGAAAAAGCCAGAATGCAGTTGGAACAGGTAAATTACCACAGGGCTGCTAATAAAACCAGTATTAATCAGTACCACAGGGTTCCCAAAATGTACAACAAAACAACTTTTAGCCATTGATTCATTATTTATAGAAATTCAGGAACTGCATATATGTTAAACATAGGGTTACCAACTCATTACACAGGGTACCCAGTTTGTGCTTCAGTTGATGGAATACTGATTTTATGATTTTCTTTTTTATCTCTATTATGATGTGTCAATATAACTATGAGTAACAGTTTAAGCTTAAAATGCTAATTAAATAAGCTTATGATAATATGGTTATTATAAAGAGAATGAAATGAGATATAAATGTGCAGCTTACAGAATTGTAAAAATGATACAATTTAGGAGGAAGAAGAATTACACATTATGCTTATTCTTTATGAAAATTTACAAAGAAAATAGAATACAGAAAAAAACTACAGAAACTAAGTGAGAACCAATCTCATTAGATATTATTATTTCCATTACTAATATAATATGCATGTTCAGGACAAGAACTTTTCAATAAAAACTGTTTTTTTTTTGTATTCATGAAATGTATTATACAGTACAGCTAACGTCAAACACCACACATGAATCTTAACTATTTTAAAAAGCAAAATATTGTATTTAAATCTGTTATCAGCCACTTGAATTCATATTATTTTCTAATGTTGCCATGGTAACTCTCCATAGGCCCAGTAACTTCCTCTAGTTTTGTCTTTATTCAAAGACTTTGCATCCATTTTGTTTGATTTAGGATATGCTAATTTACAATATATCATAATACCTTTGTCTGGGAGTTTGGAAAAAAACAGAATATTTTACTTTTTTTATTTTTCCAATCCTCAACAATTATTAGAGAATTAAGTTCTCTATTTTTCTGAAATCTTGGATCCCATTATATTTAAGCAAGAAAACTGTTTAAGTTATGCTGTATGCTCACCTGTTTCAATAATAACACACTCCAGAAAAAACCTTGGAGGGGGCTCAACTACATTATTTTTTAAATTCAGCAATGGCAGGTCAAGTCTTGAGCTTTAGCTCTTAATTTAACCATTCTAAGAAAACCTAAAAATACTGGGTTTTGAGTATAATTGACCCTATAAATTATATTTTAGGTATTAAAATTTGTGATTTATTGGGAAGCAGTGATTTTAATGATGTTTTGATCTTTTCTCTGCAGATGATAGAATACAAAAGCAAGTGGCAAGAAGCTCAAAGAGACTTGCAGAACCAGTTATCAGCAGCTAAAAAGGTATTGACTTTGTATAATTTAACACTTTTAGTGCAATTTGTGAGAAAAATTACATTTAAATATCTGAAAAACTGCTAGTCAGATTGGATATTGGATTCACTATCAGACCACATGAGATATTCCTAAATCTCTACTTAAACGCAAAATGGACTTGTACAAAAAATATTCAAAACATAAAATATTAAATTAAAAAGATTTAAAGATATTAAGATTTGGGCTCTGATGTTGTGAATTTTTTTCATGATCAACTTAGTGTTCTTATCTGTCATCAACAAAACATACATTACAGATCAGTAATTCTAGAGTTGAAGTTATTTCTAAGAACTTTTATCTGTACTCTTAGAATTTTAAGTGTTTCTTTTTTGTAGAAAGGTACTAAATAAAAGAGAGGCATTAGAAGCTTAAAATCAGGAATATTTCAACATGATTTTAGAAATTGATGTCATTAATACTCTAAGTTACATATAACACTATTTATGTAAGGTGAAAAATACAAATCATTGTCACACTTTTAAGGCCGTGTTTAGACTTTAGAATTAGGCTGTAATACAATCTAAGTTAGACAATGTTGAATAATTAGCAGTCATTATTAACACAACATACCTACTAGTAGGTGAGAAACATTTTACTCTGAACAAAGCTTTATTTTCACCAAGAGTAAGCAGACAGCCTTTTCTAGTGTAAATGTACCATTATTAACTATTACATAATACGTATAAGTGATTTTATAAAAAGTGAACATGAATTAATGTATAAAGTTTAATATGCCTTGTTGTGCTGACTAAATGTCGTCAATCTGTCATGCTGTCACTTGTACATAAATGGATATTATTTGGTTTTTGTTGGAATTAAAGAGGTTTTAATGTTATCTATCTTTGTTTACTTGGCATTTAGTTTGAAATGTCATTCTTAGTGGACTTGTTGTTTTAGAAAACTGTGTTACTAACAGTATACAGAATATATTACATAGCTCTGTATGAATACTACGTGGTATGATTTATTCTTTAAGTTCGATAATTCGTAATATATTGCTATTAATAATGGACAGCTGGTTGCCAAGGCCACATGCTATTGACTGGTGTTGTAAATTTGTCTGTACCTTTACAACACATCACAGCTGATTTGGGGAATTAATGATGCTGTGTTGAATATTGCAATATCCCAGACTTGTCACTAACCATTTCCCACCTGTCCTTTTTTGTAGGAATTAAAAGACGCCATTCAGAATAAAGAAGATAACTCAGATGAACTTACAGAACTACAGGAAGCAGTGGAAATGGCAACATTAGACAAAGAGATGGCAGAAGAAAGGGTAGGGCATGTTTTTTTATTCACTGTTCAAAAGAATATTATCTGCTCATCAATCCATTTTGTTCATTCATTCATCAAGCCATCCATTCATTCATTTATTCATATATGCCGCTCTCCCTCCCTCCCTCCCTCATTCCCTTCCTTCCTTCCTTCCTTCCCTCCCTCCTTCCATTCCTTCCTTCCTTCCTTCCATCCATCCATCTTTCCCTCCCTCCCTCCCTCCCTCCCTCCCTTCCTTCCTTCCTTCCTTCCTTCCCTCCCTCCCTCCCTCCCTCCCTCCCTCCCTCCCTCCCTCCCTCCCTCCCTTCCTTCCTTCCTTCCTTCCTTCCTTCCATCCATCCTTCCTTTTTTCATTGGTTTGTTCATTCATTCATTGGTTTGTAAAGCGTTTAGAATAGAATGGTTGTAAAGCACTTAGAATAGCCCTTAATGTAAGTTCTATAAATTCTATATTTAACATTATTTGTTCATTCATTCATTCATTGGTTTGCTCATTTGTTCATTCATTTTCCATTCATTCATTTCATACGTTTCATTTGTTTCGTTCATTTCATTTGTTTCATTCATTTCTTTCATTCCATTCATTTCTTTCATTTCATTCCATTTGTTTCATTCATTCATTTCTTTCATTTCATTCATTTCTAGATGCCATGCAGTAATCTGAACTGTGTGTCTATCTTCTTTTCATCAAGGATGTGATATTGATATTGATAATGTATTACTGTGTCTTTAGCTTGAAACCCTACAACAAGAAAATGAACAGCTGAAAGACAGAGTGGAAGAGTTATCTCTTGATCTAGAAATCCTGAAGAATGAGATTAGTGAGGGTGGTAAGTCTATAATTATATTATCTACCAACATGGGCAGTGTACATTGTTAATTTGCAGTGTTGTCAGAATATGTCAGCAACCACTGATGTTGCTGATTTACAGTGGGACAAAAGCCACCAACCTCATTTGTAAGACATTTAAGGTTTATTCCTTGCTGCCATCTACCAGTATTTCAATCAGTTGTCCTACCTACTACCGCAAAATATTTTGACTGGGCTGCATTTGATAATAATGATTCAGATGATTACTAATTTATGGAGATGATGATAATGATGATAACCATGATGATAATCCAATAGGTATGGAAGGGGCTGCAGCCAATGCCCAGGTTAAACAGCTTGAACAGCAAAATAGCAGACTGAAGGAAGCAATTGTCAGGTATTGTTACATGTAGCAACACACCCTGATAGATATAGATACTATTCTACCTTTTGAGATGCAGCCTGGAATTGTACATCCCACCAATAAATATAATTTAACAATACAAGTAAAAATAGCAATACTCATAATTGTTGTTTATGTGATGATGGGCCTGTCAGTAGATAAACAGCCATCAACTATGGTAATAAAGGGAGTTGTGTATATAGGGCAGACTTTAATCAGGTACTATATACTCATGAGAACTGGTGTAAGTTGTCATGTTTAAACAGCATGTTTATTGGGTCCATTAGGAGTCTTAATTTTTTTTGTTTCAGGATGAAAGAGCTTCAGGTTGTTGATAAGCAACAAATTCAGTCATTACAAAAACAAGTCAAGGATCTTCAGACTTCTAACACTGTATTTGAGAGTGAGAGAGATAAACTAATGGAGGAGGCACAGGTACAACATATTGCATAATATCACCATCATCATCATCATCATCTTCAGACTGCTAACACTGTATTTGAGAGTGAGAGAGATAAACTAATGGAGGAGGCACAGGTACAACATATTGTACTTCTACTGCATAATGTCATCATCATCAAAATGTATCATCATTATTTTAGCATTATCTATCCCTCATAACCATTATTAATATTACTACGTATCCCTTATTACCATTATTATTATCTATCCCTTATTACCATTATTGTTACTACGTATCCCTCATTACCATAATTATTATTATCTATCCCTTACTACCATTATTATTATTATCTATCCCTTATTACCATTATTATTATTATCTATCCCTTATTACCATTATTATTATTATCTATCTCTTATTACCATTATTATTATTATCTATCTCTTATTACCATTATTATTATTATCTATCTCTTATTACCATTATTATTATCATCATGATTATGGTTTTGTAAAGCTTTCAAGCTATTTGTGCTTCACTTAAGGATTTCCTGTTTTTATTATAGGAAATGGAGTCTTCTCTTGCAGAGCTAAAAGACCAGGTTAGTCTGTTTTCTGTAGTGATAATGCACCATATCAATGTATCAATCAATTCAATAACATCTTAAATGTATCATTTTAGGTTGACACTGCCCTTGGTGCAGAAGAAATGGTAGAAATCCTCACTGACAAGAACTTGGAGCTTGAAGAAGAACTGGCAACATTAAAGGAAACAGTAGCTGACCTGGTAATACTTTGTTATTTGCTTATTAAATATATATTACACTGGGATATTTGACATGCTGATGTGTCTGTACCACATGCTAATGTGCTGTAGATTCACCATTCTTTGTACTTTTGTTGTCTATAGGAAGCTCTAAGAGATTTGAATGAAGAGTTAGAAGAAACTCATGTACAGACTGAGAAGGATTTGAGAGAAGAACTTGACATGTCAAGGAACAAAGTTGTTGAGGTAAAAATATTGATTTTCGTTTGAACAGTGTGCATGTTCCAACTTATAATTTTAGTCAATTGGATGGACAGATTTGTATTTTTGTATTGGTTGTCTTTTTAGGCTGAGCGTAAAGTGGAGATGGCTCAAGAGTCTATAGCAGATTACCAACAAACTATTGAAAAGTTTAGAGACCTTGTGACAAAACTTCAGGTATAGTTTTACAAGATATCTAATAAAAATTGTGATGCTGTACCAAATGTTAGTGTCACGTTAGTTTTGGACATTTGCTCAATTTTTGCATATTTGCATGAACTAACTTTTGCAATTGGCAAAAAAAAAAGGTGGGGGGGGGGGGGGGGATTCGTTTTGGCGATTTCCATTGTGTCACATGCACTTTTAGCAGCTTATAGTGCAATTCAGTGATGGGTTGATGGGTTATATAAATTTCCAAATGTTCCATTTTAATGTAATGTTGTCGTTTTGTTTTGAAAAGAGACACTTTTCAATAAATTGGATATTATGTGTTAATAGTATTGTGATGTTTAGCAATTTTGACAGTGGAGTAAATTTTTACAGAGCAATTGTTCAAAATTATGTTCCATAAGTGTGATGTATTAGCATAACTGTACTGTTTCTCATATTTTTTCTCTGTCACATAAAATCTCCTCAAACTTGACTCACTATATTGTTATGTTAATGAAAAAGATATTTTATTATTTCAAGTGACCAATATTCTATTCAGTCATTTTATTGTCTAATCTTGCTTTTCTCCTTCTACAGGAAGCTAATAGAGCAAATCAAGAAAAACAAGAAGGCAGTGAAAAACAGGTCATTGACATACCAGCACAACCAGAGATCATGGACTTTAAAGTCAAGTCTGCAGAAATCAAGTCATTTGCTAAGGTAAAAGTATTGAACACTCCCTTCTTTCTTTGGGTATCAGTCTAATTTGAGCCAAACAAACACATGAGGAGAGTTTGCTGCCTTAACTGTTGCATGCATCATATTTATATGATTATTGACTGAGTGGGAGGGCCAGATGGGAAAATATTTTGCTTGACTGGTCATGCCGTATGGACCAAGTGCAGTGAGGTTTGTACAAATGACCAAGAACCAAATATTTTCCTGTCCAGCCCAACCTAACTCAGTCAATAAGTATTTTATCAAATAAAATTACAATATGTGTGGATTATGCTGAACATTGAGTATATTCAAAGCTACCATTTAAGCACATATGAATATATCTCTTTCTTTTTGTTTTCTTAGTCAGTGGATAATGAAATGAGGAAATTTGAAGTAGAACAAGCCAATGAACACATCAAAATGTTGAACAGCTTTTTGCCAGATACTTTCTTACGAAGGGGAGGTAATTGTTTCTTGAAATAATAAAAGTCTTTAACTTAATGTCCATTTTGAAATGAGCACTATTTTGAAGGCTCTCCAATAACGTGGTTGTACTTTCATGTTTCAGGTGATAATGACAGTATTCTCTTGCTTCTTCTTATCCCAAGAATGAGCTTCAAGTGTGAGCTTCTTATTAATCAACTCGGACAAAAGGTAAATATCATGAACTGAAAGAGAACATCATTTCATTGGTGCTACCATTTAATTGTTGCACCTTTCATTTCTTCATTGTATTTCACTTCAAAACATTTTGCTGTTAGGTGTCATTTCTTTTCCCAAATCCTCCCTTCCTGCCTTCCTTCCCCCTCCCTTCCTTCCTTCCTTCCTTCCCCCTCCCTCCCTTCCTTCCTTCCTTCCTTCCTTCCTTCCTTCCTTCCTTCCTTCCTTCCTTCCTTCCTTCCTTCCTTCCTTCCTTCCTTCCTTCCTTCCTTCCTTCCTTCCTTCCTTCCTTCCTTCCTTCCTTCCTTCCTTCCTTCCTTCCTTCCTTCCTTCCTTCCTTCCTTCCTTCCTTCCTTCCTTCCTTCCTTCCTTCCTTCCTTCCTTCCTTCCTTCCTTCCTTCCTTCCTTCCTTCCTTCCTTCCTTCCTTCCTTCCTTCCTTCCTTCCTTCCTTCCTTCCTTCCTTCCTTCCTTCCTTCCTTCCTTCCTTCCTTCCTTCCTTCCTTCCTTCCTTCCTTCCTTCCTTCCTTCCTTCCTTCCTTCCTTCCTTCCTTCCTTCCTTCCTTCCTTCCTTCCTTCCTTCCTTCCTTCCTTCCTTCCTTCCTTCCTTCCTTCCTTCCTTCCTTCCTTCCTTCCTTCCTTCCTTCCTTCCTTCCTTCCTTCCTTCCTTCCTTCCTTCCTTCCTTTCCTTTCACTGCCTTCCTTCCTTTCCTTTCACTGCCTTCCTTCCTTTCCTTTCACTGCCTTCCTTCCTTTTCTTTCCCTTCACTCCTTCCTTCCTCCCTCTCTCCCTCCCCTCTTTCCTTCCTTCCTTTCTTCCTTTTCTTTCCCTTCATTCCTTCCTTTTCCTTCCTTCCTTCCTTTCCTTTCTTTCTTCTCTTTATTTTTCTTTTGTCATTCCATCCATCCATTATTCTTTCCCTCCTTCCTTTCTTCATTCTTACTTTCAATTTTTCAGTCTCTCTCTCTTGGTTTCCATTTTTTCTAATTCTCGCTTTATGCAATGATAACATTACTTTACACAGTATGAGATCTCTGAATGCCTGGAAGATGTTTCATTGATAAGTGGACATAAAGGTGATGCTCTGACCTTTGCTACTGGTCTCATGTACCATCTTGCTACTTTACAAGCTGTTATCAAGCATTTAGAAAGGTAACGCTTTACAACAATCTAATAAACATGAATAAAAAGCCTGTTTTTACTTCATTGTTATTGGATTTTGCAATAATTATGTGTGATCTGCCAATAATCATGGTGATATATATTATGTGTGTTTGTCTTCAGGGCTTTGCATAAATGTGATACAAGCCTCTTCAATAAACTTGTTGGCATTTTTCCTGAATTAGCTGTACATGAGAGAGCTTTGGATACATTCATTGATCTGCTAAGAAAGAATGCTGTAAGTCAAACCTATAGTTCTACTACTTCACAGTTTTTTGTTTTTTTTTTGTCATCAAATAAAATGTATATTTAACAGAAAAGTAATACATGTACAGTCATGTACAGTGTTTGAATGAGTTTTTGTATGACTGGGAAAACTACACAGTCATGGTACAGCATAGTTATGGCAGAGATTTGAACAGTCATGTTATGGTGCGGTAAGTCTGTCACTCATACAAAATCATAGTCAGGAGTACAGTTTAATTGAGGGCAGTGAGCTAATAGAGGTAGTCACCCTTTGAGGCTCATCATCAATATTATTGACTGCAAATTTAACTCAATTTTCTAGCTTGATGATAATGTTGCCATGGAGCCACTGGAAAAAGCTATTCATTACTATACGGTAATTATAAAATAGTCAATATTTTGGTCCTTATGGTTTTTACTCATGATGAAATCTATTGGTTATTGAACTTCTATACTAACATGTTGTGTTTCACCTCAGACCATGGCAGGTTTTCACCTTGGTACCAATCCAATCTCCTGTGTTGAGTATCTTAATGATCACCTCAAGATTCTTAATGTTGGATGTGATGGAATGACTATTGATATTGAAAGGCTCAAGGCTCTTGCTAAGGTTAGTTAATTAATTAGGGCTGCCAATTGTGCTTGTCTGTCTGTCTGCCCAAATTGTGCCTGTCTCTGTCTGCCCAACTGTCTGTCTGCCAGTCTTCCTAGTTCTTCTTAATCCTTTAGTACCATGTAGCTCTCAAGGCAGTCACAAAAAGCCTTCTATTTCAGACTTTCCTTCCAATCCTTCATTATCCTTCTCTTCCTTTCTTCCCTGCCCTTCTCCAAATATTTTGTGAACTACCTTTTTGCCTGGTGATTCTTCCTAGTTACAATAATAGTTATTTTTACAACTATTTATATTTTGTATTACAATAGAACTGTTTTGAAGGGAGTGAATTTGGTGCACTCATTCAGGACATGGAGCTCAGAAATGTTGAAGTCAGGCAGCTGTGTAAAAAGGTAGTGTGTGTAACATTTACAGCATTGAAGTTATTTATAGGGTATAGAAATGATTCATATACATTTGCCTGTCTTTAAGATTAAAAGACGTATACCACAAGAAACTAAAAGCATTTTGTCTTTCCCTGAGAAGGTTTGTAAGTTAACATGCTCTTATTTATTATTGTTTGTTTTACACTTGTACTAGGTACTGATAACCTGTACTGTAACATCTCATTTAGTCTACTTACATAAGAATAACAGGAATGGTGTTCTGGACCCCTAACAGTCTTCCTAGTTTTGAAAAGATGCTGCCTTGTGATTGGCTAAATCGTGAAGGTCATTTGAATACTATTTCTTAGTGGATGTATTTCATGCCAACATGACACTGTTTCTGTGGAAATACCATGGCAAATAGCAGTATTTTAGACAATCACAAGCTTTTCTATATCAGAAAGAAGTTAGAACATGATTCTTGTTGCAGTTGTGCAGCCATGGTTGTAACACAGACTTATAGGTACTGTATGATCATCTCTTGTGGTTGGTTTGTTGTAGATTCTAGTGGAGTTGGTTGAATGTGTAAAACAACAACAACTTCTGGTAAAGTTCACTCAAGAATTGGTGTCTATTGTATCACAGAAAGCTGCTGCCCTACCTGGTATGTTTGTATGAAGGGTAGATCCAGGAATTCATATTTAATAGGGGTGCTACAGGGCCAACATTGCAATGTTACAGACTTTTATTAATTTTGCTGCAAAGTGGAGGATGGCAAGACACAATCTATTCCCCCTTTGAATCCACCATTGCTACCTGTCACTATTAATTTGTCTGTAACACTCTGTCTGAAATCTGTTTTTCCTTTTAGATGTGATTTGTGTGTGTGTGTGTCCAGTCCAGTGTCCAATGTGTGTGAGATGCCAGTCTTCCTGTCTGTCCAATTTTCTAATAAAATTATTGTTACATCTGTTATCTCATTTGATTTTACAAATTGTGACTACTTTTTTGATCAGTGCCTGATATATTTATCTTTCCTTCAGACAATGAGTATTTATTAAGTGGACAGTTGGAAGAGATGGCCCTGGACGTAACTGTTCTTGTTTTTGAGAAGGATGATGAAACAGCTAAGCAGGCATGCAGGTAATGCTTGGTCTTCCTGTGGTAAAGACCCCACAGGAATCCCAACTTACTAGTCAAGTGTTTTATATTTTTTTAGTGAAATGTTCCATCTGGTCATGTCATTTTTGGCTGGTTTTGCTATTAAGATGCAGGAAGGAGAGTATGATGCTGAAGCTGTTGATGAACCAAAGGTACACTATATGCCTGTATGTCTGTACTTGAACATTTCATGATACAAAATGTTTGGTATAGTTATGAATACTAGGCACGGAGTTAGTTCCATGCTATACCATATGTTTTGTCATATATAAGTTAGTCTACAAACATGCACGATTAAATGAGCGCCATGCTGGTGACAATACTATGCCATATACATGGTTTAGTCATGAATTGAGACATGTTAGCAGTGTGACCCTGTCATAAGGTCACAGCAAACACTTCTTGTCCAAACTGCCTGTATGTGTCTAAGTTGTCAGTAAAACATAGCAAATTTGTAGTTTTGATTTTGTAGTTGATGGTATTTTAATTTCATCTGTTTCAGGTTCAGCCACCTTATCTCGAGCGCTCCAAGTCTTTCAAGTCAGAACTGTTTGACACTGCTGGTGTAGAAGAGAAACTATTGCAGAAAGACAACGACATGCTAGATCTCAAGAAAAGCGTCAAGTTGAAGGTGAGTGAAGCTTAGAAGTTCACATAATTACTGGCTAATCAGAGCTGATGAAAACCAAATTTGTTTTCAGAACGAAGAGTTAAGTCAAGCTAATATCAGGATTGGTTTATTGGAAAAACGTCTGGAAAATGCTTCAAAGGAGGTTTGTTTATATCTCGTGCATATACGAAGTGTATGTTGAAGTGTGGTTCAATAGGCAGTCACGGTTTGCTTTGTTTTGTTTTTTTCCTACTTTGAAGGGAGAACTAATTTTGTTTAATTTGCTAGGGGCTTGGGAGCAAGCAGGAATTCCGGGAGAGGGTCTCCACATTTTGCCACTGGCATATTAGCTTTGTCAACAAAGAATTTCGTTTGTGATTAAAGAGGCCTTAACAGTAGAATTTTCTGTAGATGACAAATTGGAGGAAAACATTGTAATTTCATGGATACTTATAACTAACTATGTTTACAGGCTGATGTTCGTGTTGAGGGAGCAAACCGTAAAATGGACCAAGCGCAAGAGGAACTTAGAAGGAAAGAAAAGTATGTTTTTCCTATTATGCAAAAGGACTCGGCTAGCGAGTGAACTAGTTTGGGCTGCTAAATATAAGGGATGGATGGACATCTTTGATACCGTATAAAAAACCCCAGATAACTTACTGACGTTTCGAGCCTTGGCACCATCTGTCCCCAGGGGAACCCCCCCCCCCCCCAGAGTACCGGCAGTCATTGTAGAGAGGTTGGACTGTTTAATAAATCTATATGTGTTGTTATTAATTTTGTCTACAATGTGATCTGTATCTACCAGGGAGTTTGAAGACACAATGGACCAATTACAAGGAGATATTGATGCCCTGGAGAAAGAAAAGGCAGACATGAAGAAAAGACTGGATGCTTACTCCAAGAAGACGCTATTAGCAGACCTAGCCAGGCATGCCTCGTCGTCTTCAAGTATCGCAGCTGTCGTAGCAGGTAATGTCTTGTATCGACGAAGCATCGATTGACTTCGTTGACTTCTCGTTGACTTACGATAAAGTATGAAGTTGGAATCAAATTTGAATGTATCTTGCCATGATAACTTGTTTTGGATGGTAGGCAGAATTACAGAGCTATAAAAGTGTAGATTTCTGACTGAACATGAAGACACCATTTCCACGTACATTGTAGCAAAGCATCTGAATACCGTTTGTTTATTGCCAGATGTTTAGCATCTCTTAGCTTTCTGCGGTTGTTACATCTTTGATAGAGCCGAGTTCGTAGAGTAGATTTCGTATGACTGTGAAAACGGCAGCGCACGGTCACGACATGGTTACAGCAGGAATGTCGAATGTTTTTATAGACATCACGGCATTGACACGGTCACGGCACGGCGTGGTCCATTTCATTCATACGAAATCTGCTCGATTACTGCGAGAACGGCACGGTCACCGCACGGTACAGTTTCAGTAGGAATTTTGAATGTTTATATAGACATTTCGGCACGGTGCGGTAAATTCCAACTCATACGAAAACCACTGTATTTGTTCAGGTGCTGCATCAGGTAAAGGTGGTCCAGGGGGTGCATTACGAGGACTACAAGGAGCTGGTCAACAACCTGTACAAGTTGTTATCAAAGACTCGCCAATAGTTTTAGCACAGGTACAGTTATGATGGTGTTGTCATGGTAACGTAATGACAATGCGATGGTGACCGTGAGAAATGGTGGTGGTGAAGAAATTGGTAATTGTAATGCAATTAATGATGTTGATGAAAATGAGATCGAATGACGAAATTGATAATAGTATATATTACAGGTGTTGTTCAAAGTGACCATGATGAGGATTTTGAGCCGGTTTTGCTAATCGTCAATTTCGTCGAAAAGATTTCGTATCCGGTAGTTCACGATCTGAAATCCGAATTTTCAAATAACGAGCGAGATTTGGAGCAAGTCTATGATGATGATCATCATGACAGTGATGATGATGATGATGATGGCATTAGTAGTGGTGTCCTTGTGGTTTTCTGTGTTCATTGACCTAAATTCGCGTGTTTTCTTCTACAGGTTGAATCTCTCAAAATAGCACTAAGACATCTAAAGATGGAGAATTTCCATTTGAAGAGTAAGCATTACAAGGTAACTAAAGAGTGGCTCACACATCACCATAAAACGACCGAGCTTTGTCTGTAACGTTTTGCGACCGTTTCTTAAAAAGAAGAAATTAAAATGACCCATTTTTATATGGATTAATTATTTAGACATTTGTAGTCTAAATTTTGAAACTTATGCAACTCTATTTTTGAAAAAAAATATTGAAGTTTTTTATGATGTATAAATATGGAAATGAGGTAGAATGAGGTATCGTATAAGATGCACGCCCCTGTAGAAGAAGCTTTTCTTTTCCCTAATCAGTTATCCGTCATCAAAAACTTCAATACTTTTAAAATAAAAATACAGTCGCATTCATAGAGAAATATTTCCGAAATCTTTGTCAACAAAGTCTAAATAATTATATTAAAATCTTGTTATTTTTAACCCTTTAATAAAACTGACCAAGACCCTTAAAAAGTCATTACACGTTGATTTATGCACCAATTGTATCGTATTGAAGGATATAATGAACAGTCTATCAGAGATCTACGTCCCATCTAAGTTTGAGCCTCGATCACAGCAGCAGACTCAAGATTCAGATAAACCACCAGAAGAGGAAAGTTACCAGACTGTCGACACCATTGCATCTGTATCTAGAGAGACATCTTCGTTACTGGAGGTGAGATACTGTGTGTGTGTTGGAGTTTGCATTTGTTTTGTGAGATGTAACGATTTTTTGACTTGAATTTCCCAGAAACTGCAAATGTTGAGTGCTACACCTAAAGTTGTTGACATTTCTAAACGGAAGCCAGGTATGAATTTGGTAATACGATTTACTCTTCAAAAGGAAAGGAAACGAATGAACGAATGAATGAATTGATAAATGAATGGACGAATGAATTACATAATGATTGACCGACTGACAGACTGATTTTATAATTCATTCATAATTCAGGTTCCATGCCTGCAGTAACCAAGATGACCCCATCCAATCATCTAATTGAAAACACCGCTACATTGTTGGATTTGAAGCGTCAAAAAGAAGAGGTAACCGTGGTTTTTGTATAATTTTTTCTGTCATACCTCTGTAGTTTGTCATAATGGGAGGCGATCAAAGAAAACAGGCATCCTAATATAATGCTCAAACCAGCCCACTGTCCGTTTCCTCAAAGATTAGTTTCTTTGAAACTTAGACGTTGAATGACCTTTAATTTTACTGTACGATTGTTCTAATCTACTATTGTTCCGTTTCTAATTCACAGCTACAGGGTAAAGTCCATAGACTAATGGCTGCTGAATATTCTGGTGGTCAGGCGTACACCTCATTCTCGTCGTTCCCATCGCCAACCTTCTCTAAAGTAAGTAGATTGCAGTAGTCCTTACTATTTGTAGTCGTTAAGCGAAGTGGTCGAGGAGTGATCGGTAAGCTGTCGTGAAGTGGTCGAGGAGTGATCGGTAAGCTGTCGTGAAGTGGTCGCTAAGTGATCGGTAAACCGTCGTGAGGAGGTCGTCCGAACGAAATGGTTGGTGTCTGGCTTTAGTTCTAACTCTTGCATATCTTTTAAGGTCCTCCAGGAGAAGTCCCAAGCCCCTATGCTTGGTCGAATCACAATTCCAATAACAGGGCATATAAAACCAGATCATCTATCTGTCACCTTGAAGCCCACAGAATTTAAGAGTTTGCATACTTTGTTTATCAAGTAAACTCGCTTGAAAAGGAAATATATTCAGTAATAGACCCTTTCTTAATTCACATGCACGAAACAATAGATTCGGTGGCTAGATCTGTATTAAGTGTATCCACCACAGCCTCGATTTGAATCTACTGTTATGTGGTTAGTCATGCGAATTCGGGAAAGGTCTGTTTCTGTTTCTTTGCAAAGTGGCGAAGATGTTAGAAAGTAATTTTCCTTAGGATTTCAATTGGTTCAAAGTGCATGATATTTAAAATGACCGAAAAAGTAGAATCTACCGTTATGTAAGAGGCTTTCACCTTATCTCCTCTGCTCATTGTAGCGGTTCTGTTAAAATAGATATAATGTATTAAAAATTAAAAAGAATATATGAAATTAGCTGTAACTAGAAGGATAAAAACTAATAAAAGGTGAAACTCAGACTGTATCTAAAGAGTCTCCAAAGCCTCGATCATTTTTCTCAAAATTCTATTGACAAAATATCTTATGTTACGGCAACTAATCGCTTTGGCCACATATATTAATCCATAGTTACTTTTGGACTTTACCTAGGGGAATTTCCCTTATTCAAGCTTCCAAGGTAGGGGAATTTCCCTTTCCCTCCAGCTAGGGGAATTTCCCTTTCAGCAAATGTCAAAGTTTGTAGCTTCAACTGTTTTCCTAAAATGGAAATGTTTTGCTAGTTTAGAAATTGAAATGTTTCGCTTTTAGATAGATGCTAGTTTTAATAGTGTAACTAGTGTAAGAAGGCTAGAAAAGTCTTAAAAGCACTGATTTTTAACTCTGGTTGTCATGACAACTTTTTTTGAGAACTTAGTAATTATAAGAATAAGAACAATAGGAACTAAGCTGTTGACCTTGTACAACACGTTTTTTGTCAATAGACTTAATTGGATCTTAATGATTGGAAACTTGAAAGGATAAGTTACCAAAGTTAAACCTTGGACTGCACCTGCCAAGCAAACCGGTTTTGGGCGCAGTGACGACGCAGGTACGGTGGCAGACTTTCTGCCTGACATTTAATGTAACGTCATCACTTAGTTTTGTTTACCAACAGACTTTGAGTCAACAAATATCTACTTGTTCCAAGTTCGTGGATGTTTAATGAGACTACAGGAAAACTCGTTACAACCAGTTGAGTGAGTTATGCTATTGAACTCCTATAAATAAGGCTAGCTACTAGCTTAGATCTACACTCACAGTTTGACTTCAAAGCTGTAAACTACTATTTATTGTGACGACGAATAAAGATCGTGAGTACGCTCTACCGTTTGGCCCCTTATTGACCGCAACCCAGCAGTTGATTGACCAAAACCCACATTTATACTGAACACTAGTTCTATGCAGCTCAGACTGACAGAAGAGTTCTTTGAACTAAGCCCCATTGAAGGAAGAATTAACTGTAAGTCCAAGAAGTCTCTAGCTTCTTATAGTTCCCGACTCCGGAGATCCCTACAACAGTTCCCTAACATTAGCAGCAAAAAAGCAACGTCGAGCTACAAGTTATCACTTTTCTACATGTTTCTAGATAGCTAGGTGAGTCATAACACAGACAGGACTCTTGTTCCTATGATAAATCTATGATAAACTTATGCCATAAACCTGTGGTAAACACTTTTGGTGCGTGGGAACATCTCCTGATCAGCCAACTCCGAACTGATCCCCCGGACTGATCCATGGAAATCTACAGCATAACCTCGACCATCCAGTTTTATGTTATGAGAGTGTCCTAGCAAGAAACGTCAATTTTAACTTAATGCCAATTACGTGTTGCAACTGCGTCATTTTCTAAAAGCTGGGTTAGATACTAAAAATTCATCCATAGGTTAACGTACTCATTCTATAAAACTATTCTGTAAAGCTTGGGACTATTCATGAATTTACAAAATAAAACACACAACACAACCTTGGATAACCTTGCTTAGGCAAGCACATCCATAAACAGTCCTGCCCCTTGCGAGGTCCAACATCTAGCCATAACAATGCCACCCAAGGCTCTCTTGAAAATCTGTCACAGAAAGTCCCTAGCAAAAAGTACTCAATAGACCTAACCACAAAATTACTGAAAATATCAAATGCATAGAAAAGTGTCGCGTAACAATCATTTTAAAATTACCGCGGATCGAACCTTAAGAAATCATTTTCTAACAACTGGAAAGATGTTTTTATCTGCACCGAGCACATTGGGGAATTCCCCTCGCATATATATTCACGTGCAAAAAAATTAATCCGCCAATTTCGCGCCTTCTAATAAACTGACCAATCAAATTCAGTCTTTAGTTTCTAACAAGCAATTTGATTGGTTGATTCGCACAGGCTTCTGAAGAGCATGTTTGTTGTCTTGACATTTCTACTCTGTACATGGGCTTTGATGTGTTGTAGAGAACGATAGATTTGAGGACTTTAAAAGACAGAATTTCCAAAGAAAATATGACTTGTATGGACTGTAGACACTAACCTAACTATGGAAGTGTTCACAAGCGAAGATGCCAAGAAGATATTGTGGAAAAAGTTCATTGTTGTAATCGGTGACTCGGGTAAGTGTGTATTAAAGCTGTCAAGCAACGCACAACTGTCAGAGCATTTTCTCGTCAAAATGACCAATTTATAACTTTTATCTGCAGTTCAACGTTGCGTTTACAAAGACCTCGTCTGTCTGCTTGTTCCTAATAGCAATACAGCATATCTCTCCTCCAAAGAGCTGAAAGCGAAGGTATCTTTTACTTGACTGGTTTATTGTAGTAATCTGACACTAGCTTCTTTCGCCTCGTGTGAATCTTCGTAATATGGAATACTTAGTACTTAGTTTATTTCTGCAAACTTGAAGCCCTTAGCATTTTATTTTACTGACGTTCTCCAAGGTTAAATGCTTGTGGCCCCATCTTGACCTTTAGTCAAGTAAGTTATCAGCTAATGTTCATTTACATGTTTAATACTTGTTTCCTAAATATTCATGGTATTTGGACTTGTGATAAAACTGTCCATCAAATATACTGAAGCTGTCATGGCCATGTGGGTTTTGAGATGTTTAATAACCTTTTTAATATCTTAACCATTATTTACAAATTGGGCATTTGTCAAAGGAATGCTATTATCTTGCCACCCAACTGACATGGTTTACAATTTTTATGGTTAACAACATCTTCCAAGTCCCTTAATAATCACGATACTGTGTAGAGAGGAGTGGACGTAAGGGTTTGCGGTGATGTGGTTTTGTGTTATTTTTTATTTGGTTTTGCGGTTATTTGATATTTTAAACTGCAGTTTTGAGGTTTTTGACATACACGGTTTACAGTTTTGGGGATTTTAATGATTTTTGTTACGTTTTTTTCTCAATTTTCTTGCGATTTTTCGGTTTCCATACCCCATCACGACCCCCTTAGAGAGAGATACATATTAACTGTTTTATCTTTTTTTCTCACTGTTATATAAGCTGGGACAGGGTTATTTTGAGAATTCCCCAGCTCTTGCCATATGGCAAATTCCAGAACTTCCTATCCCTTCCCAACTACACAAGTGGTGATTGATCAAATCATTAAATTTAAGAGGTGAAGCCATGAGCTTTTAAACATGTTTTAGAATGACTGTGTAGTTCTGGAAAATATCCATACCCCACCATGGAGGGAATTTTGTATTACATCCCCCCTACCCTTGGGAATTTCCATTTTTCACATTGTGATATTGACCCCCCACCTCTCTGGAATTTCCAAAAATTGAAAACCCACATTTCAATAACCCCTGGAAAATTTGTTGTTACAATTTAGCAGTTTAGAGCTAACAGAAAAGTTAACAGTTCAACAAGTAAATCAGTAATCAATTGCCCAGCCATGTGCAGCTGCTGTGCTGGGCAATTCGTGTAAGGTATCATTTTTAAAACCATAAAATCGGACTTTTGACGAGTTCCGAGGCTATACCAATGAAACTTATTTGGAAGACTAGTTAACAACTGGCTTATTTTAAAACTTTCAGTTTGAATGAAGCAGAGAATTTTACTGTAAATCTATATGATCTCTATTAATAATAGTTCTTTGCCAATGAAGCAAGTTTACGATCGTTCTGTAATATGCCATTCAACAGCAGCATGCGTCAATTTCTTTGATTCGTTTAGTTAAAAGGGATCATGATTTCCTTGTAAAAAATGGTCATTTCTTATCGATAAGTATAAAATTTATCAAAAGATTCACCTCACAAAAACTTGTTCGCAGCAAAAGCGTATTAGGCATTGGGTTTCCTGTGTCTTGGGACTGGATACGAATGTTGGCAACCATGTTGTCTTCGAGTTTGCATCTAAGGATTCATCGAAGGTTGTTTTCTTCAATTTATCATTTCCAAAGAAAAAAAATTGTTTAGAATTGATGAAAATGTGTAAAACTGAATTATTTCACATAAGTTTTTATTAAAATAAAAAAAGTTATTCCATTTGCAGTCATTTGTGAGCCCGTTAAAAGTCCAACCCTCTGGAAATTTTGTTTGATTGTTTACCCCCCTGTCCTTCAGATTTTCCAAGGGTATTTGACCCCCCTACCACCCAGAATTTCCAATTCCCTCCGTGGTGGGGTATGGATATTTTCTGGAACTACACATTGTGAGAGCTTATACTCCATTATGATTGATGGATTGAGAGGAGCAAAAACATACAGTGTGCACAATTTCAATGTCACTATTGCAAGACTTATTTTCATCTAAAATAAAGGTTTTTTTACTCTATGGCAATCCTCATATTTTCGTTTCCCATTGCCCTGAGTCTCACGCAGGTAGGTCGGCCAGTCAGAAAAATAAAATAAAATAAAAACAATTAAAATGGGAAAACAGTGCAGGTTATGTATGAAGGCATGGCTTTTTGATTGAGCTTGCAAAAGAAATGTCTTTGCTCAATACAGTACCAAAACAATGGAAGAAAATTATTAGTGTTTCCATAGTGTTTTGGTGATAAATTCGTAGGCTCAAATGAAAAAAATGAAGCAAAGTTTCCCATAAAAAATCTGAAGAAATAAAACTCAGGCACATGACTTCATCGATATCGATCTTCAAGAAACAATTGAAGTTAGTTTGATGAGTTAAATTGAGCTGTGCAGTGCAGTATAATGTAGAGCTAATGAAGTGTGTTTGCAGACCATGCCAAGGTGTGGTTGGACTTATTGTGTACAGTACTATTCTTGCAAAGAGTTTGATGTGACCGGTTGCAGATGTGCAGCTATGAAATCAGAAGCAACGATCAACAAACTGTGTTCTCATATGGCGCTGCAGTTCTTCTTGGTTGTATGGCATAGTAAGGCCAATATAGGAGACACCTCAGTTCGCAAGAGGCAGCAGAAACTAAAATAAGATAGAAGCCCTGAAACCCAATAGCTAAACTTAGACCCATTTACCAGATCCAAAACTGGATAAAGAAAGTTGTGTTAGTGACAGAGTTTTGATATTAGGGACCTTAAGCAACGAAGACGGCAACAAGGACGACGACGGCATAAGACAATGGCCTTAATCACAAAATACAATGAACGCACGTGCAAATGAGAAGGGCTGTAAGGAAATCAACCGTAGTCTGCAAAACTACAACGTGAAAAGTCCAGATTTCACGCTCTGTAGAGAACGGGAACTTGAGGACACAAACCAGTTTATTTTCCGTTCGCCCAGAATCTCTCTCTTTCATTTTCTTTCATTTCAAAACTCTGATCTGAATGGCAATTCAAATTAAATAAGCGAAAAAAATTGCAGTAAATATTGCACTTAAATACTTTTTGACCTCCTGTTTTCCCTGCCGTCGTCGTCATGGTTGCTTAAGGTCCCTATTGTGGTCTGTTCAGTATTTATATCCTGGCTTACATTCATTTTATTCCTGATTTCTGAAAATAAGGGTTGGTTGGGCAATGGGAAACAAATTAAAATAAATATGAGGATGGCCTATTGTCAATGCAGAGTCGGCATCATTATGTTCCTGAAAGGATGAGGCCCTTAAAGGCCTGGACACCCAGTGCAACTTTTCCCGAAACATTTGTTGAAACGCTTCTCGCAACATGGTTGCACCATGTGTCCACCACTGAAACATCTTGTGCAATGTTGTGCACAACAGTTCTGGACAGTTGCAAAAGTAGAACTCAATCCTACTTCTGCGGCTGTTGGGTGCAACATTTTGCAAAACATTGGAATGTGTGGACACACACTGCAACATTGTGTTGCGTGCAATGTATCAGCAAATGTTTCAAGAAATGTTGCACTGTGTGTCTGGGCCTTTATAGTAAAAATTGAGTTCACAAGAAGGTCTCTCTAAAAGATGAAACTAGATCTGTAAAATAAACTTAACAAAGTAGTATGTAAAAGAAAATTAAAAGGTATAGAACCCATGACATGAAACTAACAAAGTCTTTTGGAATCCAAGTGAAGAGGATATCAACAAATTCCACAAGAAGTACTAAGCAGTTTGAAAAACAATTTATCGTAATTTCTTACATTGTCCTTTTCAGGGTGAGCTTGAATTTTTGGGTGATAAACTGTTATCAGGAGGACAGCTAAGTGATGTTAAAACTGGAATCAACTATCGCGAAGTAAGACTGTTTGATGGTGGTACCACACTTCTCAAATTCTACTTTGTAACACGCTGCTTCTCTGACCATGTTGAATCAGTCCTCAATGAAATCAAAGCCATTGAACCCCATGTGATAATAATGAACTCATGTCTATGGGATCTCCATCGTTATGGCCCTCGTGGTCCAGATGCTTACAGAAGTAACATGATTAAGTTGATGTCTGCTTTGAAAAAGATTATTCCCAATGATGCTGTATTCATATGGAATGCAACTCTCCCCCTTGCATCCAAATGTAAAGGGGGATTACTCTTGCCATACTATGAGAGCATCTCATCACAAGAGATTCTAGAAGCCAATTTTGTTGCTCATGATGCAGTCAAATCAAATCAATTTATCTTTCTTGACCTACACTCGACATTCAGCCACCAGCTTCATCTAAGAGCTAATGATGGAATTCACTGGAACAGTATAGCACATAGAAGAATATCCAACCTCATTTTGCACCAACTTTGCAGAACATGGAATCTTCCAGTTCCTTGCAAGATGCCTCTTTTGCCAACACCTCCTATGCCATTACTTCCCCCAGGAGAGAGACTTCTTAGTAGGTCTTTCTCAACACATTCACATCTCGATAGGCATAATCCCTACGAATTTGATTCCCCTGTCAATGATGAGCGATACATTGTTGAATCATCACCAGAAGAGCATGCTAGTAGGAATAAGGATAGGTTTAGGTTAATAAGTACCCCAGTTCCTAGTCTTGTAAATAGTCCATTATACAAACCACAGTCAACACTAGAAAAACACTCAGACTTAAATGCAAGTTTAGATGAAAATATCCCTAAACCATTGTTCTCAAGTTCCCCATTTGAGCCAAGTTTTAAGACCAAAAGCTTTATTGACACTGAGACAGAAGCTGAACATGTACCTCTTTGTGACATTGATATTGACACTATGTCAGAAGATCGCATTAGACAAATTTTGCTTTTGAATCAGCAACTGAATAGAGAGCGTAAAGCACTTCAAATTGCTAACACTGGCAGTCTAGTAACCACTTCTGTTAGGCCAAGTAGTACTAGTACAAGTGCCACATCTAGCTCAGCTGAACTCCAACCAAAGCAGTTTAGTGAAACATTGAACATTAACGATAAAGAAAACAACCCTGTAGAGCCTGTAAGTACTCAACATGATAAAGAGGTGAATAACTCATATGTTAACCCAGTAAAACAAGTAGCTGGTCCATCAACCAAGCCAACACTGGTGCAAGGAAACTACATTTCTACTACCATTACCCAAAGCACATCCATTGATCAGTGTAACAATGTTGATGAATATGATAAGAGTATAAAGGCAAGCCCAGAGAGAGCTATTCAAGACAGTACTCATAGTAACATACAATCAAATGTAGAAGTTGACTCAAATAATTCCAGTAAGACCCAGTCCATCTCTGAACCACCTAGTAAGGGCATGGCTATCAAGGTCAAGGAAAAAGGATTGTCTGTTGAGGAAAAGAAGCCCATGGTCACTAAGAACACTAAGGATGATGGCATTGCTGCAAAGAACACAGAGCACAACACTGTAAAAACATCAAGTAGCTATCAAGATAGAGGTCAGAAACGTAAAGCTTCAGACAGTTCAGACTGTAAAAGAAAGAGTGCTAAAGTAGAAGTTCATGGAACCAGAGTAGACAAAAAGAGCAAGGTAAAGAGTTCCTCTTCAAGGCATAGTGAACAAAGTAGAAAATCCAGTGGCAGTTCCTCTTTGTCATCAAGCAGAGGTAAAAAACGCAAGGCATCAGACAGCTTAGATTCCTCACGGAACTCAAAGTCTGCCAAAGTACAGGCATATGAAGATACAACCAGTGAAAGGAATGCTGTTCAGAGTACTTCTAGGAGTAGTGATAAGCATGTATCATCAAAGGCAAGTGATTCCTCGCCTGCTGGTAAAGGACATAAACGCAAAGCTTCAGACAGTTCACAGCGACCATCTACAGTTTCCAAAAACAATGAACCAAAAGCTGTCAGTACATCTAGTAGCACTGTAAGTTCTTCAAGTGCCCCAAAATCTTCACAGAGCAAAGATGGGCATACCACAGGATCATCTATCCCTGTCTGTACTGGATTCAAGGCTCCAGCTCCAAAGATACCCAAAGTAGATCATTCATACAACAAGACGCCAGTTAATAGTAACAGTTACAACACTGCAACATCAAGGCAGGGACGTCAGAGATCCTTCTCCATGGCATCCATTCCTGTCCATTCTGGTCTTTCAGTACCACAGCAATATCAGTATACATACAGCACAAATTGGCAAAGGTTCCCAACTCAGATGACTCATGCAGAACTTGCTCATCATCAGATGATGGTCAATAATGCTATTCATCGTCGACGATCATACCCACCACCATTAAACCCTTATATGAACAGCTGGAACATGTATCGAGGTTATTACCAAGGTAACCAGCATTACTAACTAGAATGCCATAGATTCACCAGTAGCTAATTTAAAACTGTTATATGAATACCATTGACTTGTATTGAGGCAGTTGTTACCATAACAACATTTCTTTTGATTTGTACTGTCACTATTGTTATTACCTTGGCAACCAGAGTTATTAACTACAATGTGATCAGCTATGAAATCATCATCAGCACCCTATTATATAGCCATCTCAGGACTTAGTGCATCAAAGTTAATATTACCATGGCAGCATTACTATCAAAGCTACCCTTAAATTCATGGAATTTCCATGTTTTTGTTACCATGGCAACTCCCAGAATTCTCACCCTTGTTACTGTTACCATGGAAACCAGCATTATTAAAGTATATCACATCAGGTCAACACAGGTGATCACCTTTAAGCTATGAAGATGGATGTGGAAACTCTATTGACAATTACATATTACAAGCTTTAAATATATAAGATACTCTTAGAAATGTTTTAATAGGAACTTGTTCATTGTTAGTTTATACCAGTGAGGTAACAAGCCTTAAGGTAGAATCCCACAGATCCTTCGCAATAATTGCTAAGGTGTGCCGATCACCCATCTGTTTTGAGAAGAATTGGGACCCTAACAGGTCATTACTCTAACTAGAACGTTTTCAAGAAGCCAAAATAGGTTTAGTGCTATCCCACTTTCACTGTGATTATGGCTTAAACAAAACTGAAAGAACTTTGTTGCATTTTAAGATATTAAGCGTAATTGACCACTAGAAATATGCCATAGCAAAAGGTATTGTTTAAATGCCTCGTTCTCATTTCAAAGAGAATCAACGTTAAGTATCTTCACGCTGATGGTAGTGTTTCCCTTCTGATAGAATAGAGCCTGAGGAATAATGAAATATGGGACTGTTCATACATAGTATTTATTGACATTGGACATGGCACGTGTTCTATTCATAGATCAAACATCTGTTGTAAATTTTGATATCAATTGTTAATGTTCAACAGCTTGAGTTATTTTTCTTTTATAGAAATCTATTTGAAAAACTAATTTGTGTATTATAGTTAAGTAATTAAAATACGTTATATGGAAATTGTGTGATTAATTTCATCTTCGTTCTTACAATCAAACTTATCATCGATAGACAAAACAGTTTTCGTGTGAGAGTGAAATTTACCGTGTCGTACCTTGACCGTGTCAGTGCCGTACATACAAATCTTTATTTAGAGGGGATGATGTCTATAAAAACATTTGCAATTCCTGCCATTACCGTGCCGTGTCGTGACCGCGCCGGCCATTTTCTTAGTCTACGAAAACAACCCTACGTGTTTCTTAGATTGTTTACACGGAGCCACCACTGTTTCAAATGGTTGTCCAGGTTGTAAACAGGGCCTTTCGTCCTTACTAGATCCTTTGTGATTGAAAAACCTATTTTCTTTCTCATAAGATTCTCATAACCATCTCACGAATCTGATTTTGGGACTGCAGATCTCTTTGGAACCGGTCTCCGTGTAAACGTGGCTTCGGGCCTGCACGACTATAAATGTTGAAATCCCAGGACTACACACGTTCACATCCACTGAAATTTCTTTAACATTTCTGAATTTGAACGTAGGGCAGTCTATGTAAACGAGGTATCTATCCTTGGCGATCTCCCTTATGTGTGGGTGTGGTAGGGCAGTCTATGTAAACAAGGTATCGATCCCCCTTATATGTGGGTGTGGTAGGGCAGTCCATGTATACAAGGTATCGATCCTTGATGATCCTCCTTATATGTGGGTGTGGTAGGGTAGTAAAGACCTGTTAGACCCTATAAAGATAGGGAACCCCAACAGCAAGAACTTAATTGTTTATAGGTTACCGTGTGGCACTATTTTTGCATGTGATTTCTGATCTTTTTGCGATTTTTTCACGATCCGTTAAAAGTTCCCGCAAAAATAAATGTCCACATTATGTAAACTACAAAAATTACCCTGAGTGCTGTCGAAATTGTTATGTCACATTTTACACTTAAACTCGTTGATTGTAAAGCGTCTCTTTTCAAAACTACGAAAATATGTTAAAATAGTCTTCAGTACAACCTTCAAAAATACACGACAACCAGTCATTAAATTGTATTTATAAGCTGCTAAAAATCACGTAGACGATAAGAAATAGCGTGACGCCATGAAAATCGCAAAAATTCCCAACAAGAAAAGCAATCTTGGCCAATCGCAAAAGTTAGTTCACGCAGAACACCAAAAATCGCTTAGACGCAAAATTAAAATCCTGCAAAAATAAAGTAGTAGAACTTCCGTCCTCTTATTTCAGTCTATTAATACTGATAAAGATGTACTGAATATCAACAATTGTTCAATTTGTAAATAAATAGAGTAGTTGCACTTAACCCATGAAATTGTACTAGTCAAATAATGTTTAATAGCACTATTAAACAATGGAAAACAACGGATTTCATGTCAGTGCTATTTAGGTACTGTTTAGATTTTGTATTTTTTCACGGATTAAGTGCGATCACTCTAAATGAAAAAGCTTTATTTAATGATGGCAGACTTTTTTAATAAATAAAACACTAGATACGTCGATAGTTGCAAAAACGGACCACCATTCTGAGGTGAAGAAGAAATTAATTTTTACATGATGCTACTTTAAGGATGTGAGTGATTGACTGCACCGATACACAATCATGTCTTACGAGCTGGTTTCATTATTTATTTGCTTATACCCTTTCTCGTGACCAGAAACAAAGAAAACCAAAAACGTCAGCTCATGTGTTTAATTGTTTATAATGATCAACAAATCATTGAAGGGGAAGGGAGGGAGGGCTTGTATGTCACATAGCAACAGCGTTTCTTGTTTTCATTTCTATTCCTATTTCCTTTCTTTATTCCACTTTGGCTTTTCTTCTTAAAAACAAACGAATGTTGAAAGTGTTTCAGGAGAGTCTAATTAAGTTAGTGGA